>BLKM01000827.1:758228-839151 GCA_013340265.1 Coptotermes formosanus | reverse complement strand
TCGGTAGGACTCCTCTGGACGAGGGATCGGCCCGTCGCAGAGACCTCCACCTGACAACACAAACACTGTACAAGAGACAAACATCCATGCCTCCGATGGGATTCGAACCCAAGATCCCAGCAAGCGCTTGGCCGCAGACCTACGCCTTAGACCGCGCGGCCACTGGGATCGGCTTAAGTAGGTAATAATAATTATTATTATTGTGTAATTAACGTAAAATAAACACAATTCCTCGTGTATGTTTCATTTACAAAACCAACATAATGGACACGTAAAACACAGATTCTCATTCCATGCAATGAAGAATACTAAGGCACTTTCTCATCATTTATTAACACCTCATTTTACGAAACCACATCCAAAGAGACTTTCCTGATCGTCTAATTGGCCAGTAAGTTTTATGTTAAACTTACTGGCTACTTTAAAATGTCCTGTGCATATCCCACACAACTAATATTCATATTACTCATTAGTTTTCCCCGACTGGCCCGAAACAGACAAAAAAGTGATTTTTAATGCCATCGGTGACCAGTTCAACCTTCTTAATGAAGAAAATCACATCGAAGGCTGCACATTAAGTTTGATAATGTGAAACACAAAAAGAATGAATTTGACACATCTCAGTCCTTGTCGGAAAGGTGTCGCAACTATTTAATATAAAAAAAGGATGTCTCTTCTTTTTCATACGCTACGTATTTGTGCGTTGGACCTCATCAAAATCAGTATTAAATTGCGAACAAACACAGACAATCAGAAATTATTATCATGCATCCAAGCATCGTGTGAGATTCGAAAACCCGAACCCATTGCTAGAGTGGTCAGATAGAATACGTGGTAACTGTAACAAGTGCAGTAGTGTTAAGGGTAATTTGTGCTGGTACAGTGTTTACGCACCTGAGATATCGCGACATTATCACTTCTGTCCGTCAAAAGTGCCTAGTGGACAAGGTGTGTTGTGCATGTCTCTAGTTCGAGGCCACACTGACTTTCTTTTCATTAATTACATATTATCAACAGTTTCTAACAGTGTGACACAAAGTCCAGTTTCTATGTTACAATTGTTAAACAAGAAATACATTTGGCATAAAAAACTGATTTGCTATAACACAGTACAAAATGCCATTGCTATACGTTCATAATATATTCGTTCTTTTTATAACCGTTGTCTCAGACAGAAAGAATTTGATGTGGGCTTCATTTTTGTTAAATTTATAAACATACACGTAACATCAACATAAATGTAGAATGAAAGGGAAAAGAATGGTTACCTGCACTGGGCTGTCATGTTGCATTTTCACTGGCTAAATAAAAAAAAATGATCCGACCCACCATACTTACAGGGGCAAACTCGCAAAATTCAAGGTCCTTCCAGCACTCACGTACTACGCCTCTCTTCACAGCCAGACGATCGGGTAAATTCGGAACATAGAGATCAACAGAACTGCCATCAACGTTCACATTTCGTACATTGATACACGAGAATAAAGCAGTTAATTAGACAGACGAACAAACTACAAAATACTGTATCTACTGTCTTCTAACACAGCAACACTACAGTCATTCCTTAGTAAAACTATTTGATACAGTATCAGAACTTAGACCAGCGGCGAAGTGTGCATGGGCCAGGGGTCCTTTGCACTGAGCTAGGTGTCGCCCCGGCCATGGATCAGAACACCACCGACGACGCGCACGCGCCCCTACATTGGTGACGTCATTAATAAAGCCCGGGCTACAGGCGTCATCGTATCCAGTTTCGTCCCGACTAGTCAAGTCACAAAAAACGGGTTAGAATCTAATAAAGATCTTTCTGAAAAAAACCCGATTAACCCTTTGTGACTAAGGTTACCCCGAATCATAGTTAGAAGATTCAGCCCGTACCGCATAGTGAACACACTGCCTCTCTGTTATAAAAACCAACAAATTAATAATGTATATGGAAATAATCGCGATTTATTCCAAAAACCATAGAAAATGCATTCTGTATGCAGAATGTGGAATTTTTGACAGATTTGGTGTTACATAAAGAAACCACGAGGGTTTAAATGGGTAAAAAGAGAACAACTTAACTTGAAAGGGGAACGAATTAAAGCGAAGGCATTAAGTGTCTCTGGGCTTCAGAAGGAAGAGCCGATATTCAGATTCAGGTTACAACGAGTAAGAAATAAATGACAGCTGAAAATTTGTGGTCCTCCAGTTTGGGGGTTGGGCGATAGGATAAAAACGCCTCACAGTAAAGGAATAGCATTTTAAGAAATGTTAACATAAAGCGTCGGACTTCGATGGATCTTTTTTCAAAGATTCAAGAAAAGGGCAACGTGCAAGAGATCTAGTATTTGGATTTTCCATCCACCTCTACATTGCGGGTTCACTGTAGATCTGAACAAGACAGACTATCTGGATGAACTAGATACAGATTCGGGGTCAGGATTAGATTCAGAAGACTAGACTAACAAGGAAGTAAATGCTATAGAGTTATAAAAAATAAACTGGAGGCATCAGAATTACCCTGGAGTAGGCTAAGCTTCAGAGGTCACATCTTAACTTGCGATATTACAGTTACGAAATTTGTACATATCTGACCGTAGGCTGTATCAGCTAAGGGGTGTCTACACCGATAATGCGACCGGTTCGCATGTTACGCATTACACATTGTATTTTCAGAAATATAAAACTTTCTTTTGGGGATAATGTTATTGATAATAAATTGACAAATCGCTTGTAACAGAAAGGTCAACATGCTATACAAAAAAGGAGAATAAATTCCCATTCCCACATCAAAAGCATTACTAATACCAGCTAATTATATAAAACTTTCAAATGCAGACTATAGCAGAGTCAAATTATATTAGAGGGATAAATAGCGTACAGGATACATGAATTATTTATCTCTGGGGGATTATAAAAAAATGGTTATGAAAAAAATACTGTGGGATGGTGTGGACAGTATTTTGCTCAGAAAAGGGACCGGTGAACAGGGTACAGAACCACCCTTTTCAACAAAATGCGAAAAATTTCTCGATTAGTTGAGTAACTATACTACTCTCAAGACAAAAAATAATGTTGTGCAATGTAATTAATCATCTGGTTATTCAATATCATATAATTAACCCTTTATAAACGAAGCGTATCTGTTTTACACATAAGGATTCAGTGCGTACCGCGCAGTAAACACTCTCCACCCAGGTTATAAAAAACGAATCAATTGATGTATAAGGCAAAAGTTGCAGTTTGTTCCGAGATACGTACAAAACACATAAAAGCAATGTGGGAACCATGTAGAATTTTTGAATGTTAAACCTGGTGGTACGTAAAGTTACCGCTAGGCTTTAAAAGGTTAATCTCTCAATTGAAGTATGCGGCTCAGAAAAACAGAGTCGTTCCACTAAAAGCTGTTCTACCTAACATTGTGGCCTTCAGTATTTGCTAAATCATTGGAGAAATACAATGTCTCCCTCTTCAAGCTATGTGACGCTTCAGGCAGTAGGCCTACAAATGTTCCCCACCGCACACACAAAAACCTACCAGTCTACAAAGTGTCATAATGAACAAAACCTAAATAGGTCAATGGATCAATGTATCTTTGTCAACTAAGTTCCGAACATTCTTGCTGCAATTGTGCGTGTTTTAATGACATGCTCCGTGACGTAATAGAAACCATCACCAAAGTGAAGAGTGACGGGGACAAAAAAGCTGCAACAGGCCTCTGCAGATGCTAGGTTGATTAACAGCGCTATTACACGATGTTAGAAGGGTGCTAAAGAGGTAATTTAGTATTTAGGAGTTACAGCAACACAACTGCACAAAGTGTTCCTTGCAGACAAGGATTTAAATTCCTGTGCAGAACAGACAGACAACAGGATTTCTATTGTTGTCTCGGCAATGTCCGACGTTTCGGAGAAACCTATTCCTTTACTTTCACAGTATAAGAGCGTCACTCTACGTGTATAGTTCGGTAGATGGTATACAAGTTTCGGAAAAACATGCTACCTGTCTCTTCAGTGTAGATGACCACTGTATCCGTGTACTTTGGCAGATGCCTATCAGTATTATGAAGAAATACTGCAAGGGAGAAAACAGAGACTTTTCCAGTCGCTCAGTACACCGACTCATGAGTTAAAACGCAAAAGACATGATAGAGTGAGGAATATCATGTGGTGATGGGAATGTATGGGGCAATGACGGAAACGTGATTAGAATGGGAAAATAATGAACTCGAAGAAACACATGCTCCAGTGCAACTTCATCCACCACGAATCTCAGATGAACCCTTTAAAGACGAAGCATGTCTGTTTTATATAAGGACTCAGTGCGTACCGCGCTGTAAACACTCTCCACTTCGGTTATAAAAACTAATTTCTTAATGTTTTATAAGGCAAAAGTTGCTGTTTGTTCTGAGATCCGTACAAAACATATAAACGCAATGTGGGCACCACGTAGAGTTTTTAAATGTTAAACCCGATGGTACGTAAGGTTACCGCTAGGCTTTAAAAGGTTGAACCGCGAGACTCCGCGATGAAAGGCTGGACTCTAACCTTCTACAGACGCTCATTTCCGAACAAAGTCACGTGATTTGTGTCAATTAATGTCACTCTGATCTGGGCAAAGAAAAGAACGGAATATTGCTACTTACTGAATTAGTAATCAAATACATAAATTTCATATTACGACAATATATAAATTGTATAATTGTTGTCAGTCCTTTTATTGACATGTGAAGTTATAAATCGTATGTAACTCTTAACAAACCTTATATCATCTACTCCTGTATAAGAGGTGTGGCTATTAAATAACAAGACTAGTTTTTAAGAAAGTAATTTTTGACTAAAATTATTGCAGTTCTCATAAAAAGTCAGTCACAGCCAACTCTGTTTACATATCTTTATTTGGAGATCTGAGCTACAAGTTTCGGCCTGTTATGGCCATCATCAGGCTGCTCTAAAAGAATGTGAACACTGAAACTCTAGTTTCAGAAAGGTAAGGCCCTCCTCTTTACTATGGAGCTAAAATATGCTGACTTTTTGTAAGAACTGAAACATACGGCAATGAGGATGCTGAACATTAAATTTAAAATGATTGCTTCTATATTTTACCGCTTCAACGTGAATGACTTCGGTAGATGCACGTCCTAAAATAAGATTTCCAGGCATTGCAGCTTTCCCTAATAATTTTTCAAAGCAGTCTAAGTAACTCCAGTGCCTGCTTCATGCACCTCGAGTGATAACTGAAGATTTTCATCAGAGTTTCCTTCGTTTGCACAAAAAAAATTTTCGATTTAATCTTTGTACAGTTTTTTCATCAAGCAAGATTACGGCAGGTTAAAAGAATTCACAAAAATTTTGTTTCTCGAAACTAAGCAAGCTCACGGGGCGTGATCGTGCTTTGGACAATTAGGTATGGTGACTAAAACCAACAAATGCACAAGAGTGTATGAAAATATACTATAAACATAGGAGGCATTTCTATATTTATAATATATTTGTTGGTTTTAGTCACCATATCTAACCGAGCGTGGTTTGGAATATGAAAGGAGGAAGGTTCAGCTGTAACTAGCGTATATTTACTTAGGTGATTAGTCTTCAAGAACTGAAGCTAAACTCATATTTCATTCATCTACCACCGACGTTATATAAAACTGGAATCTGACAGCGTCGTTAAAAGAAATCTTTCTGTCTCTCCCTGTCTCATATCTCAAACTTCTTGCGTAGCTCATTGAGTGTGGTTTTCTTCTTATGGCCTTATATTACTGTATCCACCAACACTATAGAGAAGGATAGGTCAAAGGTCATTAAAATGTACACCTACGTGATATTAAAGTGCTCTTCGTTTACATATCAATCCAATAACTAAACCCACTAGTCTGGATATTTTTTCACAAAGATTAAATTACACTGCCAATCAGTTTTTTTTTTTTGACAAGATAGACAGAGAATTTTTCCTTTTCACTGAGTTAGGGCACTGAGCTCTTTCGAGTGGTACGTTTAATTTCATAGATCATAACAGTGGAAAAAGATGCAATTATTAATATCAGTAAAACTGACTTTAAGGCAGCAAGCATGGATATTATTTCTGAAACAGAAAACACCCACGACGTATATTCCTAATACGCTAGAATCTCAATAAAAATTAAATATACGTTGCCGCGTAGCCTATCCGAGATTCGAGGTTTTCAAAGACTGAAAATTCATATCACGATCTTTTGTGTTATGACACGAAGACAGGCTTGACCGAAATTTCATCTACCGATACCACGACAAATAATATTTTGTCCTGTCCTTTTCAAAGCACCATGTCTTTGGCATTAGCCCTTCCTTTTTTTTCCCCTGTCTTACATTACGGCCCCATTTCAGGACTTATGGTGTCTATCGGTCAGTCCGGCTTTCTTCTGCTCTAGACCTTAAGCAGACCCTAGCCTGTTACATCTTCAGTCCTCTTCTCCTGTAATAATTACCCTTTTCTTACTGGCCTCTCCAGGGGCACCACCTCCTCCCACCTATAAACGCACACTGTCACAAGTCCTCGACGCCATTTTGAATCTGCTCATATCCCTCCTTAATAGGGTGTTTTGAAATCAAATATAGGGCGTCTATCAAACTTAGTTCACGAATGGACGGGGGTCGTAAAATTCATGTAAATAAGGGCTCCGGTGCCTTCAGCCGTGCTGGGTGAGTAAATTTGTTACGGGAGGGCCAATACACGGCGCTCGGCACCTGCAGGAGTACGGTTTGGTGGGCAGTTAAGCTCCAGGTTTCCTCACCCCGCTCCAATAAATGTTTGTTATTTAAACTGCGTTACTTTGGGTTGGGTGCTTCAGTTCATTACTCAGATTCTATAGCATCGGCAATAGGTAACAAAGCATTGTTGGAATTACAGGACAAAACTTAAACAGACTTATAGGTAAAAATTAAATTGTTCCTGTCCAAGCCATAAAGGCATATTAGGAGAAGTTTTACACACTTCAACAACCGGAAGACACCGCATGCCATGCTGAAAGAGAACAACCATGTAAAGGGACTTAAACAAGTTTTTAGTAATTATTTTATTGTACTGTGTCAACTACTGGTTATTAGTGAAATGCCCGTTGAAATTTAAACGGAAAATTTTGATAATTCTCGTCTCTGGTCACAATTTCCGCAGACAAAACTTCCAGTGGTCAGTCGTGACCCACCCTGATATTACTGCATGGCGAGAAACCTATGATCCCTCACAACCCCACCGTTCCTCAATGTAGCCATATTTCTAATTGTTGGCACATAAAAAACTTTTTTCTTCATGGCTCGACATCCCTAGTGTGTCACAGCTTCCTCATTATCGAGGCTTCACGATCACACTCAGACACACCACAGTCGGTAGGACTCCCCCGGACCAGTGATCGGCCCCGTCGCAGATACCTCTACCTGACAACACACAACAGTCACAAGAGACAGACATCCATGCCCCCGGCTGGATTCGAACCCATAATATCAGCAAGCGAGCGGCCACAGACCCAAGCTTTAGAGTGCGGAGCAATTGGGATCAGAACACGAAATATTTAAATAGACCTTACACACAAGTGCGGAATACGTACTGTATGTCAGTCAATATTCTTGAAGGTCTCCACTGTCAGGACTTCATATTTTGTCACAGGGAATCAATAATTCATCAATTCATTTCCAGACAAGTTTTCAGACTTTTTTCTCGTCTCAGCATTGCCAAGAGAGAAGGAGATATTGAAGTGTTTGTAGGGGGGTTGCATTTTACTGTCCTTGTGACTAATGGAGTGTTCAGTAACTGAAGGCTTTCATCCCTCTAGGGTAACGATGTTATATCCCTCTTTCCACGTCGAATGGCCTGAGATAGAATTCACAGAAGTATCTGTGTCACATTGCTCGCAGAGGCGACAGCCACGAATCGCAAAATTCGTCCGTGGAACACAATATGGCGCACTGATGCAACGCCAGCAAATCCACTGCAGAAATATAGAAGATCCATGGCCTACAAATTAGAGAACTTTTGATTCGTTAAGTACTCACGGACTTAAGTGAAATATAGCCCTCTGCATTCAAAAAGGACATTAACTACAGATGTTTGGACAAAGTGTCAAAAGAAAAGGGCGAAGTACTACGCCATGAAAAGGTAAGGGCGAGTGGAGGTACAGCTTCACCTATCGGTGGAAGTGAGTAATCAGTTCCATGTCCTAACTGCTTTACTGCCCCAGGCAAGGTTCTGCAGGAACAGTGTAAGCAGCAGGCAGGCTGGAACCGACAGTCAGTCTGAAAGCTACGGAAAAGGCAAAAATCACTGCCCCTGCCGTGATTCGAGTCCTATTTTACCTGTTTCCTAGTTCTCTTCACTGGGTGCTTGTTGTATTTCACCTGGGGCTTACATGATGATTTGGATATCGCAGTCGTCTTAAGTTCCATCTCACAGTCATCATTAGTTATATCTCACTGTCATTATATATTATACCCTCACTCATCGTACGTTATATCTCACCGTTATCGTTAGTTTATCTCACCGTCAATGTACGATTTACCCGCAGTCATCATAGATTATATCTAACCGCCATCGTTAGTCATACCTCAATGTCAATGTACGTTATACCCTCAGGCATCATACGTTATATCTCACCGTCTTCGTTAGACATATCTCACTGGCAAGGTGCGTTATACCCTGTCATCACACGTTATATCTCACCGTCATCGTTAGATATACCTCACTGTCAATGTATGTTATACTCTCAGTCATCATACGTTTATATCTCACTGTCATTGTTAGTTATATCTGTCAATGTACATTATACTCTCAGGCATCATACTTTATATCTCACCTTCATCGTTAGATATATCTCACTGGCAATGTACGTTATACCCTCAGTCATCACATGTTACATCTCACCTTCACCGTTAGATATATCTCACTGGCAATGTACGTTATACCCTCAGTCATCACATGTTACATCTCACCTTCATCGTTAGATATATCTCACTGGCAATGTACGTTATACCCTCAGTCATCACATGTTACATCTCACCTTCATCGTTAGATATATCTCACTGGCAATGTACGTTATACCCTCAGTCATCACATGTTATATCTCACCGTCATCGTTACATATACCTCACTGTCAATGTATGTTACACCTTCAGCCATCATACGTTACATCTCACTGTCAATGTACGTTATAGCCCAGTCATCATACTTTATATCTCACACTCCTCTTTAGTTATATTTCACTATCATGCATCATGTCTCACAGCCATCTTACGCTATATCTCACGGTCGTAACTTATCCCGTACCTCTCGCTCATTATACCTTGCATCTCATACCTATGAGATACCTATAGGTCCTTATAACCTCCTCCAATCAAAACTGAAATTGCGTCAAAACCTGACCAAAAAGAGGCTCATTCCAGTCACTGTGGAATAACACTCTATTCCTTTGTTCCACTTTTATCGTCTTTCTCACAAGTTTCGAATTACCAACTGCGGATCCGGTTCAAAAGAATTTCACGTGGCCGCAAAAGCACTAGAGCACTGAAGTAGAAAATTGCCCATTCCGTCAACCATATGACGCTGCAGGGTTTGAGTGCCACTGCCGATATTCCACGGCTACAAAGCAAAGTTATCTTGCTAAACCAATGCCATGGTTTGTGCTCCATTCCTCATGACTGAGTTTCAGCGCAGTAGCCTACGGGGAGAATGCGTGGATGAGGAAGCACTGCAACATTTATTAGGCAACTTAACATGTTATTGCTACAAACTCCCCTGATTTAAAACGATACCGTCTGTGATGGGGTGCCGTGTAGGCTGATAGGAAGTATAGACCTTTCAGAGAAACCGAATGGCTTCCTGGCGGTGTAGGCAGCATGACCCTTTAAAGTTCGCTACACAGGTACCAGGTGACGGAGAGTCATGTCCCAGAGAAGAAAAATATTCAAAATTAAGTACATCTAATGAGAATGTGGAACGTTATGGACAGACGCGATCCTCTCTAGACTCGGAGAAACGTGTCCCGTTCGAGGCAATAGAATAGCTGCATCGTGAATGGATAAGACAGATGGATTCAACATGTTCTATCTTCGAAACTTCAGTAACGCACCTGATGATGAAGGCAGAAATTTCCTCCGAATCATCGGCGGAACGGTTCACAGCCTCATGACGTGGACGTCCCAAAACAGGATTCACTAACAGTAAATGACCTGAATTTTAACCTTACGTGGACGTATGTAAATTAGGTGGAATAGGCATACAGTCTCGCATTAAATTGTCAGCTGTTTTCATACTTTCTGTGCAGCACACAAGGAAGAATTAAATTATCGCATCAATGAATACGGTCCATTAAAATTTATCATTTTAGAGGCATCATACACAACACGTAATATTCGGCAAACCTGCAACTCAATCAAAATTACACATGAAGTTGTTTAGTAAATCAGAAGCAACAGGGTCAATAATTTTTTACCAATCTAGGAGCCACTTCAGAATTCTAGGAACCAGAGGGGTGACATAACGTAGGTTAAATACTGAGGACTCATATCTATTAGACGTCACCAAAAAAAAAAAGTAATAGCCTCGGATTTGTGCAGACATAATTTAATACAGGGTGTCCCTTTCATTTTGCCTCTGGAGACGGTATAACTCTCACAGAATATTCCGCGGGGATACAAGCATTCGATGGGATAAAGCTCTCTCTCATACTGAGGAAGAGGATTTAAAGGGACAACCTGTAGTATTTAATTTATGCAACATAGCCAGAGTGTTTGTACGTCGATCCTAACAATGATCCCGTGAAACTTCAGTATTTTTCTCCAAGACGTGACGTTCTTTTGTCAGTGATTATAAAATCTGGTGTTGTGTACTGAGATGTGAAGACACGCAGTTTGGTACTAGATTCCAAAGTTTCTAAGATCCTTCTCTTTTACACGGATGGATAAGACATAGTATGTTCCTCCGAAATGTCGGTACCTGACTACTAAACTACACAACGTAAATGACAGAAAAAGACAATCTTCAGTTTCGTTTTCTTATTTCAGCGACATAAATGGTTTCTATTACATTTTTTTAGAAAAAAGCTATAATGTGAGATAAGAAACCTGACAGGTGTCTGTGAACTAACATGACTGTGTCGGTGTAGGCCTTCAGGATATCTCACGATTTCAGTCTCCGTTTGGGGCCCCGTCCCCCCCCCCCCCCCCGCCTCCATCAGCAGCATCTGCCTGCAGTGACGCAAGTTGAAGGTGGAACACTCCACCAATTGGAAAGAATGCTGGAGGGGGTTTACGACAATTCGGGCATCGTTATCTGCAGACGGGCGTCAGCCGTGCCGTTCTGCGCAACATTAAAACCTCTCAACATCAGACCTAACTGGGGATATCGAACGAGTCAATATCTTGGCTATACGGTAGTCGTTATTTAACGTTTCATAAAACGAAGCAAGAAATTCACAGATTACTAAAGTTAGAAGAGTTACATCTTTTGAGATGTTATGCCGTTTTGATTGGTAAATGGTTACTGACGTTTTGAAGGATCGTTTTGCCTTCATCTTCAGGGAGAATCCGTCCAGAAGACAAATCTTCATCAGGGGTGCACAAATTCCGAAGGCCAGTTGTCCTGGTGACTAAAATTTTTAGGTGGCGTCTAGATGTTTGGATGATTTGTGCACCCCTGATCTTTAGCAACACCGCTGTTAGGACCTAAAATATCGTGACATCCTAAATACATTTCACTCAGAACGATGTTGGGGCTAATAATTGACGCAAGAGTTCGCACCGGTCGCTTTTTTTTGCGGTAGACCTTTGGGGTTATGGCAACAAACAGCCTCGCAGTTCTTCATGAGTTTCACCTTTAAAGTTCAAGTACAGCATTTGTCATAAGTTACGCATCTGCACATATTAAAACACATTTTAAATTGAAAAATTCATGTTTACTTCAGAAGTTATTCTTAAAGCAGATGAAAAAATGGCGATTATGGACATCGCTGGAATCACACAGGTAAAGCAAAGCCAAAGGCCTGGGAGAAAAACCGGTACCATGGTTATTTCATCCACTACAAGTCCGATATGCCCTTTCCTGGGGTCGAACACCGACTTCCGCGTTGACAGGTCGGGGACTAACCGCCCGCATGTCGTTAAGGAAGGACAGGCATTAACCCTCTAGGACTAAAATAATTTACATTATGTAGTACGAAGATTCATTTCGCACCTCTCAGATAACACATTTTACCTCTATTATAAAGTAGAATTTATGAACGTTGTATAGGGACATAATGGCTAGGGTTGATCAGCTGTTTGTGCGAGATACTGCTGAAACCATTTAAGAGTTCTGTAGCGACGTCACTTGCTCAGACAACTCCGGGTACAAAGTCAAGCTTCATTCCACACAACTGTGCACCAGTTATTCGGTAACGCACCTTTCTAGGAAGCTCCTAATCTCATTTGCCACTGAGTTCGGTGTCGAGCTTCAGAATTTAAGCTCTCAGTGTCAAATCAACGATCACATACAATTAACGTACAAAAACGCACACGCTTCGCTCACCTTACGTGCGCATCCTTCTAGATATCTTGCTCAGTAATGAAGTGCAGTGTTGCCAAAGAGTAGGGGTGTAGATCGGCGAGGAGGGGGGGGGGAGGAAGGAGTACTGCGGCAGCCCCGGGTGGAGTCCAAGGGGTAGCAAAGTGGGCAGCCAAAATAATAGTTCAAGAGAAAAAAAAATATTTGTTCTCAAAAATTTTTAAATAACAAGAAATTCAATTACGAATTTTAAAAAATCAAAATTATTGTGATTCCTGTTCAGTTCGTAATTTCTGTTAGCGGAGGCCATTGTGATTACTCGCCCCGGGCGACAAACACATAGCTACACGGCTGTCAAAGATCAAATATACAAATCGGTCGATACTTTCATAGATCCCACCCATTTCCAATTTTTTTTCTAAAACTATGTAATGTGCAGAAGAATTTTAAATCTGACCATGTTTTTCGTCGTGGAGGTAAAATAAAATGAATTTAGTACAACGCTTATCCCGTTTCGAAAAAAAAAAAACTTTGCTAGTAGAGGAAGACGACTTCTCTGTTCTCGTTAAAGTGTCACGCCGTGAGAAGTGTAATGGAGCCAGAACAGTGCAAGGAAACTCCCTGAACCTGAAGCTAAAGTTATAACGAGCCTTCAAAAAGTAGGGAACTACTCTCCACAAGACACAGCATCAAGCACCTATAAGCTAGATTCTTCAATATATATGGTATTTTGAAACTGAAACGCCTGGCTTGGATACTTCGTATTTTAAGGCATGCTATCTATTCAGGTGGAGAAACTTGGGAAATTCACAAAGCCGCGAGTCATGTGAGTCTCTCCTCGCCGCTATTCCTTAAGAATCAGGCACTATGTTACAGGTCCAACCCGGTATTTTTCCAAAACCTGTGTATATGTGTACACGAGTGTAGTTGAAGGTAAAGCTCGAGTAAAGCTATCCTATACAGGCCAAGGCATGCCCCTAGGCTTCCAGGAGGTTGAGCCTCTCACATTTTTAGACAGTACGCACATGAAGGTGGTGAGGTTGTCAGCTCTAAGCACCGGCTGCATCCCCCCACCCCCAAGGATGTATTCCTGGTACTTATTTCTGTTAGAAGTTGAGTCGACCCCTAGGTCATAATGCGGCCGGTTACTGGTGAACAGAATTTATATCTTTCGACGCCTGTATCATTCACTTAGATGTCTCTCTTAGGACAGGTCCATCCATAGCCTGTTACAAAGCGACTTCTCCACACAGAGAGCGATCTACTGCTTCCTCTTTCAATTTCATGTATCCTTGCTTCTCATTAGTGTCATCCAGTATCTGCTTACGTATTCTTCCTCATCTTACCGTCACTACTATCCCTTCCTCTATATTTCCTTCAATGACATGTTTTAGAAAGCAGTCCCTACGCAAGATGTGACCAATCCAATTAGCTTTCCTTCTTTTTGTTGTTGGTAGGATATCACTTTCATCGACTCTATGTAATACTGCTTCATTTCTTACACGATCAGTGCAACTGATCTTCAGCCGTCTCCAGCACCACATTTCAAAACTTTCCAGGTATATGATTCATGTCTGATATATATACACATATATATATAGGTTATATTCTGATTCATGTCTTATATATACACATATATATAGGTTATATAGACATACGAGGTAAGAAGAAGAAATTGGTGACGTAAATAAGGCGTGAAAAATTTCACTTCCCAATTGACAGGTGTTTCTAATATTTTTAAAATTAAATCTTATCTATGAGAAGCAACTTTGTGTTTTATCAAAGTGAACTGAGGTCCTAAATTATAACTAAAACGTGCATATAGCAAATTCCTGTACGAACTTTCGACGTAATAAAGAGAGGGCGGAATTGATTTCCTCCAATTATAAGCCAGGAGAAAGACAATGTAACGTGTCAGAACTGAATACCTTTAGAACTGAAGCGGACACAGTGTCCATTGTTCACTGCTACCATAAGGGTGAACAAAACATATACCGTCATACCTTATCTAAATCCATTCCCTTTCGAAATCCATGTACACTCTGAATTTGTAGGTTGTTCCTGGCAAGTGTTCAAACCAATTATGCACGGGTGTTACATCCTCTAGAGCGTTCTCGATAGAAAAGTTTCTGATACTTTTTATATATAGCCGTGTAATTCATAAGGTATATCTCCCTCAAGAGCGGAAGGAATGTAGCACGGAACATAAAATATCCATGGTCACATCTATTCAATAGAGGAGTTAGAATATGTCACCATAAATTTAGATTCCAATTTAATAAGAAGGTTGGTTTTCGATTCATATATTCAGTCAAGTGACTGATTCATATTTTTCAAGTAGGCCTAAATGTATATATAAATCTTCCACATAAAATACAAAATATTTGTGTGGAGTGTAAAGGCAAAGGTTGCCCCGTAATGCCATACAGCCACACAAGTGTTAGATTTATAGCTTTACCCACTTTAAACTTCCACACTAGAAGAGGGTAGTTGGTCACAGCCACTCACAGGCCGCTTTAAGCCCACCCGGACTTACACCCACCCGGTATCCCAGTGCTTTCGCCCCGGGGGTACAGAGGTCTCAAAGGTGGTGTACAGTTCTTTCGCTCACCTCAAACCAGTTACGAAATTAAGAACGCGTGAATCTCCGTCCGCTTTGCCTCTTAATGGAGTGACGCTTAATAAATCACAGGGAGAGAATCCTTTTATACTTTTAATATAATAAATCACACAGAGAGAATACCTTTATACTCCTAATATAATAAATCACAGGGAGAGAATCCTTTCATACTTTTAATATAATAAATCACAGCGACAGAATCCTTTTATACTTTTAATATAATAAATCACACGGAGAGAATCCTTTTATACTTTTAATATAATAAATCACAAGGAAAGTATTCTTTTATACTTTTAATATAATAAATCACAGGGAGAGAATCCTTTCATACTTTCAATATAATAAATCATAGGGAGAGAATCCTTTTATCCTCTTAATATAATAAATCACAGGGACAGAATCCTTTCATACTTTCAATATAATAAATCACACGGAGAGAATCCTTTTATACTTTTAATATAATAAATCACAGGGAGAGAATCCTTTTATACTTTTAATATAATAAATGACAGGGAGAGAATCCCTTTTTACTTTTAATATAATAAATCACAGGGAGAGAGTCCTTTTATACTTTTAATATAATAAATCGCAGGGAGAGAATCCGTTTATACTTTTAATATAATAAATAATTACTTCGTACCAAAACAAAATCAGCGTACGATCTGTACATAAAAAAAACATATGAACGAGTTGATATGCAGAAAATTTTCACACTCCAGTAGTAACTTAACTTGGCTGAACCAGTGATTAATTGCCATTATAACTCGCAGCTGAAACGTGAAGGGCAATTTGGTATCATGCCGACACCTCATTATTCTATCAGGCGCTGGTCCACGCGCTTCAAAACGGCGAGTAAAAAACACAGCACAGCCACGATTAGCATAATCACGGTCACACGGAATTTGTTACACAGTTTCATAGCTAATTTTAAGATCATTATATCTGAAAATAGCAGCTGGAACATCGTAGTCGGTATAACGATTGGTTACGGGCTGGACGGTCCGGGTTTCGCATCCCGGCACAGATTGAAAATTTTTGTCTTCTCCAAAATGTCGAGACCGCCTCCGGAGCCCAAATAGCCATCCATTCAATTAGTACCGGATTCGTTCTCAGAGGTAAAGAGGCCGAGACATGAATTAAAGACTCACCTCATACTAGTGCAAAATTAACGAGTGGAAATATACCTGCACTCCCTCCATATGCCTTAACGGCGTGAACAGGGAAAATTTTACGGTTTTATGTATAAAAATAATGGAAAAGGTAATCAAAATAATTAATTTTATGTACACCATTCTCTCTTCAAAACCTGATAGTTACATAGCCTGCCAAAAATCTGCCTATTTAGACAATGAACCAGAATGGGCAGTACTGTGCCCATAAGATTCCACCACAAACCACGTGGATTCAGTCTTCAACCTCACAGTCTTCAAGTTAAATCAATGGTTTTGCAGACTTTATTTACAAAATGAGATGAGTTAATTTTGTGTTGTGATGCAAGTATTTGTTCTCCATTTCCACTGTTTTGTCAACACGTTAATAAATAGACCGTACTTATAATAATAGTAAGTGCTACAAGCTGATATGAATTTAAAACAGGACCTTGCCTTATAAACGTTACGTAATAAAATAATCTCCATTGGTCATGGAGGCACACAAAGAAAATAACTGTCTTAAATTCAAATAAGCCAATCCCAGTGGCCGCGCGGTCTAAGGCGTAGATCTGCGGCCGAGCGTTTGCTGGAATCGTGGGTTCGAATCCCACCAGGGGCATGGATCTTTTTCTGTTATGTGTGTTTTTATTGTCAGGTAGAGGTCTCTGCGACGGCCCGATCCCTCGCCCAGAGGAGTCCTACCGACTGTGGTGTGTGCGTCAGTGTGATTAAGTGCAAAATAAACAACCTCGACACCTACCGTGAGTAGGTAGAAGACGTAAGAACTACGAAACGAAATTCAAATAATTTCGTATTTTAGTACGTAGTTGTATTACGTATTTCGATTACATATGAATGAATATTTTTATAGAATTACCTGTTTCATGATGAAACCAACATTCCAGTTTTAAAGGCAGCTAAATAACATAAAATCAGATGAAGCTCTTACATCACATTTTATCAAAAGCAACTCAAACCACATAAACACGTTGCGTACTCCTTTTAAAGTACTTTATGTTCAGATTACAATTTATAAAGCTACCGTTAATCATGAGCCTTAAGTACCCAGCTCTTACATAAATCATTCTATAAAACGTGATCATCACTTTCAATTGACCAAAACCGAGTCGTCATCACTCCCGTGTATCTGTGCGTATATAATCCATCTGAAAATATATGTGAAGACTGAACAAATTTCTAGCCTGAAGATATAGGCAGTTCGGTAAATTTATATACGCCTATGCGACCTCACATTCCATATGCCAGTGTTCTTCACTTTAAATACCACGAGAAATTAAAATCTCACATTACCCTTGTATAAATCCCACAACTTATCAAATCAGCAGTAGTGATGTGTGCTAGATCCAGCAACGAATCAGAAAAAAATTTTTAAGTACTGTCCATTACGTAGGGTACAATAAACCAACCAACAAACTAACTCCATGTACCAGAGTCATTCTTTAGAAGATATTAATTGCTCAGCTAGCCAAGAAATTCCAGCAACTTATGGACCCCAAATATCCCTTATAACAAAAAACACTAATCACCAACAAATGCACAAAGAGTTTTTTCATCAATTGTAACACACTCCTACATGTTTTGACCCCGCCGGGTCATCTTCAGGGAGAACTTTCTGTTGTCTTTACACTAAGGTTGCACTTTACACTTGAGCGAGAATGTGCTGTTGACTGTGTACTGCGTTGTTTTTGGAGGCGTGAACTCTCTGCGGTCCCGGCTTGCAGGCCGGGACCGCAGAGAGTTCACGCCTCCAGTACACAGTCAACAGCACATTCTCACTCAACTGTAAAGTGCAACCTTAGTGTAAAGACAACAGAAAGTTCTCCATGAAGATGACCCAGCAGGGTCAAAACATGTAGGAGTGTGTTACAATTGATGAAAAAACTCTTTGTGCATTTGTTGGTGATTAATGTTTTTTGTATAATATAGTGCACGGACATAGAACGCATTAAATCCCTTATAACGTTCACAGACCCCCGCCAGTGGCCTCTATTCTGCGTCAGATTAACATATCTCAGACTATTCCATTATAGTTGAGATCTGCCCTCTTCTGGGTTGTTACGCAGCTTCGAATGGTAAACCTTTACCGACTTTTGCGGACAACGTATCCGTCCCAAATTCAAGGGTCAAGAACTCCCGATGTTAGGGACTTCTTGGCCCTTGAAGATGGGACGGATACGTTGTCCCGAAACGTCGGTAAAGGATTCCCATTCGTCGCTGCGTAATACCACAGAAGAGGGCAGATCTCATCAAAATCGCGGCGGAATCCTGAAATTCCATCATATTTGAGTTTCGTTTTAATATTGTTCTCTCATCTACTTCTGCGTCTTCAAAGTGGCCCCTTTCCTAAAGGTTTTCCAATGATGATCCCGTTCACATTTCTCTTGTTCCATTTTCATTTCTGTCACATCCTATGTCATCTCTCCTCATCTCACCTCACCTCACCTCACCTCATCTCATCTCATCTCATCTCATGTCACCTCATCTCATCTCACCTCACCTCATCTCACCTCATCTCACCTCATCTCACCTCATTTCATCTCACCTCATCTCATCTCATCTCATCTCACCTCATCTCACTTCAGCTCACCTCCTCTCAACTCACCTCATCTCACCTCACCTCAACTCGTCTCACCTCACCTCATCTCATCTCACCTCATTTCATTCCCCTTGATTTAGTTTCTCTTTTCACGTTTTTGAAGCAGGCGGAAAGACAAAAGACTTTACCTGAAAGGTAGCAAGCCTTCTCTGAGTTTTGTCCTTAGCCTAGTCACTAAAGTGCACAGGTTCAAGGACAGCAATTTAGAGTCCGTGCATTAGCAGAAAGAGCATTCTTTCGAAGTCCTATTGTAATAGGACACCACAGTAAAACTTCTATTCAGCGTAGCATAAAAAGTACCTAGGGATTCCTTTGTTTTTTTCGTAGCATGATAGGCACGCGGAATCGGGAAGTTCTTTTGTTTTTACAACGGGTAAAGCGTAGATGTAGGCAGCGAATGCACGAAGGGATGTAAAGCACGGATTACGTTCGTCTGTTTCACCCCTCTTTAAATAGCTCTGAAATAGCTCGAGAAACTCCCCAGTATAGAACTTTAATGAACATCGCTTTGTACTGGGCAACTGTCTTCAAAATGTATTCAATTTGTTGTACCTATTAAATGCACATTATTAGTTATATATGAGTTAATTTAGTTGGTAAAATAAATTGAATACATTTATGTAAAAAATGCACGGAATGTAGAACTTCAAAACAATCTTCACATCCTCCGTTCAGAGAGGCACAATTTTCACTTGGTCAAAAGTATGCTACGAAATTTATATCACTTATCTCTTTAGCCTTTTAAAGCCTAGCGGTAACTTTACATACGACCAGGTTTTAACATTAAAAAATTCTACGTGGTGCCCACATTGTGTTTATGTGTTTTGTACGGATCTCAGAATAAACAGCAGCTTTTGCCTTATAAAACATTAAGAGATTGGTTTTTATAACCGAAGTGGAGAGTGTTTACAGCGCGGTACGCACTGAGTCCGTATATAAAACACATATGCTTCGTCTTTAAAGGGTTAATTAAAATTCAAATTTGTCCCTATGATTAAATAATTATCACATCACGAAGACATGGTGTAAATGTTAAGGTAACATTCACCCCACAACCTGACATGAAGGCACAGAAAGGGAGAAGCACAGCTATAGGCCTACTCTTTCTTTAAATTCGGCGCTAGGTGGGGGTAGGTGGTTAATGCCACGCCCCCGCCGCCTTACTCCCGGGAATGACCCGGAACTCATTATGTAGGAAGCTAGTCGGGCTCCAGGGCCGGTCTGAATGCGTGCTGAAAATCTCTTCCCCAACGGGACCCGATTCCCGTCCCGCCCGGACCGTAGCGAGTCGCTATCATGAAGACATGGTGTAGCGGATGTATAGCTACACGTATTTATAAACTGGTAGATTTACGTTCCGTCTAGATTACACTCTAGGGGAAAAGCCCCAGATACCCAATGACCTACATGGTGGTTTGGCCCCACTAGCAGTCCGGACGGTTTCGAGGAAAGAATGCCTCTTTTACCTGATTTCATCCCTCTGACACCCATCCCGTAACCTTGTCGTTATACGGCACCAGTTACAACTGCAGTCTGTTAAGCAGCAGGTATAAGCGTTTGTAAACATCCCGTAAACTTAGAGCGTTAAAAAAAAATAGAACTTCTACACTGGAAAGCAGAGACACCTTCGGCAACACGTACAGACGGTAACAGCCGTAACCTTATTAGTCCTTGCATCGAATAATCATTTTCAACACAAACTCTGTTCGCTTTATCAGCATCACGCTCTAGTGAGCACACTTCCAACTTGCCCTATTTTTCATCCTCCTTAATATGGTCCCCCTCTACTGCTTTCATCTGCACTTCTGCTTTGCGGTATTTTTAGTAGAACAATCCACTATAAACTCGCTTAAAATAATTGAGATTAAGCAATGGATCACCTCTTCTGAAGACATTAAATTTAAAAAAATATATGTGTTTATTTCCCCCCTTTTGTAATTATCTGCATCAGTTTCCTGTCTCAAAAAACTTCCTTCCCCTCTATTTTACTTCGTCATCGAAATTTATATTTTTGACGCATTTCCCTTCACAATAATAACAACCAAGGACCATCAAGAGGTCATTCAATCTGTGCGTGTGTGCGTGTGTGTGTGTGTGTGTGTCTGCAGTCCAAGTGATCAAATAGTTGCCAGAGTTTCAAGAAACTCCTTAAAGGATAGTATAAATGTAGGGAGCATCAAATCCATAATCTTTCTGCCTATAATCAGTAATTACAACATGGCAAACTCACGAATTTGTGAGGCACAAATACCATTAGCGTCACGTACGTTTGGATCCTGAAATCATGTACAGCAAAATATCGTCTAAAAACACACAAAATTTATCGATATATATAATAATTTTGTGAAATGGGAAACAACAGCTAAGCCGCCTTGCAAAAATTTAATTTATGTTTTGGTTTAGCTGTCTGAAGTAATAAACCTTTGGATCTCAAAGTGTGAAATTTGGTATGCGATAGCCCACAAACATACCCAAAATAACTGTCTGATGAAAGCAACTGGAAGAATGGCGACAGTGCGAAAAATTTAGAAGCGACATCCGACAAATGTAAAAAATACGGGATCCGTACTTAGGACAAAATTCTTAACATAATAATAATAATAATAATAATAATAATAATAATAATAATAATTGGGCACAGCACACATACTGCGGAAAGTGCCAATGTAGAAGCACAAAGGAGTTTAATATTGAAGACAGTGTTATATGCACCATTAACAGTACGGCCGGAATAGCTGCGGCATTGTATACCCTAGAAACATGGTTTGTTTCAGGTATATAAGTGTGAATACCCTGCATAAAGGAGATGATGATAATGATTATGATAATAATAATAATAACAACAACTCAGATATTGTTTATTAACGTGGTGAGTCAAAATCCAAGTGGCAAACAACAGAAAGATCAAACAGTACAAACACAAACAACAAGGGACATGTACAACACAAACACACAAGAATGAAACACAAGGCAAAACAGCACCAATAAAAACAGAAGTAAAAGTCCAAACCCTTTCTCAGCAGCCCCCGCTACAAACATAGGGCAGTAGCTGTTAAACACGTGAAATTAAGCCAACGCCTTATTTAACAATAGTTCAATTCAACCTTTTAAAGCCTAGCGGTAACTTTACATACCAACAGATTTAACATTAAAAAATTCTACGTGGTGCCCACATTGCGTTTATGTGTTTCGTACGGATCTCACAACAAACAGCAACTTTTGCCTTATAAAACACTGAAACACTGTTCTTTATGACTAATAAGAAGAATGTTTACTGCGCGGTACGCACTGAATCCTTATATAAAACACACACGTTTCTTCTTTAAAGGGTTAATTTTCATATACCAAAGTGCGAGTTTAACAGCACCAAGGCCAATAAAAACTAGCAAATAATAATAATAATAATAATAATTATTATTATTATTATTATTATTATTATTATTATTAAAAATATGAGGCCAAGAAATCTATGCAATACAAGAATCATGAGTGTCGCCAGGAAGTGCTTGTTCAACAACCTGCTGTATTCCTTCTTGTCAGTTCACTTCATATATTTCTTTAGTAGCTAGTGAATCCGTTGGGTTACCATCTCAGTGGCAAATGCCAAAGATTGTCCTCATTATGCCTCGTACTATCCGTCATGTTTCCTTTAAGCTTTAGAAGGATAAAGCTCTTTTTAGTTACGTCCAAGGATTCAGTTTCTGCAGCAGGGTAAATACAATACATAGTGAAGATTCAAGTCTTCTGGGATGCTGCTGTCATTTTCCTGATATCCCGAAGAATGGCGGGGCCTTCATCTTCCGGGCGATGGAGTCCAAGGGGATCTCTTATTCGACTGTTTACACGCAGACGCAGCGTAACATCCCAGAAGACTTGATTCTTATGTAGGCATAACAACTCCATGGAAACCACAAACCTCAGATAATACTGGCTCTCCATTACGACTAAAAACACATTATTATTATTATTGACTTTAGCCGTCGCAACTGTCCTTCCGCTAGACGCGCTTCGGCGGCTAATGGCATCGGTAGCGGTAGTTGTACATTCAATTGTACGCCAGTTTTGATTAACGATTTGTTACAAGGTTTCATGGTACAGGGGTTTTGCCCCAGTACTTCTAAATTCCTTTTTTCCCCCAATATTGGTGTTGTTTTGTTCCGTTTAGTGTTTCGTGTTTTGTATTTGTGACGATGTGTTTTGTTTGTGTCCTTTGAACTGTATTCAATTAAACTGAATTGTAATTGTTATTACGGATAGCTGTATATTCAATGTAGTGCTGTTTTAATTAATGATTTGTTATTATTATAACAGATTCTGCGTAAATATGTCACATTTTTACATTAATTTATGTGTCTTTTTACTTTATAGGGGTTTTGCCCCAGTACTTTCGTGTTACTTACTTACGGCAATATTGGTTTTGTTTTGTCTGTTTAGTGTTTTGTTTTTGTGTATTTATACGGTTTTGTGTTGTATTTGTGCTCTTGTGCTGCCTTTGTAATTGGCACTTGTGCTGTTAAGCCTGCACATTAATAAAAACCACTGAATTCAACTGAACTGAATTGAATTGAATTATTTAGGAAAATAATCGCTCTTTATTACGAGCAAAGTTTTGTGGTGAAAAAGCATAAATTCTGTCAAGAGAGGTGGTTACTATGTATACTTTTATTTTGCCAACTACAGCACATAACTTTGTATGCTCGTAATGTTTCTCCCACATGTTTCGGCTGTTACTTTCAGCCATCCTCAGGGAGCTAACATCCAACAAGCCACGCAGCATGCAGTCTATCCTTGAATGGTGAGTCATACCACGAAGGCAGTGAGCTCCCTGAGGATGGCTGGAAGTAACAGCCGAAACATGTAGGAGTAACAGTAAGCGCATAGAAATTTATGTGCAGTAGTTGGCAAAATAAAAGTGTATATTGTGAAAGAAGACTGCACGGAACATGTATAGTACTAAGGCGGTTAGTGTAATAAGGACTCTGCTTAAAGCAGAGTGGTTAATATAGTAACCACCTGTCGTATTTTGTACGGATCTCTGAACAAAGAGCGTTTATTTCCCTATACAGCAGCAATCCACTTTTTCCATAACTGAGAAGGAAAATGTTTACTGCGCGGTAGGAGCTGAGTAAATGTATTTCAGCTTATTCGCAGTCTCTAAAGGTTTAAAGAGGCTTTTTCCTTGATCACCGTCGATTAATAATATTAGCGCTACATATTGTATTATGTAACTACGAGTAAATCAGACAATGCAGTCAGTTGCCTCTTCAAGCACAGTTGTGACTGTACGTACCAAAAGCTGGAAAATTATAAAATTCAGCATTTCTCCTACACATTCTTTTTGCGTGTTTTTTTACGAATCTCAGAACAAATAGCGATTATTTCCATATAAGTTATTAACTGATTTTTGTATTTAACGAAGGCCCACTTTTCTCTGCAAGTTTGCAACCGAATTTCAGAACACTGCAGACTGAGACTAGTCCTTCCCAACAGGCACGTCTGAGTAGGTACTCCCGTTTCCCCTTCCACCTAAAGAAGGAGGCAGATCAAATTTCCGAATAGCTGTGGGCCTCTAATCTGAGATAAAGTCCACAATTTCCATCATGTTTACGTTTATTTAGACAAATTTCAAGTCCGTATTTATTGATTATTCCGCTATAATAGTTTATCGTGATAAAATGCATGTTTATCACTTTTTAAATTAAAATAATATTACACTAATTAAATATTTAATAAATCATCTCCTTTATATGACATAAAATTTTGAGAATAGGTCTATATTTAACATATGTGTTAGTGACCTACCACAATGAAATTATATATGGATTCCCTCAGATAGAAGAGAGCAAATTAGATATTAAACTTTTAAAGACGAAGCGTATCTGTCTTATATAAGGACTCAGTGCGTACCGCGCTGTAAACACTCTCCACTTCGGTTATAAAAACCAGTCTCTTAATGTTTTATAAGGCAAAAGTTGCTGTTTGTTCTGAGATCCACACAAAACACATAAACGCAATGTGGGCACCACGTAGAACTTTTTAATGTTAAACCTGGTGGTACGTAAAGTTACCGCTAGGCTTTGAAAGGTTAAATGAGAATTTATTTCTTACCAGAAAGTTTGCGGCCATATTCATGATAAAATTTTAAAATACCCTAAAAGATTGCTAAACAAGGACTGGAAGATTCGTCATCTAAGTTGCATGGAAGTTCTTATTAAAATTCGATGAAGATAGAAAGTGGTAAATAGATACTCTATTTTACACAGAATCTTAAATGAAAGTCTGAAAACATGCCATTAAGTAGCTTCTTCAAACAAAATACTCAACGGACACAGAACTCAGCATCTCCTAGCAGCGATAGATCAGTATTTCCCAGTCTATAATATAATGCAAAGCACCTAACTCATTGAAACCCTCTTATCAAGTATAAGAATTAAGTTCAGACTGACGATTCTTTAAATGACCCGTGATATAATTGCATCATGAACCACTGATACGTGTACCAGCATGCATTAATTATTGTCAGAATTCCCATTATCACGAAATAGCATGGACAAGGGCGTCCGCTGTAATCTATCATGATGTAACTGGCATATCGACACACTACACTTCGCTAAGCATCACTGGAGCCTGCCGGCCTAGGCTGTATCTTATGACGGCTTGGTCGATCGAAACTGTTTTAAGTTTATATTAAGACTTACTGTTCTTCCGAAGATTGTCGTCTCCTGGAATGTGATGCCGTTTAGTTTGATAGAAATTTGCCGATATACAGGGGGAACGTAAAGGCAAATTTCAGCCTGTAACAGGCCATGAAGTCTCAGAGTGGGGGTACGGGTATAGCTATGCCCTTTCTTGAACCTCAGCACTAGATCGGGGTGGGTGGTCAACACCACGACTCAGCCTCTTTAACCCCAGGAAAAACAGCTGGTATCTGTTTTGCAGGATGCTAAGTGGGCCCCAGGGCCGGTCTGGACGGGAGCGGAAAATCTCGCCCCCACCCGGATTCGAACCCCGAACCGTCCAGTCCGCAGCAATTTGCTATACCGACTACGCTATCCCGGCCGCATTTGGGGGGGGAGGAAGTCCTACCCCTTACTTCAGCACAGATGGTGGCAGCATTTTTCTCTAAGGTCGGTACATTTTTTCTAGACTACACGGCGTCGCATCGCAGAAGAAAAGATGTTCGTAGTCACCCATATAGGAATCCGAAGTCTCCTTTAATGATCTGCCCTTCCTGTTTCTCTGTTTTCTCTATATTCTCCTCGTTATACATGCATATCTCACTTACTTCCCTTATCTTTACCTCAGCTGACCTTTTACGAATGCTGAAGTTCACCGAAATTCAATGGGGAACATTTGCTTTGTGCGCTTCCTTCAGTTTCCTTTACCCATTTCATGATTTTATGTCCCTCACTGCTGTATTAAAACAGTGACTTAAGTTACATTTTTATCATTCAGATAACACAATTTGATACAGCTGCTGCTGTCTGTAACCCTTTAAAGACGAAGCGTATCTGTTTTATACTAGAACTCAGTGCGTATCGCGCTGTAAACACTCTCCACTTCGGTTATAAAAACCAGTCTCTTAATGTTTTATAAGGCAAAAGTTGCTGTTTGTTCTGAGATCTGTACAAAATACATAAACGCAATGTGGGCACCACGTAGAATTTTTTAATGTTAAACCTGGTGGTACGTAAAGTTACTGCTAGGCTTTAAAAGGTTAAGTAAAAACTACTACAGGAAGACAAAAATATTCCCAATATCATCACTACACTTCTCCTTAATCGCCTTCCTTGGTCCTAAGAATCTAAAATCTTCCCTTCCCCCACCTCAACTATAATTTTTTTCAACCACCATGTACCACTGTGTTCCGCCCTATAGTTTGTCCCTTCGCTTTTATTTAAATTTTAGTATATTTTTATTTCTTTACATTGTTCATTCCGTGCACTGTCGATGACCAACTCACAACACTCAGTCAAACAAAATTCACTGTATTGTTCCCAGATATTCTATATTACACTGTCACTTGAATACTCCCACAAGTTTCCATCCCCAAAGGATCGTCATCAGGAAATCAGATCACAGCAACACCTCAAAAAACCAACAAACTTTGAACAGAGCAGGAAGTAGTAAAAAGTCAAAGAGTTAAAATGTACGCCATTCTTTGTAGCAGGGTTGTACGAGTATAAGGGACCCTGGAATACAGTGTCTCGGGGGTAGCCTACGTAACTGAAGAAGTATGACACAGTACAATAGAGTATTGTGCATTTTACTGGTCTGAGTGTTGTGAGTTGGTTATCTTTACTTCCTTAACAGACACACCTTACTTAGAAGCCGGGCCAGATTAATCAGCATAGGGACCAGGTCGTGGATTCTAAGACAGAGCGGTAGTCCTTCGATTCCCCAGCAGGGCTAATGGATTGACCTTATCTCGTCTCGAAAGCGCCCACACTTATCAGAGCGTCCTATTTAATGGGACTTTAAAATATTCTGCCCAGGATTCAAGCGGCCGGACCTTAGCCGTGATCACGCACCTCCATCTAATGCCAAGAAAATAATACGTAGAACCAGGGCTGTGGAGTCGGTACACCAAAGCTCCGACTCCGACTCCTTCACAAAAGCTCAATACGTATTAATATTGATAAACCTATAAAACGTTTCATCACCACCACGTGAATCATCAGGCTACTTTTTAGACTTATAAACTATATTTAAATATAAGTCTAATGGTTACTGTAGCTATCAGGGCTCTGGAATTGGAGTATCTGGTTAAGATTTTATATTGAGGTCGGAGTCGGAGTCGGAGTCGGTACATTTCTACCGCCTCCGTCTCCGACTCCACAGCCCTGCGTATAGCTGTACCTTTATCCACAAACTCTATCGTCTTTCCACTTTAAACGTTAAAGTTACGTATTTATAGCAACAGCTGGGCTCTCAGGGTTACAACTTAACAAAAAGGGACCCAAACAAGCAGCTATGAATAGAAAGTCCTTACGCTGAGCGAACAAAAAGCAATTTAGCGGTCGGTATATATTTCAAATTCCCGCCTAAGGAAACTAACTAACAGATCCTGGTTTTCCTTTAGAATGTACACGCAGCATTTATTCAGTGGTGAGTGGAATGATGTTAAATACAATTTATCAATCACGTGTCAGGAACACATGTTGCTGAGAAAACAAGTTGAAAAAACACAGCGCAAAGAGAGAATAAAATTCTTATTCGATCTGAACAATATGGGGTCCCTTGACTATGAACACATGGTGTTAGCACGTGTCATAAGAACGAATGTGCATTTATTGCAGATATCTCTAAGTCTGTAAAACAAGAGCTAGCTTTGTGTTACTAACGGTCGGTCACGTGGTAGAGGTAAATCCCACATTTTATGGAACTCGAATTTTCATTACTTTTTCTACAACAGCAGGCTACTGGTCCAAACTCTGGGTCAGATCAATCAAGTCTAAACGCTCTCTCAACTGACTTTAAGACTTTCCTTAATGGACGAATCACGTCTGCCACTCCTAAAAATCGAATCCTGACACTTTCTTCGTTTATCCACTATCCTAGTTGATATAAAGACTGAAGTACCCTATTTTTATTCGTATTACTTAAATTTGTAAACCAGTCAATACACAAGTTTGAATAAAAATACTTACAAAAATAAATGAATTCGAAATATGTAGCATTAAATAACAGGAGATAAAACAGCTTAACGTAATTGTGACTGACGGCTTTTAATCCCCTAATCTTGTGTTTACATCACAACGGGTTGTCTATTATCGAAGTGTAATTTTAAGACTCGGTTTACCAACGTTTAGCGTAATAAAATACCTCGTACTTTAATAAAAAAACATATAAGAAATTTTCATTTTAGATTTTATGAAAACTCAAAGCTGTAACAAAGCGATTTCAACAGTGTTTTTCCTAAAGCCCACCGAGTGCATAAGACGGCTACGTTCCTTCCTTGGACTTACAGATGGGAAAAGCAAAACTTCCGGAATTGATATTCCGCACCAGTTCCCCTGCTTTGGCAGCAGGGTACGGAGGGCTGGAACTTACATTGTTTAGTACAGTAACTACAAAATTAACCAATGAGAGGCCGGAAATCTTTCAGGAAAACTATGGGCGTAGGAAACTATCATGTCATGTTAATGTTATTAATGAACACTTGTCAATGTAATGAGGTCACATTGAACAATTCTGCAGTTTGAAGTCGGTGTTATGTAACTAAGCCCAGCAAGAGTATTATCCTATCAGCAGTAATAAATTAACAACATGTCTAATCCTACTTCGAGTACAGGGAATTAAAAACAGCGCATTATAAAGTGAGGGTTATGGCTGCAATGAAATTTTGCACACTAAGCATTTAGCACGTCCAGACAACACATGTGATCGATTTCGTTTAAATCTGAACAAACTGTCATATCTGACTGCATATGATACAGGCCTGTTGGACAAACTTTTAGGCGGGTATGCAAAATGGCGAAAAGCAGCTATTATCTTCGCCTGGTCTGTTTGTCCGTCCGAATGAAACAACTTGGCTGCCATGGGACGGATTTTCACGAAATTTGATATTTCAGTACTTTTCGAAAATATATAGAGAAAATTAAAGTTTCATTAAAACTTGACAAGAATAAAGGGTACTTTACATAAACACCTATGCACATTTGTGGTATATCTTGGTGAATTCCTCTTGAAATGGGAAATATCTCAGACAAGTGCTGTACAGAAAATCAGAACACACATTTTGCCTCCAATGACATTTTCAGGAAAATCGTGCCGTTTATGAGATAGTATGGAAAAATATAGTAGAAACGGATACGCCATAGATGACAACATAATACGGTGCATGCGCTTTGCATGCTGGATAACTAAGGCTACAGACACACGGTATATGTAATACATATTGTTTTTCCACGGCAACAACAATTACGCGAACGCGCTTCAATGTTACGTTATAGCACATTGCGTGGCTTGTTAGATCACAATTCAAGACACAACATATGAAGGTACTTCAGATTACAGGGTACAAAAGTAATGTCATGAAACCTCACATGCTAGTCAGAATGTCGAATTTTCATGTTTAAATCATTCATCTAAGAACGAAGTATGTTTTAAATCAAATAAATAAATAAATAAATCGTATGATTATGAGATTTCAAAAATGTCGTCGCTAATGAACTCGAAGGAGCAGAGTCCTTAAGAAGCTAACAGTTGCTCAGATATTTAACCTTTTAAAGCCTAGCGGTAACTTTACATACCACCAGGTTTAACATTAACAAATTCTACGTGGTGCCCACATTGCGTTTATGTGTTTTGTACGGATCTCAGAACAAACAGCAACTTTTGCCTTATAAAACATTAAGAGACTGGTTTTTATAACCGAAGTGGAGTGTGTTTACAGCGCGGTACGCACTGAGTCCTTATATAAAACAGATAGGCTTCGTCTTTAAAGGGTTAAACAATACCCTGCATTTTATGTAACGCAAATTTCAGGCATCCGCTCTCTGGGACGTCAAGCAGCGTAGTTTCGTAGTTGTTTACAGACGTTTCGGGACAGCATATTGGTCCCAAGTTCAGATACCAAGCAGTCTTCTTCTTGCACTGTTGGTTACTTGACGATGAGACCTATAGACTGTCCTGAACCGTCGGTAACCAACTACCAACCTACGCAGCGTAACATCTCGGAAAAGAGAAGGCCTCAAATACACCGCAGAGGAAGTATGAAATTTCGAATCCAAGGATTCATTGCCGTATTAACCCTTTAAAGACGAAGCGTATCTGTTTTATATAAGGACTCAGTGCGTACTGCACTGTAAACACTCTCCACTTCGGTTATAAAAAACAATCTTTTAATGTTTTATAAGGCAAAAGTTGCTGTTTGTTCTGAGATCCGTACAAAACACATAAACGCAATGTGGGCACCACGTAGAATTTTTTAATGTTAAACCTGGTGGTACGTAAAGTTACCGCTAGGCTTTAAAAGGTTAATGTACATCACCTGATGTGTACGCTGCAACGTTCCGCTCTCAAGCACCAGACCATTCGAACTGATTCATCGGATTAGACTTTCCCCTTTTTTGTCATGAAAGTACAATTTTTTCCCCTCCGTCTTAAGACAGTACCATACTACAAGCACATGAAATTGGACATACAAGTTTTCAGTTGTTCGCTGAGATTATTTTTCAAATGATGGTGCTTTTTCTGTGTCTATGAAACGCGCTGTGAAATTTTGTTCCGACGTTTCGGAGGAACCTACGAACTTCATCTTCTTTCCTCTCGATTATGTCAGCGTCCACCTGAATCACATGTATTCACCCTGAAGATGAAACCTTACGCTCCTCCGAAACGTCGGATAAAACCCTTGCTATAGGAAACGAAAATAAAAAAGATCACCACTTAAACGTGGTAATATGCAGACTTTTAATTTAGCTTGAAATTATGTAATTAAAATTAAAATACGGGCTGCATAAATGAGGCTTTTAAAATGAGTTGGCATGATTACATGGGATATGGCAACATGCTTTGTGTTTAAAAATACTTGTTCCTAGAAATGCTACAATAATAAATGTTACCAACTGTTGAAAGGAGACTACCCATGTAGGTTACTCGTCCAGGAGAAGAAACATAGCCCGACACACGAAACGATGGAGATTGTTTGTCGTGACGTTTGAAGAGGAAGAAGAACAAGAACAAGAAGATGAAGATGACGCCCCTTTCTTAAAACATGCTTAAGAAATTGATGTGGCAGCTCTAATCAGCTGAGTTCTTCCCCAGGAATAGGCAGATCGACAGATTTTCTATATGAAACACTTTTGAAACGGACATACACAAAAGAAGTAGGTTAGATTCTTAAATCGTGAATGATTAATAGCTCGTTTCCTGACGCTGCGAGTTAAGTAACATTTACTTACCATTAGGAGGAGTCTATTTTGGGCGACGTCAGGGTTTCGAGTCGCGCCACAAGAACTGAAAAAGAGGAAAGAATGCCTTCATGTGAAAATTATCAAAACCCCTATATATATATATATATATATATATATATATATATCATAAATGAAGAATAACATGGGTCTTTATCGAATATTATGACTGAGTAAAGGGTAAAGGTCGTCAATCACAACTAAATCTTGTGTTATATTATTACATAACTTTAATGTAACATGTTTCGGCTATATGACACATAACACAAATCTTAGTTGTGACAGAAGGCCTTCATCCGTTACTTTATGTATACTCATCACATGCGGATTCTCTCCTAAAGATGTTATGGTCGAGTGGTTGGAAGTCCTATTTCGCATGTGGAACATTCAGGGCCTTGTGAAGGCAGAAATAAACTTTATGGCTGCCTAGAAGGAGTATAATTACTTGAACAAATGAACGATGACGAATAACTGCGCAAAAAGAATTTCCCTCTATGTAGCCAGTAAATTTTTCATTATGAAAAAATGTCGGACACAAACATTGCTATAAGTTTCATGTTTTATGTTTCAGTTTTACACGCCTGAAGTATTTTAGCACCATCACATGTAACAATCTGTAGATAGCGGGGTCTCTGAAATGAAGGCTGACGTGACAGCATTGTAGCATACTTTCATCCTTCGTAACACGATATTACAAGTGTGAAGTACACACCGTGAAAACGGAGTGCCCATAACTCGCACTGTCAAGACACGTGTGTGCAAGAGCACTCCAGCGTCGCACAGTAATTGTATGAAGCAACTGCCATTCCTTCCTACTCATTATTCAAAACCATTAAATTTCTACCAGCAGCTTAACAATTTTCGCGAAGAAAAATTACAGAAAGGAAACGAACCGTTAATTTCAGTAAATGGTTACAGTGTGAAGTCTGCAGCCAAGCAGGTTAGTTTTGACGAATGACATACCGTTATGTTAGATAAACAACGTCACACACAACTATGAATTGTTGTAAGACAATAGTATTATTCAATTTTAAATGATTTATAATCGTGTATTGAGCAATAAGGTATGGTACCAAATGAAAAATGCATATAAGTGTATGAAAGTATATTATACACACCGTATACCTATATTAGAAAGTATATTATACACACACTATACCTACATTAGGAAGTATATTATAGACATCATATACCTACATTATAAAGCATACTATACACACACTATACCTACATTATAAAGCATATTATACACACAGTATACCTAATTATAAAGCATATTATACACGCAGTATACCTAATTATAAAGCATATTATACACACACTATATATAAAGCATATTATATACACAGTATACCTACTTATAAAGCATATTATACACACCGCATACCTACATTACAAAGTATATATACATCGAAATATTACTGAAGTTTTTGGAACCAATGCACAGACATAAAATAATAAATTTTAAATTAAATTAAATTAAATTAAATTAACCCCAGGAAAGGATCCCGGTATCCATTGAATAGGAGGCTGGATGGGCCCCAGAGCCGGCCTGCACGTTTTAGAGAATCGCAAAATCTCTTGCCCCTGTCGGGTCTCAAGCCCCGTAAGGTCCAGCCTATAGCCTGTTCGCTATACCGGCTACGGTATCACGGCCCCCGCGTTACACACTGATACAAAGTGTAACAAGCTGAGTTCGCTGCTGTGGGGCGAGGTTCACTGTGGCGCATTGCTTTTACGAACCGTAATCAGAACAGAGATTTTGGGACCACCTTTGAAACATTACTTTACGAGTGAAAGGCAAATTTGCCCCACACATGCTACGAAGGCATGGAGGGGGAGTAGGAGTATAGCTCCACTCAGTCTCGACCTTGGTGCTAAATGTAGGTGAAATATTACTATGCAGAGTGTTTCGTAAATACAGTTTATTAGCCGCAGTAGCCTACAATTCACCGTACAAAACAAGTGACGCAACTTTCTGTATATCTGAAACACAATATTTACTATAAAAATGATTTTTAAAACTAAATGTTGGCATCATATTGCCACTAAAGTCCGCGAAGTACAGGTTGCTAACCACAGATTTATGCTCTTGTTAAGAACTGAAAAGCAACAGTACGCTGCAGTGCCAGCCATGGAGGACATCCTGAGAAATGACACATGCAAACTGGGAGATCAGTGCTTAAGCGTCCTAATGTCAAGATTTCAAATTCTGAAAATTCTCAGGGACACTGATACTGAAGAAGCGCCCCATATCTTCCACTATTAGTAAAAATAAAATAAGAAAAACACCTTACAATTTCGGTCTTTAAATTGAATAATAATTATTTTGAAGCGTTCCAGGAATCTTATCCACGGCTGGGTCGAGCTGTACCCGGATTGGGTCGATAGAGGTTCACAGTGCGCCTCCAAACCCGCGCAACAGCTGGGCAACAGTGGAGGATAAACAGGTTATACAGACATAAGTCACTGAGGAAAATATGGCTTACACTTCGCGCATGACTGGGTAGTTCAAAGCAGCCAACAGCCTCCGCCCACGGCAAAGTATGCAATAAGAAATGTCTTGGTATATTTCGCTAAACTTCGTGTTTTCAGAAGTTGAGGCCAGAAGGAAACCGCTACTGAAACTGAGTTTGAAAGCTCTCATAATATTTTCATTCACATTTCTAAAAACTTCTGATTTTTCGGGTTTACAGAGTGTAATAATATTACTAAAAACTTGCAAAAACACTCTCAAAACTTTTGTATTCAGGTTATTTAATAAGGTAAAAGAAGCAGTACACAAATTAATGAAGTACGTAGTTAATTTTTTTTTCCTTGTTTCAGGCATTTTTGACCATCATCAGGGGAAAATGTGTATAAAATTCGGAAGGTTCTGAAGACTTTAAATTAGCCTTACTGATTACAATCAAGGAATATCTGTAAAATATTCAGCTAGAGCCTAAAATTATTAAAATATTACAAATTATCTTTTCTTTGTGCACATTAACCTTACTTTTTAGTAAGTAATATTGTGCTAATATCTGTTAAATTGTGACTTACGTGTTTTAGGTAATTCCTACATACACACACATTTTCTCTTACCCCACACTGCGGGTAACATCATTTTTTCGCATACACATATAATACGTTTTGTCACCTGCCATTTACTGTACTGGTTATTTTAATAAATCTTACAAAAATGAACAGTAAAAATACACTGTAAATTCATACTCTGAGCGCTGGATTGAGACACTGTGTAGTGTCACCACGTAGTTACTAAGGTTTCGGATAATATTCTACTTCCACATTCAAGGTAGAAGATGGAGAGCGCATTTTACCAAAACGTTGTTATCCACCTACCAGACTACATGCCGTCATAAGTACGCGATCAAATTCTGAAACTTTACCGTCGTGGAAACTTCAAAAGTCGTACTCACCTAGAAACTAGGAAACCTCAGAGTCCATTCTCAAGAAATGCGTACCAATGCAAGGTGTTTTATTTTATCTCCTCTTCCATACTAACTACACAAGGAATTCTTGTAACGTCAAGGTGCATATGTAAATGAGGCGTACATGCTCTGAGCTCTTAATGCAACCTTGTCATACGGAGTTTTATCCTGGCCACACAACCTGGAACTGTTTCTTGCGGGTACAGACAAGTTCTTCCCCCCCCCCCCCCCCAAAAAAAGGTCCAGACCGGCTTTGGAACCCACACAACCTTTTATTCTTTCCTGGGAGTAAAACAGATGGGTCGTGACACTGACAAACTCACTACCGTCTAGTGCCAAGGCCCAAGATGTAAGACAAAAGGGGTGACATTTGTCACGCAGTACGTACTAACATCCAAACTGTGTTTTATGCAGGAATACCGAGACAAGGTCAGTTTCGAAGGAAGCTACACTGCTGAATAAGTCGGGTGGGGAAAACATGGAGTGGGAGGCCGATCGTTGGTTGGCCTGCATGCTAAACATCGGGTCGTCCGATATTTGATCGGAAAATCCCTCTTGAGCTCAAAGCCACGTAGAGAAGTAGGATTCGCTGTGCGCCTCGGATATAACCTGACTCTGGCATTTTTATAAATGAATTATTTCGGCCAGCAACCACACATGTCAAGTCCATTGGTGCTTGCGGGACGCACTGAGCAGACTTGATGCAGGAGAACGAAATTTTAAAAATAAACAAAACAATATTTACACCATAATATTAACATGATAACCATAAATAAAATAATCTTGTGTTAGATCCAAATCTCAACCTAAGAAAATCCGAAATAGGTTAGGACAGTCAGATACAATGCCAATAGCTCACTTGAAATCAGAATGTTTTCCAGAAACTTGGCAACACTTATGTCCGTTTGCCTTTAGTTTAATGTCGGTCTTAGCAGTTATCTTTATGACAAATTAAAATATTTATGACACAATATGTGTCTCGGTTAAACGTGGTGTAACAAACCTCCTGTACTGTTACGTGAATGACCACAATTTTTCAAAAAATACTTGCTAATTATCGACTAACTAACTAACTAACTAACTAACTAACCAACCAACCAACTAACTAACTCCATGGAGCAGAGGCCTTCTTCAGAAGCTAACAGTTTCTCAGCTAGTCAAGAAATTACCCGCATTTTATGCAACCCGGAGGTTCATTACCGCATTCACAAGAGCCCGCCACCTGTCCCTATCCTGAGCCAGCTCAATCCAGTCCATGCCCCATCCCACTGCTTGAAGATCCATTTTAATATTGTCCTCCCATCTACGCCTGGGTCTCCCAAGTTGTCGCCTTCACTCAGGTCTCCCCACCAAAATCCTGTATGAACCTCCCTTTTCCCCCATACGTGCTACATGCCCCGCCCATCTCATTCTTCTCGATTTGATTACCCGAATAATATTTGGTGATGAGTACAGGTTATTAAGTTCCTCGTTATGTAGTCTTCTTCACTCCCCTGTCGCTTCGTCCCTCTTAGGCCCGAATATCCCCCACTAGTGTACATAAATATTAACTGCCGGTAAACTGCAATTCGCAACTCGCTTGCATTTCATCCACTGACACAATGCAGTAGTCACGCAACCAGCGCGTTTTAGACACTCAGTTTTTCACACATGGCTGTTGTGCAAGTACATTAGGTTTCGTTCATTGTTTTAATAGCAAATTTTACGATATTGTTATAAATCAAACATTTCTGTTTATACTCGTAAACTCTAGTCTTTGAGCTGTATTTGAATTTTTTTCTGAAAACTTTCGCGGGCAACGAAAAGAATTAAAAAAGTCCATAACGCTCATTAGGCCGCCAGCCTGACATGCCTATTCTCGCTCTATAACATGTGACATAAATATTACACAAAAGCGCAAAAATCTAACGGAATTTGTAATTGTACTGTAACTTACGTAGTACCGTAACACATATGAGTAAGGTCAATAAGTTAATGAAAATATTCGGAAAACAGTATTGGAAAGCATTCCAATAAAAAAAAGAATATCTCATACTAGTGAAGCACCTGTTTTTCTCCCGACATAAGGTTGTTTGACTATGTCACAGTAATAAAATTATACAAGAAAATAATTCTTCTACGGCACTGGAACTGGAAGGGAATTTATTCATGGAATTAAGATTTTATGTTACTGTATAATGTAAAGCGGAGGATAAATTGTCCTGTGCGTATTCCACCAATTTATAGAAAAACTGCGACTGAAGAAACTATGGGAACGTCCAAGCACAATGTCAAAACTTTCATAACACCTGAAACTTCTAATGCACGGTGGTTACTGTATGCACCGCGTTCTTTAACATTAAAATCCTCTGAAATTTACCCATTCAAAGCAAAGGGCATTTGTTGCAATAGCCTCTTCATGCAGGATCATTTGTTATATAAGATGACGTTCAAATTTTGGTGAGTGTTAAGAACACGTTCTTCCCCAAAGTGACATTATATACTTCGGTGTATAGGTGGGCAGGTTTCGGAAGGACCTGATAAATCACCTTTATGTCAGAAGAATTAAAAAAACGGTAAAGCTTTCTCTGTGCACTCCACGAAGTTATACACTGTGTGTAGACTCATTCCGAACTTCGGCCCCAGAGAGGGATAAGTTATCTTCACGCTCCGGCCGCTTTGCCCACCAAGAAGGAACGCCGATACCGATTGAGTAGGAAGTTGGGTGTGGATCTTTTGAGAAGAGAAAAATCCCTTGCCCTACAGGGATTCGAACCCCAGACCTTCCAGACCATAGTCTACTCGCTACACACACTACCTTACCAAGGCTACTCGACTTGCGGGAGCACACCCAACAGAGTCTGGTGGTAGGTTCCTCGGAAATATTCGTATCTACCTACGCAGCGTACATGGAGTTAGTTTACAGACGACTGCAATATTAAACATACAAGTGTTACCGTATTACTTCGAATTTAAGAAGCACTTTTTCTATTTTTTCGAACTGATAATTAGAGTGCGTCTTAAATTCGAAGCATTATTTTTCACTATTCGAAAATCTCTAAAATATTATTTTCCTCGAAGGACAAGTGGTCTCGCTAAAACAGTAGTAAATTTTAAGGACTGTGAAAAGTATTTGCCTGAAAAAATTTTTTCCTGAAAACCTGGTGTTATGAGTAAAGTGCGCTCTTAAATTAGAGGACGTATTAAATTCGAAGTAATAAGGTAGGCCCATACATTAAATATCAAATCCAAATAATGTTATTCATAAATCCTAAAAGGTTTTGACGATGGTGTATAATATTCTGTGGTGATGGGTTTATGGACTTTATCCATTGTCTGAAGAGTAAAATATTAAAAATATTAAAAAATTAAAATCGCAACGTTTCGGAAGCTGGCTCTGCTTCCGCCCGCAGATGAATGGAGGGGAGAATAGAAAAACACCTACTCTGTCTAACGGGCCCAATAGAAAAGGTGTTCTTCTCTTCTCCCTCTCCATTCACCTGAGGACGGAAGAAGAGCCAGCTTCCGAAACGTTGATGATTTTAATTTTTTAACATTTTTAATCGTTTACTCTTCGCACAATGGATAAAGTCCGTAAACCCACCACCAGACAACGTTACTAATAAATTTTCTAATTTTTATTCTGAACAAGTTCTAATGCATGTTCTCTGTTTTGTACAAGAATTATGTTACTCGCTGAACAGTATCTGCACATGTGACGGACATAATAAAGAATTCTGTCGCGACTCTGCTGCCGTTCTCTTTGCTGACACTATCACATTTGGCACAGATCATATTGGGCTGTTTCGTGAACAGTGCGGACACAGCCTTAAAAAAGTTTAATTGGTTTTCCAGCTGCATCCTCCCAACACCAGCCATGTAGCATCGCCAGCTCGTTTTGGCGAACACAAATCACAAATCTCATGTCACTGCAAACTACACGAAATTCCGAACATATCTGGAGTTACTACCCACAACAGAATGGAAGGCGATATCTCGTTAAATTCCTCTCTGACAACAAAATTTGAAATGACTATGACATAATTCAAAACTACGGACTTCTGGAATGTGAAGTGGTGTAGTGCTTGATGCCAACATTTCGGGGGAAACTGCTGCCTGCAGCTTCAGGGCTGAAAAAATCAAAGATGGATACAGCAGATTCCTTTGATAGGTTGGTACCTGTCTGCCAAGGCACCATATCCTGTAAGACCCTACTCTTTATACCTACCGCTACGCGTACAACACGCCTTAGGATTATGTCAGTCACAAAGATTTCTGAAACACTGTATTTTACACAGGACCTTAAACCATAGGGGAAGAAACTCTCTTTTTAACGCAGGGCACTTCTCTTTTGTTATAATGAAATCAAGATGTGATGGGTTGGAAACGCAACAAAGATTAAAAAAAGGCACAGCATCTATATGTAAATTTTATGAGGAAAGCCCCTGAAAATAGAAAACTGTAATGTCGAAAAGTAGATCGGAAGAAATGAGTAAAGTGGAAATTAATAGGACATTTAAAACACGATGGTTAATTTATATACTTTCGCTTTAAAATTATGAAGCTGTACCATTTGCCCAAAGGGCGAACATGTGTCTCTCGTATGATTCGTGTTACAAACGCCGATTATCTCCCTACAAATTGTCAGTCAGTTGGTCGTCAGGGTGTTTACTGTGTGGTAGGAAAAGATTTATTATTTGGGATTTTCTGAGGCTATGCCTAGCGTTGTCAAACTCTCAATGGCACGGGCTTTGAACCTAGTGTCTGCTGGCGGGCTTGCATCCACTGTTAGTCGACAGCCACTAACCTCGGTGGCACTATTTCAAACCCTGGCCAGTCATTATAGGATTTGCAATGGAAAAGTGTCATTGGGTTAGGCGTCTATCAAGGCACTTAGTGTCGCCGTCGGTGTAATTCTACCAAAGTTCCATATTCATTTATCTCTCATAGGTGGGTTTAATAAAAAGGGACAATTACAGTCGGCATTTGCACAGAGTTCATCATCCTACAACGACAATCAAAGATAGAGGAGGGACTAATGACTAGTGTAAGAGGGAGGGTTGTGGATTTTAACTAAGGTTGCTATGTAATTCGAGTCTTTAAGTTAAAGATTACCTCCGGCAGTACAACAAAATTTTTTCTTTAACTTCAACACTTTAGGCACTGAAGCAATCAGTGACAAGTGGGTCCCTCTCACCACAGCATGACACGTCCTCAGGTCGCGGACGTAGGAGTGGCCTCCAACCGTGGAGGGTAGCTGCGGGTATACTGAAAAAGCAGTCGCGGACAGCGGATAAGGGGTGGTTCTCCAGCTTGGGATTAGGGCGAGGGGCTGACTACTGCTCGCGGTAAATCTCACGATATTAAAAAACATTTCACGAGGTCTCGGACTTGGACATGCTAACTTCTCAGGAAAGGCTTTGCACCATGGGGTCGGTCGGTCGGTCGGTTGGTTGGTTGGTTGGTTGGTTGGTTGGTTGGTTGGTTGGTTGGTTGGTTGGTTGGTTGGCTGGTTGGTTGGTTGGTTGGTTGGTTGGTTGGTTGGTTGGTTGGTTGGCTGGTTGGTTGGTTGGCTGGTTGGTTGGTTGGCTGGTTGGCTGGCTGGCTGGCTGTCTTTCTGGCTGGTTGTTTGATTGGTTGATTGGTTGGTTGGTTGGTTGGTTGGTTGGTTGGTTGGTTGGTTGGTTGGTTGGTTGGTTGGGTGGTTGGTTGGTTGGTTGGTTGGTTGGTTGGTTGGTTGGTTGGTTGGCCGGTTATTTGGTTGGTTGTTTGGTTCGCTCGTTCTTTCGTTTAGTTAGGTGGATTTTTGGTTGTTTGGCTAGTTGGTTGGTTGGTTGGTTGGTTGGTTAGTTAGTTAGTTAGTTAGTTAGTTCGTCAGTCAGTTAGTTAAACAATTCAGAGAAGATTTTTGGCAATGTGTCAGTTTTTAATATTTTTCTGATTACGCTTCTAACTCTGGCATGAAAAACACGGCAATACCTCGTTCACTTACAGTTTTTGAACAGGGACGATTATTATGACGTTCTACGAGCACGTAATAAGCGAGGATGTTGAGTGCTGGTGTAGGTACAAATAAATACAACACAATATTCGGAAAAGTTGTAACTGAAATTCCACTTATTACGTGCAATAAACAAAATAACAGACTGACTGAAAAAAGCGGAAACAAAGCAGAAGGCTCCAAAATAGAAGCAGTCTAAAACTACTGTCTCTTTCTCTATTAGATTCAATCGAAATGTCAAAAGCATATTTAGATTTCACAAAGCTTTTAATTCCATGAACCTATGCATTCCACTTCTCAAATTATTTACAGAAATGAAAGGTGTTTTTAATTGATAATGTGGAAGAATCGCGTAGATACCCCCAAGCGCGTTTCAAATAACCCACTTATTTCAAGATTTCGGGGAAAATACACTACAGTACAGGTGGCAACTGAGAACCAAGAATCAAGTTGTTATAACAACACAAAAGCGCCATGTTTAGCAGAAATATTGACAACAGACTCGTTTCTGTAGATACGGTGATGACGAAAGCAAAAAGTTTAAATTTTGAGATTTTTAAGGGAGGATTATCTTCAAAGAACTGAAACTGATAAAGTTTCAAACAATATTAACCCTTTAAAGACGAAGCGTATCTGTTTTATATAAGGACTCAGTGCGTACCGCGCTGTAAGCACTCTCCACTTCGGTTATAAAAACCAGTCGCTTAATGTTTTATAAGGCAAAAGTTGCTGTTTGTTCTGAGATCCGTACAAAACACATAAAAGCAATGTGGGCACCGCGTAGAATTTTTTAATGTTAAACCTGGTGGTACGTAAAGTTACCGCTAGGCTTTAAAAGGTTAAACACAGTGATGAGCCACCATTTGCCACGTAATTTGGTGACAATACGCAAATTGCTGGTTTCAGGTGTTTTATATTAAACCATCTGTTGTGTTTCGTTCGAAAATTGCTTATAGCAACACTGAGAGTGATAACACATTGCACATCACGTTTTCAAAAAAAAAAAATAATAATAATTACTTGGTAGTTACATGCTTCGTCAGATACACAAAACTGTTGTTTTTAATTCTATTATCTAAAACAGAAGTACAACAAATTCGAGAGTTAATAAGGTAGAAAATATCTTATTTCAAACCCTGAGGGGACCGGAATTCTCTATGATCACTCATCAAGTGGTTATGAATCGCCCACACAGTTCCACTTGCAGGCCACACACACACACACACACACACACACAGACGGTTCCTCTGGAAGTAGTTTGTGGGCAAAGTGAGTTCTGTCTAGATCCTCCATGTAACTCTGAGGGCAGTATTTGCTCAATAAAAGCCAAGCCAACTTCCCTTAGCAGCCACAAGTCTCCTTCCCTTCTTCTCTTATCCCAAATTAATCCTTCTACTTCTGAGAATGCAATGGGACCAGCTTCGCCGCTATGAGAAACCAGTAATTAATCTTCTCCTTGTTTTTTACATTTTCTTCCGCTTCATATACACCCCCGTTCATTTCCTTTTTATCTCTCCTCTATTGTTCCAAATGAAGCTGGGTTCAGATCTGCGCTATTCTGGGACACTACAGAGCGTGATGTGGTAGTTCTGTACCGATGTGTCTGGACGACAACCTGTCGGTCCCATATTCTTGGACTTCTCGACCGCTGAAGATAGGACTGCTACGTCGCCCCGAAACGTCAGTATATAACTACCACCTAACGCTGCGTATTACCGCAGAAGAACGCATACCTCATCTACATCGCGGCGGAAACCTGAAATCACGAAACTGGCGTCACATTCGTAGAGTTAAAAGAAGCGCAATTAATGAGGCTGTTCAAGACTCCAGATGCTCCGTAATTTATCATTCTCTTGCGGTAGCAATAAATATTGAAACTGGCCGTCTTCTTAGGTGTGACACAGTATAATCTGATAGAAATTTAGCGACATTTCGGCGGAACGTATTGCTTACATCTTCACTGTGAAAGAATAAGACATGAAATTCACAGTCTTAATATGGCTAGCGATCAGTTGGCACTTTCGTCTTGGTATTGAACCCCCTTTGGGGCACGATCAGATTTAAGTCGTTGCATTGAATAATACTGCCTGTAATCGTCGGACGCCCTCCCTGAGGAAAGCGTGGTTTTATAATACCAGAAAAGTCAGATTAACGTATAGGATTTTGGAAAAACACACTGCTTCGAGAGCGGGCCAATGTGAGACGATTAACCAGAAAGGGGCGGAGCTAAGCAAACAGGAAGAGACTGTTTATAAAGGAAAAGTGTTTCGGAACAAAAAGCGGAAGACATGAATAGGAGAATAAGTGAGAAAAAGTTACTCTGTGCTGTGTCCTGGCAAGGAAAAGATGGAGTGAGGCAAGGTGCTGCAGGATTTGTTTGGGAGGCTGCGGCATTAATTAGAGTGCCATGCCGGTTGGTAGATTTCTACCATACAATATGATGTACACCCAGAATACAATAACTTCATAGTTACCAAAATAAAGCCCCCAGATCCTAAAATAAATACAAATTTCAATAAATCAGCAATACACCCAAGTATATTTTTGGCCATCTTGCTTACAAGGCGTGAGCCGTCAGTAATTGACGGTAGCATACTTACACAATAAATGGCAACGCTTTCTGTTACAATTAGCTCTTTTAAGTTTTGTTTAAAATGTGTTAATATTGTGAGAGTATGCATGGCGAAAGGAGCAAGGCACTGACAGATTACGAAGTCTTTTATAGACACAGAAACAAGATTTCTTTGACACTCTGTTGTCTGACTGAAACTTGTCCCTTTTGTTGTAATTAAAGAAAGAAAAGGTTAAACATAGTTAGCAATGAAAAATACAGAAGTACAGTCGAACCCGGTTATAACGACATCGGTTTATACGACACCTCGCCTATAGCGTCAGATATATCGTGTTACCATTTAATTCGTCACTGTTAATCATAATATTATACTCCTCGATTGCAACAACACTTGTTTATAACGACACAAAATATTCAGACCCTATCATAACATTATAACCGAGTTCGACTGTACTATTACGGATCACCAGTAGTAGCTCGATCAGAAATATTCTGTCTGCTGAACGCGCTCCTAAACTTGTCTGAGTCTATCCATATGCAAATCACAGCTACAGGGCTTCTGTAAGTATTTTAATACTAAAACGACGGTCTTTTGAAATATGACGCCGTGTGGTTTCGTAGCTATGTAGCAACATATGGAGGAAGCTGTTTCCTACATAATTAGTTAGAACAGTCCTCTCTAAAACGTTTTTACCAAACTACACGGCGTCACATAACGTAAAACAATAATCTCAAGATTCCTCCCCCCCCCTCCTTTGATAATCTGAAATGTCACAAAACGTAAACCTTTTTATGCGTTCCCCTCGATAACGAAGGGATGTGACTTTGATATAACATGCATTTGACACTTTCGTCTATCCGCATCATGGGGGGACGATTTTGCTCGTACTGGCACGGGCATACCTGCTGCGGTTGTTAACGGTAGATTGCTACTAGAAATGTGGTTTTGTTTCATCCGGATGTCTGTGGTTTCTACATGTTTTTTTGGTGGTTGATTAATTTCAGAACAGGGACGAGCAGATGTGTGACACACTCATTTTCTCTGTGAACATCTAAATGATTTAACCCACCATAACATAGAGGTTAGTTACTATTATGTAAGATCTGCTTTAACCCTTTAAAGACGAAGCGTATCTGTTTTATACAAGAACTCAGTGCGTACCGCGCTGTAAACACTCTCCACTTCGGTTATAAAAACCAGTCTCTTAATGTTTTATAAGGCAAAAGTTGCTGTTTGTTCTGAGATCCGTACAAAACACATAAACGCAATTTGGGCATCACGTAGAATTTTTGAATGTTAAACCTGGTGGTATGTAAAGTTACCGCTAGGTTTTAAAGGGTTAAAACCTTAGAATTACGAAGTCACCTAAACAGTGTTTAAGTACTTAAATTCTATTTCACAGGTAGTAAACTTCGTCTGCAATAGAAAAACAGTCCATTAATGCTTGAGAAGTAATTGCTGTTTGTACAGGACAGCGCAGAAAGCATGTAAATACATTGTGTGGACAAACAGAATGTTACTAATGTTACAGCACGTGATATACAAGCCATATTAATCACTGCTCCTTAAAGCATTAACACTTAACACCTATGCATTTTGCTTACACAGCGTGTTTATATGATCACGCCATTACCACAATGAACAGGATTTTTTCCCACAAATACCCTTAATGATACTCGTCTGGCCCTTCCACTGAAAAAAACAGTGTTCTCTGTTAGGTACGTACTGAAGTGAACAGTGTTCTCTGTTAGGTACGTACTGAAGTGAACAGTGTTCTCTGTTAGGTACGTACTGAAGAGTAAAATATTACACAAATTTTAGGCTTCAAGGGTTTAAAACTGCCACGTCTTTGATTCCAGTTACCTTTGCTTAGCAGTTCTAAAAAGCGATGAAGGGAATCTTCATGCAAGCCTCACAGCATAGAGATCTGTGCAGATGTACAGATGTAATTTCAGAAATTCTTAACATTGACGTTAGATGGAGGTGAGTATTAATATTTAGGCTTCGGGCACTTTAGCGCCGGGAAAGATGCACCGATCCCCACTGGAAAGAAGGCTATGTGGTATCAGAGATGCTCTGGACGCTGTGGAGAAGAGAAAGAAGGCTATAACCTGCCTGAAATCAAACCCCAGCACTTCGGTCGTCAAGAAAGGCCGCTGATTAACCGAACTGAGTTATCCAGGCAAAGTTTTTGTAATAAGTCAACACATATTTAAAATCGAGCCTTTTAAAGAAATAATTTTTTATTCCGACATTTAAATTGGGAATTAAATTTCTTAAGCAGTACAGTCCCAACATCTGCTTCTGATGTCACGATGTTGCCAAGTTTCTAGTTTAATACAAAATAACATAATCTCTTAAGTACGTTAAGCTTCGAGGTTAAAGAACTCCTTTGAACTATGGCTGACATTTAAATGAAGAAATTTCTAGTTAACGTCCGACGTCAGATAAACTTTTCTGTATGTTAGTATGCAGTATCAATACAGCAGAAAGGATGAAAACTCAGAAATACAATATCTCATTAGTTGAATCCTGAGGCAGCAAATAACAAGAAGTTTGCTCTAAGCTTCACTATGTACTGTACAGTTTATATTCCGCAAACAAAACAAGTTAGTGTACAACATTAAAGACCAACTAAGTGCACATTTTATATATATAAAAATGTTTAAATTATAATGTTACATGCTTCGAACCGATACCTGGTGCCTCTTCAGGGATGTCAGAAACTATAATCACACATACAGTTCAGTAATATGAATACAACTGTTGAATACATTTGTTTAAAATACAACTATAAAACTGTTAATATATAAGCAAAGTCTTAAAACTTCAGCGTTGGCAGACGTCGATTTTTGTATAGTGGTTCCAACGTCCTCAAAAGTTCTAATTACCACCTTATTAACATTATGTCATCGTGTCACTGTATATAAAATACAATCCAAACAATGTATAAGGACCTGTTGTGGTATCCTATTTGGATAGAGCAATAGTAGCAAATACCCCGCCTCAATAACAGGTATGTACTGTGCCGTCTTTGCAACTATTGCTCTGTCCAAACAGGATACCTCAACAGGTCCTTATACATTGTTTGGATTGTATTTTATATACAGTGACACGATGACACAATGTTAATAAGGTGGTAATTAGAACTTTTCAGTACATTCGAACCACTACACAAAAATCGACTTCTGCCAACGCTGAAGTTTTAAGGCTTTGCTTATGTATTAACAGTTTTATAGTTGTATTTTAAACAAATGTATTCAACAGCTGTGTTCATATTGCTGAACTGTATGTGTGATTATAGTTTCTGACATCCCTGAAGATGAACGAGGTATCGGTTCCAAACATGTAACATTATAATTTAAACATTTTTATATATGTAGAATGTGCATGTAGTTGGTCTTTAATGTTGTGTGATTCATGACAATGCACGGTCTGAGTAATGTAAAGCAGGACAGCTTTGGAGGCCACGCAAATTACTGTTTTGTTTTGGAAACACGTCTTCAGCATTTTGTCCGCTGGTAACGACTCTTAATTAGAACGGCATTATCAGTAATTATAAAGCTTTACAGCTTAAATAATTCACATGGTAAGACGGCAAAATGTGTTTAAAGTGTTCCATGTCCGTGCGCTATCAAATGCACAAAGAGAGTTTTATTATCAATTGTAACACACTCCTACATGTTTCGACCCTGCTGGGTCATCTTCAGGGAGAACTTTTTTGTTATCGTTACACTAAGGTTGCACTTTATAGTTAAGTGAGAATGTGCTGTTGACTGTGTACTGCGTTGTTTTTGGAGGCGTGAACTCTCTGCAGGCTGGTCCCGGCCTCTTCTCCCTGAAGATGACCCGGCAGGGTCGAAACATATAGGAGTGTGTTACGATTGATGATAGAACTCTCTTTCTGCATTTGTTGGTGATTAGTGTTTTTGTATAATGTGTATAAGAGACGAATGACAGCTTTACAATACTACAAATGTATTCTTACTTACGTACATATTCGTTAAGTCACAGCACCAAGAGTACTCCTTTATTCGAAATTGCGCAGCCCATATTCCACAATCCTAACGTAAAAAAAGTGACAGAATGCCCCAGAATCTTATCTCAATTAGAAATTCGATTTTGAAACATTTCTTTAAATCAGGCGTTTACAAGATTTTTAGGCAAGGGTCCACAATCATTCTTGTGGGCCCGTTCGTGGGCCGCACCTGTCAAAGTCACAATAAGCTGTATGCATAACGCCTAAATTACTGTGCAGTTTTGTAGTGTACTCGTAATTTACAAATGCGGTCGCGGGTGGCATAAAACAACTGGCCGGCCGCAGGTGGGACACACCTGCTTCAGATGCTTAAAGCGCGGTGGTAACTAACTGAACGTATCTGAAGCTGAAATATAAAAAAATTCACGTACTTTCCTCAGTTACAATTCGCAGCACTCAGACCAACAAAATACACAATATTTTTTCTTATATATTTACATTATAACATCACATAAACTATTTCTACAGGTTTCAAGCCCCAAGGAACAATCACCAGGGAACGAACCAAAGCAATACTGCATAAAACGAAATTAGCAAGTGCTGTACACAGTAGGCATGAAATAAACAAGTCCAGTATTTAAAATATAGACAATTCTTTGTAGTATAATTGTATTAGAATACTGAATTTTGATATAGAGTATCTCAGAGGCAGCCTACGTACGTAACGAAGGATAACAGTGCAATCTGTTGTCCTTCGTTCCAGAGGAACGTGCTGCCTTCACGTTGTCCTTTTTATGTTATTTAACCACTTTCTTTATTAGCGAGATTATATGGCGTGGATGACAGATGAGTAAATGAAAATGCAGAAATTGTAAAATGATACTGATACGGAAAATCCGAAGTACAAAAGGACTTGTCACAGTGCCACTTCTTCCACCACAAATCCCACCTAGACTCGCCTGTAATATAACCCGAGCCTCCAAGTTCAGACGCTGGAGCCTTTTTGTTAGTAACAATACACCAGAACACAAGGCGTCACAATCCACAAGACTACTTGCTTTATTACAAATTAACCAATTTGAATTAGTCATCCGTAAATTCAATGTTAGTCTAACATCGGACTGAATTCAACAGTCGCGATAGTCAGACTGGACCCTGAAAAGTACAATATCTCAAAACAGATGTATCTGAAAATGTACTGTGGTGCACCACAAAAACTGTGACTACGTATTAACAGAATGGATTCGGGCCGCACGTTTGTCTTGTCTCTTTTTCGAGTCTGAACATGTCCTTTGTACTTCCACAGTTATTTCATATTCCGACATTCTGTCGTTTTATTTCTTTTTAGACGGAAAAGACGGAAAGGCTACCACAAAAAAATAAATATGGGTTTACTGCCTTATCCAGTGTTCTGGTGAATGTGAATACCCACAGAATCTCCACTGGAGTGTTACAAAATAGAGCGGAATTTCCTTGGTACAATAAGGTTCGGAGAAAATTTTTAAACACGGCATTTCTTTAGATTACATTATCAAAATTTTCTTCCTGATAGCTTCATACAATCCTAAACCGCTGTTGGTTCTAACGTAGAAAAAGGGTAAAATATTACGAAATTATTGGGTAGGTAACACCCATAAATTTTAAGCCTCATGTTAAAACATAACTTTACGCCGTGCCATGGTTCAGGCAGCTAGCCGTCGGCCTGCCACAGAGGACGCGCCTGTTCGATCCCAGGTGAGTCCATGTGGGATTTGTGGTGGACAAAGTGGCACTGGGACAGGTTTTTCCCCGAGAACTTCGGTTTTCCCCTGTTAATTTTATTCCACCGGTGTTCCATTACTAGGAAAAGGATAAAAAGAATCATAATTATCATCATCTTCGTCACAGGGTTGCACAAAAAGCCTTAAGGCTGCGGTGCGTCCGTAGCGTCTGCTGCGGGGCCCTTCTCCTCTAAAGGAATAAAGCAACTTTAAACTGTACTTCAGCATTTCGTATTTTTCGTCAAGCTACGAGTATTTTGTACTACTAAACGCTCTGAAAACACATCAATGATATACCTTAGCAACAATGTAATATTTTTACATAGTCAGGCGACTTTAGTTAATGTACTGTTGGCAGTACGTGTTACTGTTCTGCCTACAGACAGTTCATTAACACAAGACTTAAAGCAAGTCAAAAATTCTTATGAAACCAACTGTACCTCAGTTTACTGTTGGTGTCAAACTGTCAGTAACGTTTCAAAACTAAGAACACAGGCAGTGTACGTATAAATGTAGCAATGAGGCGCGTTCGCGTAACCATTGTTGCTGTGAAAAAGCTATAAGTATTACATATCCTGAGTGTGTGTCTGTAGCCTCAGTTATCTAGCATGCAAAGCGCATGCGCCGTATTATGTTGTTATATTCAGCCCCTCCGGCACTACCATATTTTTCCACTTAATCTCATAAATGGCACGATTTTTTAAAAGTGTTACATAACGTAAAATATATATTTTACTCTACAATTCTTTTCTGAAATATTTCTCATTCTACGAATAATTCAGCGAGATACTAACATAAATGTAAATAGGTCTTCATGTGAAGTACCCATTATTCTTTTCAGATTCTAATGAAAATTGCATTTTCTCAACAGATTTTCGTAAAATACTCAAATATCAAATTTCATAAAAATCCGTCCAGTGGGAGCCGAGTTGCTTCATGATGACGGACGGACAGACATGACGAAGCTAATAGCCGAGTTCGTGATTTTTCAAACGCGCCTACAAACGAGAAAATACATGCAGATATGAAGAACGCACTTGGAAGACCTTAACGTAGATGGGAAAATAATTACAAAATGTCTTCACGAAACATGGATGGGTGCGTGTGAACTGAATTCATGTGGCTCAGGAAAGGAACCAGTGGCGAAACCTTGTGGATATGTTAAGGAACCTTCAGGTGTAACCGGGTCAAGTACATTTTAGCACCGACGACCCACACAAATTACGTAACAGGATTTTTCATAAGTTAAAAAATCTTACTGTTTTTAAGACAGTATATCAGTAAGATATATTTTTCTCATAAAATGTGAAGAAGTGAAACCGTTAGCTCTCAGCATGCATCTCGTCTTTCGTGTTTTATAACGGCTTCACTTTATGTGCACGGCAGCAAACGACATGGTGGTACAGCCTTACTCGGTTATGGAAGAGGTTCCCTTTCTTTCTTCACTTTTCTTTTCTTTTCCTTTCTTCTTTTTGTATTTAGTATTCTACTCTTCACTTCAGAAGAAATATTTTCCTGTCACTGTCTATAACTTTTCTACATTTCTTGCACCTAAAGATCTGCAGCTTACGACCGACTGTGCTGTGCGTTCTACTTCCAGCACGCCGGAGATCTGGAAAACTGGAATTTCATATATTTCAGTAATACATTCGCTTTCTAAAACGTACAAACTGTCCTGAGAAATTTACTTTGCACTCTGTTGTCAATAAGGACGCATGACTAACACAGGACGAAAACACTGAAGTTTAACCCAATTCAGGGTCGTAAAATAAGTCGACTTCCATTGTTTCCGCGGGCATAAAGTCAGCACAGATATAAGACGGAGCTGTTGACGACAAACTCCGTCAAAGTACTAACTTGAATAACCAGGAAACTTGTGCTAAAGAGAGCTGCATTTATGGCGAGAATCTAATTTGAGAGAACAACAGAACGTAATAAGCAATGAAGATACTGGAGGTGGTGGGGGAATTCTTAGACAAAGTTTGACATTCCAATGCCGATTCAAGCACAAACTTACTTTATACAGCTACCACACTCTGCTCCTATACGTAACTGCTTTATAATACACATAATGACAGAGTAAATACGTAACAGAAAGCCTTGGCCTGTTATACACAAGAAAAATCGTCAACAGCAAGCTTAGAAGTTTCTAGCAGTATTTAATAAGGTTGTTTAGTAACCCTTTAATGCACAGCGGTAATTATATGTACCGCCAGGGTGAGCACTAAGGACTTCACGTTTTTTTTTGCCACAGCTCCATTTATGTGTGATATACGGTGTTCACAATAAGTACAAATGATTTTCCTATTGATTATTAAAGGATGGTCTCCAAATTGGAGACTACGGGTGTATGCTCAAATATCCAATTAACACCATGGTGTATAGTGCTTCTTGAGCATGTCCCAGACATCCAGCTTTCAAGAAACTCTTCGCCTCTGATGGAATCCAGATGTTCTTAACAGTACACACAAAACACAATATGTAGTGTTAAAGCAGAATGAAAAATCAGTAATCCTGCAGAAACCTAGTCCTTCGCACTTCCTTACTTAAAGTAAATAGCTTATGTAGTAAATAATATCACTAATTTCAGTGTATTTAAGAATTCATTTTATTTTCAGCGCCTTAAATTGTGTAATGCATATATTATCATCAAAGTGAATTGTCACAAATTTAGGGAATGTCTGTGTTGTATAGAGCCTTCTGTGGGAGTGGTGGGTAGGATACTAGGGCAGACAGGAATGGCAAACCTCTCTGCACATAGCAGCCCTTATCTGCTGCGAACCAGGATGTCCTGGGATTGAACGATAACCACATAGTGAACACAGTCGACACAACAGTGGAATGTACAGAGACCGCAAAACACTGGTTGCAACAGACTAACTGCGAATTCAAAAACTGTAATAGTGGCTACAGCAGATTAACATTAAGAGATACCTTATTCTGCAAAACCTATAACCTCTTAGACAAATTTCACGTAAAACACCTAAAATTTCACTTTCTGTTTTGTACTTTTTATTTGGTTTCTTGGTTAATCTTGTGTGAGGAATAAATCGTTGTTTATTGCAAGAATTAAACGGAATACATACATGTAATATGTTGAGAAAGAGCCCAGATTTTGAAGGTGTAAGCAGGTGAAAAATTTTGTCAGATCTGTACCTCAAAGAGTCATACACGTAATGAGTAATTAAACTTGCGTCTTGCACAATTAGAAACGACAGAAAATTGTTCACATAAAAGACTTTTAGTTACTTTTACACAACGACATGGCCAGAATCAATATTTGGCAATTCAACCGATTGAACAAACAAGCACTCGGAAAGCTGGAGTAGTGGAATGAGGCAAATTCACAAGGAACGTGCAAGTGATGTGTCTGCGAAATGGATAAATATGGACGATGTGAAATAAACTTTGTATGTCACAAAAAAGAAATTTGTGTATTTATCAAGCCTGAATGTCACCACCACCACCACCACCACTACTACTAAACGTTTAATGTGTTCCATGACCGTGCACTATATTATACAAAAACACTAATCACAAACAAATGCACAAAGAGAGTTTTATCATCAATCGTAACACACTCCTACATGTTTCGACCCTGCTGGGTCATCTTCAGGGAGAAGAGGCCGGGACCGACCAGCAGAGAGTTCACGCCTCCAAAAACAACGCAGTACACAGTCAACAGCACATTCTCACTTAACTATAAAGTGCAACCTTAGTGTAACGATAACAAAAAAGTTCTCCCTGAAGATGACCCAGCAGGGTCGAAACATGTAGGAGTGTGTTACGATTGATGATAAAACTCTCTTTTGTGCATTTGTTGGTGATTAGTGTTTTTGTACTACAAACCCTTTTGCATAACACAACAACTGTCCAGTCACTTACATGCAGCCCTGCCGCCCCCTTTCTCCCGGTGACGAGTAAAAACATTTTATGCAACATTTTCCCCTTCATCCATTGAATATGTACAGTCTAAGTTTCCTACCACTGGGAAAGTAACGACCACTTTTTTCCATAAAGTTTTTTTTTCCTCCCTAAGCCTATTAACCTTTTAAAGCCTAGCGGTAACTTTACGTACCGCCAGGTTTAACATTAAAAAATTCTACGTGGTGCCCACATTGCGTTTATGTGTTTTGTACGGATCTCAGAACAAACAGCAACTTTTGCCTTATAAAACATTAAGAGTTGGTTTTTATAACCGAAGTGGAGAGTGTTTACAGCGCGGTACGCACTGAGTCCTTATATAAAACATATACGCTTCGTCTTTAAAGGGTTAAAGTGGTGCAGAAGTTATTTCCCGAGAGTAAAGCAGCCGGGGCGTGAATTTGACAACTCACTTCTATTTGGCGCCGAGGTTAAGAATGAGTGGACCTATACCTCTGCTCCCCCTGTATGCCTTCATGGTATTGACAGGAGCAACTTTACCTTTTCCTCTTCCTCACCCTGCTTTCCCTTTTGAACTGAAAATATTGTCTTAAAATATGGAATTTAAGTTTCCTTTTTTGCCTTTATTTTCCAGCCAGTTGTCATGGTTCACAACCATATCACAGAATAAATTGTAACTATGCTGTAAAACATGTTATGATAGTTTCGCTCTATTTGTTTTTACTTTACACGATTGCATGCAAATGTTCTCTTTTGGTAGTTCTTCCTACACATATTTTATTTTATTTTATTTTATTTTATTTTATTCTGAATGTTGCTATTACCATAACACTGCTGTCTAAAGAGATTTATAGAATACTTGCAAGTACAACACAAAATTGTTTTGCATCTTTTATTCTCGTTACAAGCAGGTATTTTTGGTTTGATCGTCAAAAACAGTCAGGTAAGTGGGGAAACTTGATGAGTTCGGATGATGAATTGTATCACAAGCTGACAGGCATTTTTCTCATAAACAAAAACTACAACAAATGTAACACGTCGGATAATAAATTATGGCACGCCCGACGTCCATTAGTAGTCCTTCGTGTCTCGACGAAACTATAGATACTTCAACGACACGTGCTGCCACCTATGCAGTAAACTGCTAAAACTCATCAACTTTTGACCAACCACGAAGAATCTTTTTTTTTTTTTTTTGGAGACCTACTAAAATATGGATTCTTTTCAACATGTTGAGGGCCACCATGTCGCCCTGAGCGAAGCGAAAGGAAAAAGCACCACAGTCTCGCAGAAGAGCGATTTATATTTCTGCTCGTAGACAGGGCAGGTTTTGTCCACGCAACTGCAGAGTTCGAGCATCCTTCCTCTTTATCAATATAACCAGAATACAGTCCCACACAAATATTGTATTATAAAAGCAACAAATCTTATTTTCACAGAAGTTCTACAAGTTTCGACCCGAGCGGGTCACCGTCAGGCTTATGGGCATATATATAAAGGAAGCTCATCGTAATTGTCATTTCATGGAATAAGATCTCAACTTTGCCATCAGTCTAGAATTTACTGTGTTAAGAATTCTACCTTATTGTATCGTGACCATGTTTATATAAAAATTACGTTTATAAACTGAGCTTGTTACTTTTATATTAATTGATATTCTATTTTTATTGTAAAAATTTTTATATAGTTCAGTGGCATTAAAATTCTAAAATTATAGCATTAGAAGGGTACTATAGAACAGTTTCTTCGTTCATCATGTTGACATGCTGATTCGCAAATTGGCCTCCTTCTGCTTCGTTCCTTTTTACAATAAACCCATGTCTCACTATTTCACCTTGTCCACTGACACAATTGCAATGGCTGTACTATCAATTTAATTTTCGCGATTATGTGCATTTATCCTAAAAATCGATTGGTACATTACAAAGAATGTACTTGGTTCTTGGCTCTGGTCCTGAAAGTTTGACAGGTTTGTGTGCTTGTTTTACTAACAGCCACATTCCTTTACACATGTATTATCCCTTTAAAGACGAAGCGTATCTGTTTTACATAAGGACTCAGTGCGTACCGCGCTGTAAACACTCTCCACTTCGGTTATAAAAACCAATCTCTTAATGTTTTATAAGGCAAAAGTTGCTGTTTGTTCTGAGATCCACACAAAACACATAAATGCAATGTGGGCACAACGTAGAATTTTTTAATGTTAAACCTGGTGGTACGTAAAGTTACCGCTAGGCTTTAAAAGGTTAACGTGCTAACGTATGATTTATACTTTCGAACACCATGAATCAGCTTTAACTGCTAAGGCTTTGTGGGACAGGTTTACCTCGCTGATGCACACAAGAATTTAAAAAAAAAACGAGTTTTAAGGGCCGATCTTCCTCAGAGAATTATGTACTACTTGGCATAGAAATGGGGGAACTTCATTGTATTCAAAACATTTTTTGGAGTTGGTTTCAGCATATAAATACACACATGCGTGGGTACACACACACACTTCCTACGCATATACTAAAGTGGCTAGTAGGCAGATTCGTAGAATAAGATGTGTTACATGATACAGGCGTATTTTTTTCCCCCAACAACTGTCGAACCTATAATATCAATGAGACACAAATTCAAATGCGATTTGCTCTTGCCATCTGGTAACGTTATGGTAAATATTGGAGATTTTCGTCTGATTTCCGTGGAAATGAATCGAAGGCAGTGGCCACATAAATTGCTTTATTCTCCCAAATTAATGTGGGCTGGTATTTCACATACGCTGCATAAAATTTTGTAATAATATGCTAATTGATTAGGAGTGCACCTACAGTTGTTTAGCGAAACGTGTCGTTTAACCCTTTAAAGACTGGTGGTTACTTTACATACCATTCTGCAATGCAACCACAGAATATATTTATGTGTTTTCTATGTAATTCCGAAGAAAGCACAGAGATTATTTCCCTTCACAGCATTAGCTGATTGATTTGTATAACCGAGACGGAGAGTGTTTACAGCGCGGTACGATTTAAACATAATTCACGACTAATTTCACATAAACGTTTGGCTTATTGCACGATATTGCACAATCGCATAAAGTGTGTTCAATTTAACGCAGGTTATGCTAGAGAAAGAGCCACATCAGCCCCGAAGTACCTTTGTTCCTCCCGTCTATTAAAATCGCTGAAGTCAACAAAAAGGAACAAGTTGTAATATCCGGCTTGTAAATGTAAACCATCCTATGCAAAGCAAGCACATTCACCGGGGTGTTGTGCCGAGTACCGTGCCGTTTACAGACTGTGTAATGCACGTGCAGTCACGTGTCTCATTAGGCCACTGGCACATATTGGCCTGCTAATAATTTCATTGAATTTTAAGACAGGCTTCTCTTCATTACTTTCTTACAAAATTTCGCACTCCAATAGTCAGAATTCCTTCGCATTTGGGATGTCCTGCCTTCAAATTTCAGCCCCGAAACCACATACTTTGATCGACACAAGAGAAAAATCTCTATTCCTGCAGAAGTAAAAGATTTTTCTTTTTTCCAAAACGCCCAGACTTACTCTGGGGCCCATCTAGCCTCCTGTCAATGGGCACCGTGGGTACCAGGCGGCGGCGGCTGGAACAGTAGGGTAACGCTGCCTGGAAGTGAAACTGACCAGCTGACCACTCACTTCCATCTGGCGTAGAGGTTAAGAATGAGTGGCGCTATACTTCCAGTGCCTCCTCTACGTCTTCATGGCATGCAAAGGAATAATTCTACCTTTTTTACCAATATGATTCTCTTCGAATGAGATGGGCAGGGCATGTAGCAGGTATGGGGAAAAGAGAAGTGCATACAGGATTTTGGTGGGGAGAACTGAGGGAAGGCGACCACTTGGGAGACCCAGGCGTAGATGGGAGCATAATATTAAAATGGATCTTCAAGAGGTGGGATGGGGGCATGGACTGGATTGGGCTGGCTCAGGATAGGGACAGGTGGCGGGCTCTTGTGAATGCGGTAATGAACCTCCGGGTTCCATAAAATGTGGGGAATTTCTTGACTAGCTTAGAAACTGTTAGCTTTTCAAGGAGGCCTCTGCTCCATGGAGTTAGGTAGCTATGATTCTTTTCGTATGTCCACAGCCCGTCTTAAAAATGCAAGGATGGTACTTCAAATTCGGCCACGGCCACGTCCCTCTACACGCTTTCTAATTCACCTGCTAATCATCCTACCATTCAAAGCCACGCAGTCTCAGCTACTGAAAGCGTTGTTAAATAACCCATAAATAAATTCTATCCCCTAAACAGCTAAACCACACGCATTCTTCTGATCGTATTTGAGCAACCACCTCGACGATAATCACAAAAAGCTATTCCAAAATACAATGCCAGCTGTGCTCGTACAGAGGACGGGATCTGAAGAAATAATTGCCTTATCAGAAATTCAAATTTAACCAACTGAATTACAAAAGGAAATAACCGCACTGTATTTTACTGGATGATGCAACAGTGCAAATACCTAGGGCTTATACCCGCTGAATATTATTCTCGGAGGTTGTCTTCGACCATTTCAGTGTTAAAGTACTAAAGATAGCAGTAATATACACGCAAGGCAATTTTTCTGAATAATTCAGGATACCAGAGGCATAATATTCACTTCCCTCGCGCCCCCCCCCCCCCCATTGAAGCTGTGTCAGTGACCCCACCAGGCCCTCCTTGGCGTGGGGGGGGGGGGTGTGTGAAACCACAGCCGTAAGTCCTCGAAATCAAACCCGGCTGTCTTCAGCTATAAAATGACATTTTTACCACCTTTACTTTTATTATTACTACACGTGTATCATCATCATTATTATTAGGTATATGGAGCAGAGTCTTTAATGGGAAGCTAACAGTTGTTCAGCTAGTCAAGAAACTCCCGCAATTTATGGATTACGGAAATTCTTTAACGTGTTCACAAAAGTCCAACACTGGTTTATATCCTGAGCCAGATAAATCAGTTCCACTCTACCACATCCTATTTCTTAAAATTTCATTTCAATATTAGTCTCCCATTTAGGACTAGGTCTTCCAATTGACCTCTTTCTCTTGGGTTTTTCCAAAAAACCTTGGAGGATATGAAGAAGAGAAACGTCTTTTCTCTACCAGTATTTGATCCACATTTCTCGGTAAACCAGCGCACAGTCAAGCAACTATATCGACTGAAATACCCCAACAATGGTACATGTCAATCAGTGGTAGAAAACAAACAGAACATGGTTTGTGGAAATGTGTTATGAATAACTGCAGGAGCCAAAGAATCGACTGCTGCTTGTACATTTGAAAACCAAGATAAACCTGAATCGCATTTACAGATTCAGTTCGTATCGCGCAGTAAACACACTCCGTCACGGTTATAAAAACCAATCAGTTAATGCTGTATAGGGAAATAACCGCTGTTTGTTCTTAGATCCATACAAAACACATAAATACACTGTGCGGGCAGAACGTAGAATTATATTTAAAGTTCCAGTTCGTACCGCGCAGTAAACACACTCCTTCTCGGTTATAAAAACCAATCAGTTAATGCTGTATAGGGAAATAATCGCTGTTTGTTCTTAGATCCATACAAAACACATAAATACACTGTGCGGGCAGAACGTAGAATTATATTTAAAGTTCCAGTTAATGCTGTATAGGGAAATAATCGCTGTTTGTTCTTAGATCCATACAAAACACATAAATACACTGTGCGGGCAGAACGTAGAATTAGATTTAAAGTTCCAGTTCGTACCGCGCAGTAAACACACTCCGTCTCGGTTATAAAAACCAATCAGTTAATGCTGTATAGGGAAATAATCGCTGTTTGTTCTTAGATCCATACAGAACACATAAATACACTGTGTGGGCAGAACGCAGAATCTTTAGTTCCTAAATCTGGTGGTACTTAAAGTAACCACTGGGCTTTAAAGGGTTACCGATATCCCACAATACAGGTCTAAATGCAAAAGAGTGTTTCAGATACCTAAGCATGTGTTGTGTATCTACAATGTAAGCCGGTCTATGTTTTATACTTCGTACAGTAAGAGACTTTGTCAGTTCCGCTGTAGGTAAAGCCAGCCTTCCCCGAATATGTCGGTGATCACTTATCATATTACACGGTGTTATAACGTAGGACAAAGCGTTCTAAACATTCTACGTGTAAAATAATACGTCTAGATTTACCCTAGTTAACTTCAGTCCAACCTCTCCTGCTATGTCGCCGCTGCAATTCGTACAGCCCCATAGCAGGAAGTTTGATCCTTTGTAAAGATGGCGGCGCCAAGTGGTGCTTAAACTTGCTATGTGTTTAAATGCCTTAGCCGTATCCATGTCGATTTAATTACCTTCACGGTGAATAGATAGCCTTGTGTTAACCCTCTGAAGGATGAAGAAAATGGGAGACGGAATGAAAAGGAGAATGGGGAAGGGTGCCAGTGACAGAGACTACATTTATTTCAAGAAAACTGACAGTAAAAGTTACGAATATGAAGTTTTGTACGCAGTGCCCGTTCGTCCTTCAGATAAAGGTTGGTGGACACAACGTCAAGCTGTACACATTTAAGACGGTAAAGTGCTGAGAAGTGGACTGTTTTGAGTATCCAAGAGAGGGAAGTATTTCAGCCGTTACTGTACTAGTATATCCTATTGCCCCTTGAAAGCCCAGTGGTTACTTTATGTACCACCAGGTTTAATATTCAACAATTTTACATTCTGCCCACAGAGTGCACTTACGGGATCTTTCCTGTTATAAATTCACCATTCCCGTTTTGGCTAAAAAGGCTTTTAAATATCATGTAATAAGTGTCAGTAATTATAATACACTTTACTGAAAAAGAATTTAAAACACGTAATGTAATTATTACGCACACATGAACGTATAACCACACGACCAAGGCTTCTAACCTACGTCTCTCACAGAACACAGTGGTGGGGTTATAAGAAGAAAGGTCCCACTTATGCGTACCGTATCGATTTTAGAAAAACAGGCATTATTTATATAGAAATACACAGCGTTAACCGATTTCTATTGTAACAACGGCAGATTGTGTCCACTGCGCAGTAAGATCTGAGTTTTTAATTATAATTCAGGTTAATCTTACTCCTTAAATCTTTAAAAACATAACGTAATCTGTTTTATATAAGGACTCAGTGCGTACCGCGCTGTAAACACTCTCCACTTCGGTTATAAATACCAATCTCTTAATGTTTTATAAGGCAAAAGTTGATTTTTGATCTGAGATCCATACAAAACACATAAACGCAATGTCACTAAAATGTAGAAATTTTTAATGTTAAACTAGATGCTACGTAAAGTACCCGCTAGGCTTTAAAAGTTTAAAGGTTTAATACTGTTCAGAGAAATAATCGCTGTTTATTCTGAGAATCTTACGAAAAAATTAAAGAGCAGTGAGTGGGGAAAATACAGATCGTATTAGGGTCAAAGCAGCTGGCAGGCCTACATAGCAACCACCGTAATTTAACCTTTTAAAGCCTAGCGGTAACTTTACATACCATCAGGTTTAACATTAAAAAATTCTACGTGGTGCCCACATTGCGTTTATGTGTTTTGTACGGATCTCAGAACAAACAGCAACTTTTGCCTTATAAAACATTAAGAGACTGGTTTTTACAACCGAAGTGGAGAGTGTTTACAGCGCGGTACGCACTGAGTCCTTATATAAAACAGATACACTTCGTCTTTAAAGGGTTAAACTTTAAATGGAATTCCAGCCATGTTTGTATTTATCACCAACTGGTACACAGACTTTCAGAATCAAACATTCACTAACCGCGAGACCACCTTGCTTGGTATATTTAAGTATACACCACTAACACAAACATGCAAACTCTAAAGTGCTATATTGATGAATATTTGATGTTGTTTTTTGGATCTACTTAAATTCAGCAGCGCCTGGGAGACACTCTGTGAGGTCTCATGCTTATTGAGCTACCAGCAACTGTATCACTGAACAGCAAATGCTGAATAGGTTTCTTTTACTGCTGCAATCATCGGAAGTTATACATTTAACGAAGTGGGCAATTAATTTATAACGACCACCCACAATGTTACAATATGGAAACACTCGCCACCCTCACGACAGCCGCGACGGTTTCAGAACACCTTAACCCCGTTATCGAAGAGTTAATTTTATCAAATTTAGACGCATTTTTCAAAAGCAATCAAAGAACTCTACGGAGCCGAAATAGCTCAGTCAGTATAGTGACTAGTTTACGAGCTAAACCGAGGTTTTGGTGTTCAATTTCTGGGAGGTGAGAGAGAGAGAGAGAGAATGTTCTTCTCCACCGCCCCCAGACCGGTTCTGGAGTCCCCAGCCTCTTATTCACTAGCTGCCAAGGGCTCTTCTCCTCCGAGGTAAAGAAGCCGGGGCGTTAACATGACAACTTACATCCATCTAGTGATAGATACATAAATAACATACGTGGTGCTCTGTCACAAGTGGCAAAAGCCTAATCTTCAGAATTCGGATTACTATAAAGCACATACGCCACTGCATATTTGGATAACATCCACTTGAATTATATAGGTATATCGAATTTTATATATATTCAAGCGTAATACGTCTATCTTCATTAAACCCAGCTGCATTCGTAATTTAAAAAAGGAATATAGGAATGTAAACAGTGGACAGCCCTACCGAGCGAACTTCTTTTCATCGACTTATTTCAACAGTTACAACATTCTATTTAAAATTCTAGTGGTATCGGCATATGTAACAATTCACAGACATGCAAGTATAAAGAGAAAACTAAACAACTGTTACGTACTAATGAGATGGTATATGGAATTTTTCTCATTTAAATTTCAGAGAAGTGCTTTCTACTGCCGGCCTTTTGTTCCGTGTTTGTTGACCCCTAACTGTAATTTTTAGTATTTTTATAAATTCATTCTAACCATTCACATAAATGCAAATTTTCAAAAATGCATGCATATATTCATGAGATTCAGTCTGAATCTTAACATTTCCCACCTAGTAGAGTCAGACCACCTGTTCTGCTGTTTTGTCGGCGCTAAAGAACAAGTTATTTAAACTTTGTACATGTGAAGGTCCAAAGGATTTAATCAACGAAAATTCAAATTGTGGCCTTATGAGTTATGACGCCGTGTAGTCTGCGAGTTTAAGTATCAATATTTTGGGGGAATATAATGTCTACATCTTCAGAAGAAACACTGAAGAATGAATGACAGTTATAAACTACACCCACGAAATTAAAACTAAGACCTGGAATGAAGCTTGCAGTGAATATGAAAACTCTACCGCCATATCTGAACATCACTTAAACTGCTGTGGCCACAGTGGCAAGAGCCTCCTATCTCTGGGCATGCTTCACTAGATCCTCGGCAGGAAACAGGAAATGGAGGTTTGCAAATTACACACGTAACTGCGATACTATCACCGTCTATGGAGACTAAGGAAAACAACAGGCCTATTCAGAATAGCCAGCATTAAGCTGAGATTCGAAATATTTACACAGGGTGTTCAAGCAGGTAAGCAATCCACGGAGAATGCATTTATTGCTGTAAGTCATTATTTTTCTCTCTATTAGATTAATCAGAGCCCACGTTATAACAGGCCTCATTCAGAATAGCCAGCATTAAGCTGAGATTCGAAACTATTTACACAGGGTGTTCAAGCAGGTAAGGAACTCACGGAGAATGCATTTATTGTTGTAAGTCATTATTTTTCTCTCTATTAGATTCACCAGCGCCCACGTTTCTTGGGCACCTGATTTAAAAAGGATTTCGATCATCAAGATCTCCAGACTTTGGGTAACCTGGAATTTTATGGGAATTTTTGGGGGACATTACGTATTCAAATCACCCTCAAACACTCGAAGGGTTACATGAAGAATTCAGCATGCAATAGAATGCACAGGAAACAATATAATAAATTAAATTCTCGATAACACGTTTTGTTGTGTACACTTACGTGAAAACCATAATGGCCAAAACGCTGAAGAGTTTTTATACGTAATTAACCAAAAGTAATGTATTCTTCACGGATTGTATATCTTTTCACACTATCTGTACCAAGCATATATTTAGACCGACACCAGTGCCTTGTGAAACCCATTTCAATCACAATGCTTCGACATCCATTCATACAGTGCAAGGTTACAAACCTGTAAAATATCAGGGACACATTTTCCTTTTGTTCTAGATTAGCGGCCAGTCGCATTACAAATTATAAATTAATGAAATATAAATACAGTTTATTATAAATGCTTCTAATTTACTGCCCGTAAAAGGTTCAGATATTACTCAGAAATTTTATTCAGCGAATTTCTGTATTTAATTGTATAAACTATAAAATTCAAAAACAATATATTTATTTAGGTAATGACTATAGTCACTTTATAAGGTGACATAATGTTACAAAAAAGAAGGCGACTGGTACGAAACACATCAGCGAGCCGTGGGTTGAGGAGCCCTTATATAAAGGAACAAACTCTACGCAAAGATGCTGACGTCTGCATGAAAAAGACAGGCCACAAGAATTTAGAAGAGAACTCCGCACGAAAGCCATTCATAACCGCATTATTCAGGCTTGGAGTAACACACACACATGAAAGGGTGTGACCATCACATTAACATCATTCCTACATACGGCCTTCGATATGGACTCTCCGTTCTCATTAACGTGTCACCCACAGAGTGAGCGAGATTTGTGACAAATGTTAACATGTGTTAAGACCCGCTGAAGAACGCGTTCCTGTATGCTCTTTGATTGATTGATTGATTGATTGATTGATTAACCTTTTAAAGCCTAGCGGTAACTTTACGTACCACCAGGTTTAACATTAAAAAATTCTACGTGGTGCCCACATTGCGTTTATGTGTTTTGTACGGATCTCAGAACAAACAGCAACTTTTGCCTTATAAAACATTAAGAGATTGGTTTTTATAACCGAAGTCGAGAGTGTTTACAGTGCGGTACGCACTGATTCCTTATATAAAACAGATACGCTTCGTCTTTAAAGGGTTAATAGATTTTAACCGCTTTTTATGTAATACCAAAAACAGTTTTAGCACAAAAGCTTTTAACATACGACAGTGATTCTTATATATAGATATTAATAAGCAGTAATGTACCATATGCTGCTTTGTTAAGAAAAAGCATTCTCCCTGAAGATGGCCGAATAGTTACGGCTGAAACATGTCGGAGATTATACAAATGTAATTGTGCAGTAGCTGGTTTCATTAATAAATTTGTATAAATATCAACTCTCTTTAAAGAGTCAGCCCGTACCGAGCAGTGAACACCCTCCATCTCAGTTATAAAAATGAGTAAACACGGTGCAGGAAAATAACCCTTATTTGTTCTGAACCATACACAAAACACATAAATTCACTCTGTGCGCAGAACGCAGAATTTGTGTTTGTTAAACCTGGCGGTACATATAGTAACCTCAAGGCTTTCGTAGGTTAAGTTATTTTTTAACACAAAATAATTCAAATTCCTAGACTTGAAAAAAACGGCATATTCACTGCTCAGTGATCAAATCAATTTTAGAACTTGATGCTGCATATTCATTCAGCATACTGTCAAAGTTGGCTATGAAAGACGAAGAGGAAAGTAATGGATAGGAAGGGGCCGTAAATTCTTTTATATCATTATTCCGGTATATGGAAGGGAGCGCCTGAGTAAATCAACGAGAAATTTCAGTAAGGATAGTCAGTACCCTAGTCAAAACTCTAATGTTGTATGGTTTATCGCGTTGTGTTATACACATATATTAAAATCCTCACTCATCTACATGTTTCGGATATGTTGATGCATTATCAGGCTGTGTACAACTATGCAAATACAGAAAGTACAACTGTATGCCTAATATTAACATGAACATTGCAGATGTGACAAAAGTGAGGACTCAGTTTTCCTAATATTACGCATCCAGTTGTATATTCCCTTTTTATGTAGTTGTATGGAGCCTGTCGATGGTCTGAGATATCTGAAGCATACGTATCGCCGAATGTGGATTTTAATACATACATACATACTACTACTACTACTACTAATAATAATAATAATAATAATAATAACCCTAATAATAAAATTTAGTCTTATTGATCATACATCTCGAAGGGAACATTACGTACACCTGACATTTACTTTCAGTTTATAGTATTTTTAATCCATATAATAGTTAATCTATTTTAAGAAGTTTTGTATCATCCACGTTCCCTGCTGAGCTAACTTGCTGTGTAAGAATCTATGGTGACACCTGACACAGCAACAGCTGGTTTCCATTTCTGTGCAAACATAACCTCAAAGGTCTGGACCGCCACTATTTTCGCACTTTACGATGCATTCAACAACGATAACACGGATGTTGATTCAGCTGCAGTACACAGTCATAACTACGACTTGACTATTGTAAGAAATTACAGGTTTGTGCCTAAGATAAATACAGGTCATGAGGTGATGTGACACATTATAAAAAGAAAATCAGGTCGTATTATGACTATTTAGACGCGTTCGTAAGACTAAGAAAAGTGACTATTAGCTTGGTCATGTCCGTCCTTCCGTCCGAATGGAACAACTCGGCTTCCACTGGACGAATTTTCATGAAATTTGATACATGAGTATTTTTTCTAAAATCTGCCGAGAAAATTCAAGTTTCATTAAAATCTGACAAGAATAACGGGTACTTTACATGAAGACCTAAGTACATTTGTGATACTATCTGGCTGAAGTCTTCTGAGAATGAAAAATATTTCAGGCAAACATTGTAGAGAAAATCAAAACACACAGTTTTGATCAGTAACTTCCCTCCGGAAATTGTGCGTTTTATGAGAAAATGTGGAAGAACATTGTAGAACCGGACAAGCCACAGACGCCAATACCACAAGACGCATGCGCTTTGCATGCTGGGTAACTAAGGCTACAGGTACACACTCAGAATAGGTAACACTTATTGCTTTCCACGGTAAAAATTGTTATGCGAACGCGCCTAAATGTTCCGTAGTACGTACGTTGCCTGTCTTCTTGTTTGTTGCATAGAGTGTTTTATTTTTCCTACTTGACACATAAGCGCTGGCCCGATGCTCTAGTGAGTTTATATTAGACGTTCTAAAGGCTATTATTACTGCGGTTGTCTAACTCCCGTCATTGGCTGTGAAACCTCCCCGACATGCGGCGTAAGAAGCAACATTAGCAGAGCGTCGGATGGAGCGTTGGCCCCGCGCTTATCGGTTAAGCAGGAAGAAAAAACCCCCAATAATATTTGAAACAAAAGTAAACACAAAGTTACTGTCTTACTATTGAAGGCAGACGGTCGATTCCGCTGTTTTACCTACAAGGCCATCCGAACTGCAAGGAGATTTACTTTCCGAAGTTTCCTGTTCCAAACATCGATGAATCGTAGTACATCTTCAGATCAAGCATTTTTTTCTTGGACTGCTTGACCCTCAAGATGAAGGTACTAGGATTCTTCGAAGTACCGACAACCACTCGCCCATCAGAAGACTGTAATCTTCAGCAACACCGCTTCGACAGACGCAGATGTCGCAGAGTGTGAAACTCTTTTTCCCCGTTCTTCGCCATTATGCGTCTTAGATTATCAGCCAGACGGTAGCAGACACCAAGCAGTAACTGAATCCATGGAGCAGAATCATCCTTAAGAAGCCGATAGATTCACAGCGCCTCAAGAAATCCTAAAATTTCCACGAAACCCAAAGGTTCATTACAAAGACAGTATTTCAGATTAGATCAAAAACGCTTTTTCCTGCATTCCATCAAATTCGTCACTCTTTTATCATCCAGTCATTTCACATTTCATATAGGCTTATTTTCTTACTGACACAGCATGGTGGAAAATAAATATTTAAAAGAGCACGAATAAACTCTTTGAAAATTAAATAACGTGCAAGAACATTTCTATCCAGTGCTGTCCGATACACAAACCAGTACCGCTTCGTCAAAATCTTCCCAGATTTCGCCGAATTGTCCTTTTGATAAAAGTAGTAAGAATATGGAGATGAATATGGAAAATGAGTGGAATTGTACTAACAGAACTACTCGGGGAAAAACCTTATCCCAGTGCCACTTTGTCCACCACAAATCTCACACAGATTGGCCAGCAATCGAACCCAGGACTTTACGGCAACAGCTCAGCAACTAACAGACATAATCATGGCACTGACTTTGAAGACTGTAATAACTCTGCATTATATATAAAGATCCAGTTTGTGCCTCACACAGAACACAGTGTGCTTCCATTACAAAGACAAACCAGTTAATGCTGCATAGTAAAATGTTACCCTTGGAGCACAGTTTTATGGTGCTGAAACTTGGACACTTCGGAAAGTAGATCAAAAACACCATGAAAGTTCTGAAACGTGGTGCTGGAGAAGGACGGAGAAGATCAGTTGGACGGATCGTGTGAGAAATGAAGTATTACCGCCAAGGAGGAAAGGAACATCGTACATAAAACAAAACGAAGGCTAATTGGATTGGTCACATCTTGCGTAGGAACTGCTTTCTGAAACACGTCATTGAAGGAAAGCTAGAAGTGAAGGGAAGAAGACGAAGAAGACGTAAGCAGCTACTTGCTCTCCTTCAGGAAACGAGAAGATAGTGGAAATTGACACAGGAAGCACTAGACCGCACTCTCTGGAGAACTCGCTTTGGAAGAGGCTACTGGGTGGTGGCGGTGGCGGTGGCGGTGGCGGTGGCGGCGGCGGCGGCGGTGGTGGTGGTGGTGGTGGTGGTGGTGGTGGTGGTGGTGAAGAAGACGACGACGACGATGATTGATGGTGATAATGGTAATAATGTGAATGGTGGCTGTCTGTTTTGAAGATCAGAAATATAATATGTGGACAAAATTTTTGGGTTTTTCTGTCAAACCTGGCGGTCGTGCTGTAACCACAACAATTAAAAGTTTCAGCAAATGTAACAAAAATAACTAGTATGATTCTACTTTATGCTGAAGGACAAAGAAGGGACGATAGACTGTACGAAGTTTTATAAGTGGCAGTGCAGCATACTATGAAGGAAGGGCTTAAGTGTAAATGCCAGCTTGCTAAGGAAGGCCATGCATATGGAGAGCAATTACAACGTCTGCAACGAACAATCCTAAGATTAAACCACAGCAATAAAAGGAAGAAAAAAGGCTAAATTCAGACAGCCCAAAATAAGACCAATCCAACAGTCTAACTAATGTTAACTCATGAGTTAGCAACCTGTGGTATGTGATCCGAGGATTAGCAAGCAAACATACTTTAGCCTGCATGATTGCGGGCTTTCGCTGCGGTGTAAATTTTATCTTCGTTTTTTTGGGATATTACGCAGCGTAGATTGGTAGTTAGCTACCGAAGTTTCGGGACAACATATCAGTCCCATCTTTAAGGATCAAGCAGTCCAACAAGACCGATAGATTGTTCCGAAACGTCCGTAACTACCAATCTACGTTGCGTAACTTGCCAGAACAGCGAATATCACGTTTTAGCCTGCGTTCATATCCTAAGCACGAGCAACTGTCAAACAAAAACCCACTAAAGTATAAGCCGTGTTTTTTCCTTAAATTAAAATTATGTCAAATTGCTTTCCGTCTAATTAAGATAAGCAACTTTAAATATCTGCAGAAAACTGAGATCCCCCTCGAAAAAAATTGATTGTCTCCCAGCTTAGTAAGGAAAACTCCACACATTCTATGGAAACGAAAGTGACTGTGTCTGCTTGTACCCCTAAACCCTTGAAGATGCTGGCCACTAGCTGTTTCGAAACGTCGGGAAGCCCTAACCAGGGGATACAGCGCCACAAATCAGATGATCTGAACTCCTGGGCCGCAGTTGCTTTACTGTGAGGAAGGAATTTTGTTTTATGTATTATTTGAATGAATTCTCTAGTTCCAAATATAAAATAACTTCTGAGATAGAATTTATATATTACTTGAATGAATTCTCTAGTTCCAAATGTAAAACAACTTCTGAGATAGAATTTATGTATTATTTGGATGAATTCTCTAGTTCCAAATGTAAAATAACTTCTGAGATAGAATTGATGTATTATTTGAATGAATTCTCTAGTTCCAAATGTAAAACAACTTCTGAGATAGAATTTATGTATTATTTGGACGAATTCTCTAGTTCCAAATGTAAAATAACTTCTGAGATAGAATTTATGTATTATTTGAATGAATTCTCTAGTTCCAAATGTAAAATAACTTCTGAGATAGAATTTACCGGACCAATTTCGTGACATAATTGTACATAATTTGGTAACAAAACACTCTTAATTCGCGACGACACACACGTGTGTCACAGTAACATGTTTCTCTCTAGACATGATGGAGTGGGTAGACTGACCCCACACTCGGTGCCAGCCAACCAACAGGTTCGTCATACCTGGTGTATGCCTACGTAGTGAAAACTTTTTGACGCTATGCTACTGTAGAGATTTCGTGTAACTGGATAAGGTTTGACATCAAACATGACAGTTTTTTGTGCCTTAGGAAAGAGTGTCAACAAACCAGCCTACCTTTCAGGCTAGACAGCCTATTTTATTTTCAAGAACCTAATATGGGAGCGTTCCCTCCTCTTTGCATTATAATTGTGTATCTTTCCTTAGAGTCTTCTCCTACCTTCGCTTTTACTCCGAAGTATGCACAAACACTTCAAGCACAAAGACATTAGCCCCGTGTTTGTGTATACGCCCAAGTGCCTAGTGTATTACTTTATTCAAGTTCTTTCCATTAACGGAACAGCAATATTAGAAGCACTTGCCTGAAAGGATTCAGTAGATCAGAGTTACCTTTTGCAGCACAGTGGTAACAACAAACGCCAGCTGATTTAACATCCAAAGACTTAATTTCAATCACAGACTATATGTAAAGATTTCATGTATCGCAGCAAACAGGGACTACTTCCTCAAAGGACTAACTCATCTAACTCCATGGAGCAAAAGCCTTCTTCAGAAGCTAACAGTTTCTCAGCTAGTCAAGAAATTCCCCGCATTTTGTGGAACCTGGAGGTTCATTACCGCATTCACAACAGCCTGCCACCTGTCCCTATCCTGACCCAGCCCAATCCAGTCGATGCCCCATCCCACTTCTTGAAGATCCATTCGAATATTATCCTCCCATCTATGCCTGGGTCTCCAAAGTGGTCGCCTTCCCTCACGTTTCCCCACCAAAATCCTGTGTGCACCTCTCTTTTCCCCCTACGTGCTACATGCCCCACCCATCTCATTTTCTCGATTTGATTACCCGAATAATATCCTCCTCAGCACCCTATTCTCGGACACCCTAAGTCTTTGTTCCTCCCTCAGTGTGAGAGACCAAGTTTCACACCCATACAGAACGACAGGTAAAATTACAGTTCTGTGTATCCTCAAAGGACTGGTCTTCGTAACTGCGATGCAGTATGTCGGCTGTGAGAGAAGAAATGAATTGCTATGTATTAATTTAGACTGATTTTAAAGCTTCAAAGCGGTAACACATCTGCTTTCAAAATCAATCACTTAACAACCTTTTGTCAATGAGGAAATTGGTTGGTATCAAATCTTATGATAAATTTACTGACGGCCAGATAAATAACTACAAGGAACAGGGTCCATCTTGAGAAGCTAAAAGGTTCAGAACTAGTCAAGAAATCGTATGCATTTTATGTAACCCGAATGTTCATTACCACATTCACAAAAGCCCGCCACCTTCCCCATACTGAGCCACATCGTTCCACGTCCCCATCCCACGTCTTGAAGATCAGTTTTATATTATGCCCCACCTAAACCTAGGTCTTCCAAGTGGTCTCTTTACTTCAGGTTTCCCCACCAAGACTCTGTATGCATCTCTCCTGTCTCCCATATGTGCCAAATGCCCCGTCCATCTCATTCTTCTTTATTTGCTCACCTGAATAGTATCTGGTGAGGAGTATAGGTCACGAAGCTCCTCCTTATGCAGTCTTCTCCATTCCCTTGTTTCCTAGTCCCTCTTAACCCCAAATAATTTCCTCAGCACCCTATTCTAGAAAGCTGTGAGTCCATGTTCCTCCCTCAATGAGAGAGGCCAAGTTCCAAACCCATACAAGGCAACAGGCAAAATTACAGTTCCGTAAATCTTAAATCTTTATATTTTTGAATATCAAACTGGAAGATCAAAGATTCTGCGCCGAGTGATAGCAAGCATTCATTGAGTCAAATTTGTTTTAAATTTCCTCATGAATTCAATTTCTGTTTACTGAAGGCTAGATAAGGAGGTTGTTCCCCCTTTCAAAAATACTATCCCGTCGTACGTATAGACTAGTGAAAATCGCGAAAAATTCAGCACATCCGGTAGCTGATCGAGTGTCTAGCCTCAGGAATATAAATCTTGAGTCTTGTGGTCTGCTTGTAACCGCTTATTTATAACTCCCATAGGCCTACGTGCTACACGGTTGATCCATCCCGTCCTTCATGATGTAATCGCTCTAACAATACGTGGTAAAAAGTAGAAATTATGAAGCTCCTTATTATGTGATTATAACGTACGAAACCTTGTATGCTGTTATACAGAAATGAAACATTAAGTAACGGACAGCCAGACGCAATGCCATAGCTCAGACCGTGAGTCACCGGCGTCTTACGGTACCGGTCCGAGTTTAACAGGTTAACACCCATGGGATTTGTGGTAAACAAAGCGGTACTATGACAGCGATTTTCACCGAAAAGTTAGGCTTCCCCCTGTCAGTTATCATTCCATCCGTATTCATCTACCATCAGCGACCGTCACAGCAGTACCTACTGACAGAACCACACCCAGGGCTGTGAAGTCGGTACACAAAAGCTCCGACTCTGACTCCTTCATAAAAGCTCAATATGCATTAATAACGGTAAACCTATAAGACATTTCATCACCACTACGTGAATCATCAGGCTACTGTTTAGACTTATAACCTATATTTAAGTATAAGTCTAATGGTTACTGTAGCTATCAGGGCTCTGGAGTTGGAGTATCTGGTTAAGATTTTAGACTGAGGTCGGAGTCGGAGTCGGAGTCGGTACATTTTTACCGACTCCGACTCCACCTAAAATTCCTTCCGACTCCGACTCCACCTAAAATTCCTTCCGACTCCGACTCCACAGCCCTGGTCACACCCCACCAAAAATAATGAGTCAGTTATTTAAATACATCCTTCCTTTCGTAGTCTGACCCCTTTCTACGTATGCATGGTAGGTGTAGAAAGTTACTGTTGCATCTGATCACAATCACACACACACACACACACACACACACACACACACACACACACACACAGAGGACAGGATTCGTCTGGACGAGGGATCGACCTGTCGCAGAGACCTCTACCTGACAGCACACAACACTCACAAGAGACAGACATCCATGCCTCCGGCGGGATTCGAACCCGCAATCCCACCAACCAAGCGGCCGCAGAACTACTCCTTAGACCACGCGACCACCGGAATCTATTTAAGTACACACCATCGGCAAAACCTAAATAAATTAGGCCCTTAAAAGCACGCTAATTGCTATATATGCCACCTGCTTAAAAATTGGAGAATTCTGAATTGTTCACACAGAGTGGTAGGACTTTCTGAATCAACATTTCGAAGGAAATGTCAGAGACGACACAACTCCATGCACTTTATTACTAATACTACATACTTAGTTGTAATTTTCTCTTTAAACAATCTGTTACATCCTGAGGATGGCTTGACACGAGCCGAAACACGTAGCTGCAGTTAGGTTTTTAATAAATATTGTGTTTGAAAGATATTTAAAAGCCTCGTGTGTTAAAATCATGCACGAATCAGCATCAGCGTTTACAGCATCCCCCCCACCCCGCACCCCACACCGCCCCACCAACGGTGATGTGTACGCTAACACTTTCCCATTACAGTTGAACATGTTGAGGCGAATCGCAGTGCTGTGCTTCGTGGTTTCCGTAACAACGTGCCTACGCAGTGGAAGCAGCATCACCAACAGACAAAGGAAGTCGAGCGGTGGTTATGCGTCGCGAACAGACTCTGAGCTGGTCATTGACAATAGCGAGAAACCACACCTGTCATACATCAAACTTCATCCAGGGTATGTGTAGTAATATTTTCCTTATATTTAGGTTCAAATTTCAATAACCGTGTTAAAATCAATAATAAATAATAAAGACAAGTCACTGAACACAACTTTTATAACAAATATAATACTTGCTTTTATAAAACAGAAATAAACGGCAGTTGTGTAGACTAAAATTGTTTATATTATTTAGTTTATAAAACATGAGATGATATATTCTTTCAAAAACAGTAATAGAAAGAGAATAGGACCCGCTACGTAATTGCAAAGTTTGTACCGTGTACTGCTTTCTCGGCTATGAATTCGGTGATATTCCTAAGAAGTGAGAAAATTACTATAGAATTTCATTTCAACGCTGCATTTGCCAGGCGACATAATATAAACATCCGTTTTGCTCAGCTGAAATACTGCAAACCTTGCGAAAGAAAAACCCGTGTGTCTTATCTGTATAAAATTTTTGCTCGAAACGTGATCACTCCGATACATATTTAGACACGCGTTTGAGTTGCACTTAGAAAAGCAGGTAGGTACTTTTGTAAAGTGATGTTCATTGTTATCTTGATTCTTGATAAATGTGTACTTGGTAACCAATATTTCAAAAAATACCATTACCCTTCAAGACCCAGTGGTTACTTCGTGCACCACTATATTTAACGCTCAAAAATTCTACATTCTGCCACACAGTGTATTTATGTTTTTGTACTTATCTCAGAACAGACAGCGATTATTTCCCTACAGCGCATTAACTGATTGGCTTTTATAACGGAGACGGAGTGTTTACTGCGCGGAACGAACTGATCCTTTAAATACGTTTAGGTTAATCTCAGAGTTTAAAGGGCTGAAATACACTTGGCTATGCGTATCCAATTTATCATTTGACCCATCACCAGGGGAAATATAGTGCTTACGTATAGAAATACTGGTGCCCATACACTTTGTAACTGATATATAGTCCAGAATGATTATAAGGTAAAATTTATAATTTTAATACCTATGTATCTATGGCAAAATACGTATTTCGCAGTATGTATAATTGTCTTTCTTTATACTTAAGACTTCAAATTACTTCAGGTGTTTTAGCAAATATGTACTAAAAATGCAAAATTTTTGTGTAGCAACAGGATAGTGACACATATGGTTTCCAAAATACATATAGGCCTAATTACTTTCTTTACTTTATTACAACTGCTTATTATTGTGCCTGTCGATAGAAAATTGTACAGTTCTCCTTCCTATACCATACATAAACGCAAAATTACTGAAATCCAAAGTTCAAGTGCAGAAATAAAGAGTTTTACTGCTCGTGGTTGCGATGAATAGTTGGCGCTGCAGTATGGCTTACGCATGTCGCTCATTCTGATCTGTAATTATGATACCTTAGACACTGGACATGGGAAGGTAAAGATTTAAATATTTTTCATTATTTGTCTCCGCTTTCGGCCAAAATTTGAATATCGCGCCCCTTTTGGTAAGGCTTCCCGAAGTCAAATTCTGCGAAAACATTTAGCGGTTCTGGAGTTATATGAGGACCTACAAAGAGAATCTAATAGACATGGAGTACGCTAATAGGCGCGTTTTGAAACTGTCTTTATTAATGCGCCGTAAGTTTTGGTATTAAATCCTTCTTCCAAAACGGAAACAAGCTCAGCGTATTTTGATGGGTTAATAAAATTCATCAATATAATTTGATAAAAAGTTGCTGTTTACAATGACCATTAGCTTGGAATAGTCGGTCAGTGGGTCGGTCTCTCTTTTGGTCAGTCTGTCAGCCAGCCAGTCAGCAGCTATCGGCTACGGGCTGTACAACCAGCGCTCAGTCTTCCAAGCCTGCTTCAGATCGTCACCGAGGTTTACCTAGCGTCACATCCAACGGGCAGCTGGTGCTCATTCCCCGAGGGTAAAGCGGCCGGATCGTGAACCTGACAACTCTTTAATCTACATAGATTTACTACAAAATAATACATCACCCTGTGCTTCATTTGTAAATACATACATGATTCAGGAAGCCACAAGAGCTAACGACAGCCAATGCAAGCGTGAAATATCTGTTTCCCTGTATGTGCTCTCCGCGTCCTTCTACAGAGCGAAAATGAAGGTATTCATGATTTACCCAACTTTTACTTTTGCTGGGACGATAGAAGCAGTGGGTTGATACGAAGCATTAGCGATAACCTGCCAAATTACACATTGTAAAAAAGGTAAAGCAGTCCCATTACAGGCCTGAGCAGGCCCTTAGTGTTCCAGGAAGTCGAGGCTCCCAGATTTCTAGACAGTCGGCACATGAAGGTGGTAAGGTTGTCAGCCATAGGTACCGGCCGCGTTTACCCCCCAGGAAATATTCCTGGTACTCATTTCTGTTAGAGGCTGAGTCGACCCCAGGGCCATAGCGCGATGCCAATGAAAAAATCCACTGACACCATCGGGAATCGAACCTGCGACCTGCCGGTTTGTAGCGTAGTGCCTGAACCAACTGCGCCACCGTGGCCCCCTGTATTACACATTGTAATAACGTAATATGAAAGGTCACTGACCCGAAATCCTCAAATTTGATAACACATTACGTCTTATTTCGTAGCTTCTAAGTTCAGTTTCAAGAAGATGTACTGAAATAGAGATGAGAGAGATCCAAGTCTCCAACATCGACAGGCTGGCTAGATTAAAATCACTCCTGACAACACACTTAAAACTGACAAAACGTCTTTTCACGACATGAGAGCTGTAACATGAGAATTTGTACAGAAAAACGCGTGGTTCTGTTCTAGGAGACCACGACTGGTAGTGGGTCTTAAGGAGAATGTACTGGTGTCGACTTACGAAAACAGCTTTGACCTTAGCAGTGCTAATGTAACGGGGAAGTCAAAGCGTTAGGAATTTAAGACCAGTAACCACTTTATTCTAGTTGCAGAATACATTCTGGTGAAGTGCAATTGTTTCCTGTGCGTGTGAGTTAAAAGCAGTATTTTGTGATGTACTCTGCCTGGTTAGATATAAGAAATTCAAACACAATGTATTTATTATATTATATATATTATATTGTATATATAATATATTATATTGTATTGTATATATATTATATTATATAAAATACAATATATTATATATATTATTTATAATATATAATAATATATTAATTCAAAACTAAACTAAATATATACCAACATATATAATATATACAGACAAATAAATAATCCTCAAGAAGTGTCAAATCAAGGACACCCCTAACAAGAACCCGTAAGACTAATGTTCTTGTTGGGTCCCCTCAGCAACGCAAGCGCACTGTAGCAAACACAGAGGGATGACCGCATTTTGTAGTACCTTAGAACAGGAAAATTTTACTTGTGGACAAAATCCGCGAGAAAACACGAGCAGCTGGGAATCCCCAAGTCGCAAGAGGGGAGACAACCCCTGAACATGGGTGTTCGGAGATGTATGAGGGACAACTAACTACTCCGTGTAAGAAATCTTATGATGTCGCCGGAATGAAAATATGTAGGCGTCAAATAAATTGTTAAAACACGACAAGGTGATGTTTCGGATTTCACTGGCTTAGACTTGGCTGTCGAATACTGACGAGGTGTAAGATTTCTATCTACGCACTTTGCTGATTTCATACATTAGCATCTAATAACTCTTGCTGCCCACTAAAAGGTCTCCCACTTGTATTTCTTCGAGCCAACACGAACACTTGGATGCAAAAACATATAAAACGATTATGCAAATGTATTAAACTTAACGACATAACACACAAAAATAAGCTCAAAATTAATGTCAATTTTCTTTTATAATCTCAGAGATAAGGTACCTGACAAGAACTGGAAGAGGAATAAGGACTATAAGCCACTGAAACACAGAAGAAAAACAGATTTTTAGACAGAAGGGAGTGACATTTTCATGTTACGTTGTCTCCTTCTATTACAAAATTTACGTTAGGGATAATCTACTCAATTTCGTATCAAGTACCTTTCTTTTATGGTAGGGCATTCTAAATCGCCTTGAAATCGGGTAGGTTCACCCTTACACAAAGAAGACTGCCATTCCGATTAATTTCCGTGATTCTAGGTTGGTATTCAGAAAAAAATCAAAAGCACTATATTAGTTCCATCAATTCCATTTTTTGACCTCTTGTGTTGGAATGACCGAAGACGATGAAAAGAGCCGCAGTTGAAAACAGAGTTTATTAAACCTTTATGATGGACGTTCCTCTCAATTACGTATCCAGATTCAGCACCTACATCACAGAGAACACAAACCGTGCCCATTGTAAGAACTAATAGTTTTCATATTAGGTGTTGTCACCCCGTTGTGTTATAGAACGAGATCCAATTTTTGCGTTCAGAAAAATATAACCTTCAAGAATGTAGTAAATTCTCTATAGTTATAATCAATAATAGCTGTAACCAAGGTGTGTATTTTGTACTTAGCCAGTTTTAAATATTATTTATCCCAATATTATTCCACTTTTTGGAATAATAATTTTAATATTATCAAAGTATTTAACACTTGTATAGGAGAGGCCCTGTCCTGAAATAATTTTCTCTTTTATGTACACTATACAACCTGATGATGGCCAATCAAATAGCCCGAAACATGTCATAGACATGTAAATAATTTACTACATTCTTACAGGTTGTGTTTTTTGAACATAAAAAACTGAATCTAACTAATAGGTTAATATTCTTCACGGAATATTTCGCTCTTTATTGTGAGAACTGCAGCAGGCACACAAATACACTGTGTGGGCAAAATGCGTAGTATTTTACTGTTATAGCGAACGTTGCATAGTTAACAGTGCGCTTTAAAATGTTAATGAAAATACATTTGCTATATTACAGTCAGGTGGACAAGCTGTAGACAGCGTCCCCTTATACACTCGTTTCATATGTGAATGTGACACGAAGCTGACACGACACCTCATAGTCGAGTATGCAAATCACGCGTCGAATAAATCTCCTCGCAGTCCTATGACCTCTATGGAAACTGACGAGAAGCATTTTTAAAGCAGAAATTACAGCAAAACATTACTAAACCATAGGAAGCTAGACATCGTGGCATCTGCAGCCTCCGTCAGGTTTTCACCAGTCGTTCTGGGTGTCTGCCAGCAATTCTTTTGTCTTCTGTCATTGTCGTTGTCTTTTTCTAATACAAAATGACTTTCAGACGGTGATGCATAACGAACGTTTCCTGTGCATGATTTTTACTTATTTTCTAGTTTATTTAAGGATCGTATCAGCAGTTCAGACTATACACGGCCCAATGATTGAGCAGCAATAAACTAACTGAACAGAATGCGGAACGGGAAAGACGTGGCCTAATTTATGGTAACGTCACAACAGTTGCCTGTAGGGACTGAAGAAGACCACAAAATGCTTTAGGTTAGTCTGCGTCCCAGGCACGATTCGAACCATAAACCGACAGAATACATGTCACAAGATTTACGGCTTCGTTTAACATTTAAAGCCTAGCGGTAACTTTACATACGACCAGGTTTAACATTAAAAAATTATACGTGGTGCCCACATTGCGTTTATGGGTTTTGTACGGATCTCAGAACAAACAGCAACATTTGCCTTATAAAACATTTAGAGATTGGTTTTTATAACCGAAGTTGAGAGTGTTTACAGCGCGGTACGCACTGAGTCCTTATATAAAACAGATATGCTTCGTCTTTAAAGGGTTAATCTGGTCGATCATTCCTTGCGCAATTCGGATATCTTGTGTTCGTCACGCGTTATACAACGTAATTACCAAACAACTGAGCAGATATTTACGAATAAATACTTGTTATTTCCTAATACATCTCCTACGTGTTTCGGCCATGACAAGTCTTCAGGGAGAGCTTAGTTGCAAAGGAATACATTTTAATATCAATGTCGTCAAAGGAGTGCGTCACTAAATTAATTTAGAGTGCCAACTAAAAACCTTACTAAAAGGTATAAAATATGTATTAAATTGTTATGTTCAAATGTATAATCTTTCGCTGAAAGGGTTGTGATGGGCCGAAACATGTAGAAAAAGTGTTACGGAATAACAATTATTCATAAATATTTGAGCAATTATTTGGTATTTATGTTGTATATTTTATCAACTGCACGCAACATCAATAACATTAAGTCATTACACCTTGTAGAGTGTCACGTAATTTGTACACGGGTCAGGTTTACCGCTGTCATGCCCTGCTACCACAAATATCAGAAAACTCGAAACTAGGCACATACGATGGAGGGGTTACTGCAAGTTCAGAAGCTTTGAAAAGGGATCAATAAATGCAAAATAAGAAATTTACAAATAAAATTCAAAATTATAATTTTGTTTTATTTATGTGCGCCTAAAATTCTGAGTTGCTACGTGAATGGAATGACATAGAGTGGAAGCATTTGAGAACAAGGTGCTGAGGGGAATATTTGGATCCAAGACGGAGGAAGTGACACGAAGCTGGAGAAAAGTGGATACTGAGGAGCTACATGATTTATACTGCTCGCCATATTACGGGGATGGCCAAGTCAAGGAGCCTGAAGTAGGCGGGTCACACATTAATCGTAGGAATGAAGTGAAAAGCTTGCAAACTTTGGATTGAAATTATGAAGTACAGATGTAGACATACACGGGAGTACATTATAAAAATTTATATTTAAAAATGGTATTGAGAAGTCTGTATGGGTGTGAAACTTGGTCTATCATACTGAGGGAGAACAAAGACTGAGGGTGTTCGAGAATAGGGTGCTGAGGAGGATATTTGGGCCTAAGAGGGATGAGGCGACAGGGGAGTGGGAAAGACTACATAACGAGGAACTTAATGACCTGTACTCATCACCAAATATTATTCGGGTAATCAAATCGAGAAGAATGAGATGGGCGGGACATGCAGCACGTACGGAGGAAAAGAGAGGTGCATACAGGATTTTGGTGGGGAGACCTGAGGGAAGGCGACCACTTGGGAGACCCAGGCGTAGATGGGAGTATAATATTAAAATGGATATTCAAGAAGTGGAATGGGGGGCATGGACTGGATTGAGCTGGCTCAGAATAGTGACAGATGGCGGGCTCTTGTGAATGCCGTAATGAACCTCCGGGTTCCATAAAATGCGGGGAATTTCTTGACTAGCTAAGAAACTGTTAGCTTCTCAAGAAAGCCTCTGCTCCATGGAGTTATTAAGAAGTTTGGACTGGAATCATCTAACAAGATACGGACCATCAGAGGGTTTTGTGAACACAATTACAAATGTTGGAGTTTACAACAAAATATACAGTAAATTTCATTACGCGAGCATCAGTAAATTCCCCAGAGTACCTGCCCCACGCAGTTTTTTGCGTATGGTCTGCAAATTTCAGAAAAAAACTTCAAAACATTTACATTTAAGTTATCTTTTCATAGGATCGCTATTTGCTTCGCCTGCAGAGTGAGCTCACTTACACCCACTTGGGCTACACTCCAGTAAGATCCTCTTGAAACCAATTTGGAAACGGAAGTATTTTTAGCTACTACTACACACGTTCCTGTCAAGAGCGAG
>BLKM01000827.1:710728-753228 GCA_013340265.1 Coptotermes formosanus | reverse complement strand
CATGCAGACCACCCCTTTGTGTATGCGAAAAAGTGAAGATATTGTAAATTTCGAATCTCACTACGTCGGAGACGCAGGCGTTTATCGGTGCAGCCGTATGTTCACACTGAACTGGAAACCCCAAGTAATTTTTCAAGCTTCATTTGTTTCTGTTTAGTCCTGCTGTTACAATATTCGCTCCGCGACACCAGGCCATTATTAACTTCACGCTTGGATGAAGCCAAAATTTGGTTGTGACAATTTTAATGGACCCTAAGTTTAGAACATGTTGGTCTACTAAGCCTTCCAGCCGACACAGCACGTTGCTTTTCAGAGCGTCTCGCGGAGAGCACTTTTGTTAAATAAAATAAATGTAATGTGTTCCATGTCCGTGCACTATATTATAATGTGCTGTTGACTGTGCACAGTCAACAGCACATTCTCGCTAAACTGTATAGTGCAACATAGTGTAACGACAACGGAAGGTTTCTCCCTGAAGATGACCCAGCAGGGTCGAAACATGTAGGAGTGTGTTATAATTGACGAGAAAAAACTCTTTGTGCATTTGTTGATGTTTAAAGTTTTTTGTAAAATAAATGTAATTTTTACCCAGTGAGGACTATATAGTGTCGTCCAGAAAAGACTGGTCGACCAATACGGAAAACTTTCCTTGTTGCCTGACACATCCCTGAAGTCGACGAAATGTCAATTTTGGAACCTCGAAATACTGATAAGACGGAAAGCGCGAGTTGTCACATTGCTAGAGATACAGTCAGTCAATATGACTCTAATGCAGAGAGCAGTCATCTTCGTTTCATTACCATGGGCACATGCAATCACACACCTTGCACTTACAGAAAAGTACGTTCCTTCTAACACTTAACTACCAGCCGCCTACTAGAAAACAGGTAGCCGTCTGAAAACGTAGTGCTCCCAACAGCACTGTGTGTTGCAGTGACTTCCATAACGTGTCGTCCTTCATAAAACACCTAGTTTCTCGTTCACCGTAACGGATCGCATTATGACCTTGGCGAAAGAATCCGTATCTTCATTTTTCTAGGTACGACACCCACCTTGACGTCTCACGCATTCCACGCGTCATAATTAACAGCATCCACCTCTGTGGCATGAGAGGGGAAAGTAGGAATTGCTTCGACCAGCAGTGACATTTTAAATACGGATAACCGTGGATGGGGGCAAGGCGAGTAGGTATGAAAGGCGGAACCGAAGAAGGAGAGGGAAATATGAATATGCTGTAGACCCTCGAATTAATGGACCTCCTATGTAACGATTTGGGATATAACGGACGAAATTTGTTGCTTCCAAAATTTTCGTCTGCAAATGATGCCTTCCAGACAAAGTGATGTTGCTAAGAGGACAGTTGTGTACAGTATTATATGTATGCATTAGTGTTATATATACAGTACTCTATTACTGTGTTCGCGACTTTTACACTATACAGATGTGAGTGTATATATATATATATATATATATATATATATTTCGGAAGTACCGGATAACCGGCATTATCGGACCACCCATTCCCTGTCTTAGCCCATTCATTCAAGGTTCTGCAGTACAAAAGGAATTATTCCTCGCTAAATTCCACAAGGCCGTTCCCACTACAGCAGAGTTTGTACAGTTTGATGTTAACAGGAACGAGGTTGCCTCGAATTACCGAAAAGAAAGGCTGCACACTGACTTCTCAGCATTCGTTTTAGGGTACGTTAAAATACTTGCTGAAATCACATAACAATGCACAAGTATATACAAAGAAAAGGTTAAAATGAAGTGCAGTACTACACGAAAGACACGTGTGCACACAGAGATATGCACTTCAGCTGACTTCTATGCCCAACATAGAAACGACCTTGAATATAGGCCATCGGCTGGGAAGAAAATGAGCCTCGAACAATCGGGACGCGGAGAATCGAGACTGCACTGTAGTGGATTGTATACAAACACAAAACGAAACGAAGCACAAACTATGCAAACCGGCCAGACATGCAGCGCTACATTCGACAAGCGCGGTGGTGGTGCATCCTAAACAAGTAACTAGTTGTTTAAAAAAGCGTTACCAAGTCTTACGACCCTATTCATGAGTGGAAAAGTGTAGCCACGTTATTGAAGTGGCAGCAGTCAGTTATTTATTCCCACACATTTGCCAATATTGCTTAGTATATACAGATTTGTAGTTGTGTGTAACTTGCGTGGATTTTAATTTTGGCGTGTGAGGTCGCAGTTGGGTAAAATACACTGCATGGTCTGCGCAAACTGTAATTCCGCACAGCTGCACACCATTGCACACATAATCGCACACCATGTTTCAACTGCCAGGTGTCACATATGTATTGAATTGCCCCTTATTTCATTGTTTGTATTGGTATTCCAGAGAAATCTGTTGGAATGCATACAGACCATTATAACACGTTCGCTTGAAAATGAATCTGGTAACAGCAGTTCTCAAAACGTGACATAAATTTAATAAAATCAGTAGAGATCAGATCTGAGACTTCTGCGATATGATTCCGTATAATCTCGTAAAATTATTAACGTTTCTGAAAAGTAAAATTACATTAATATCCTAAAAGTGGAAGCAGTATATTCCACAGAGAGGTTGGTAAATTTTATCAGACTACATGGCGTCATATCCCTCAAAACAGTAACTTCAAGGAAGCTAAATTAAAAACAAAGGCCGCGCTAGACCCTATTAAGACTTCAGACAGGCTATGTTAGAAAAGCACACAAAAGTCAGTAAAAAACAAAACAAAAAAACAAAAATAGAGGTTAAACTGGATAAGCCGTTTGGACAGGATGACAGGTGAAGGAATACCGAAAAAAAATTGTACAGAACAAACTAAAGTGGCGCCACGACCGACCAAGGTCTTAGAAGAACTGGAGCGAATATGTAAGGTCGAAACAGACTTGATTTTGTACAGTATATCACGAAATGAAGAAGCAGAAGTGACATATATATGTGTGTATATATATACATGCCGAACAAAATTTGTTTGTAATCATGTGATGTAACGTAAATATAGAACATAGACTATTACATACCGTGAAACTTGGTGGCTTACATATGTAAGCAGAAATTGATTGGACATGTATCTCAAACTGAGCAACATGTATGCAGAATATTGCTCTAGAAACCCGGTGGAAACGAATCAGTTTGAAGATCGGATATGAGAGACAAGGATCATATTAGACGGGTCCTTAGATATTAAGCATCCAAAACACTTTGTATTCGCTGAGGATCATATCCATGCAGGTCTCTAGAATGTTTGGCTGCCAGTTTTTATGTCCCTTTACTGGCTATTGAGTTATTGGGATAGTCCGTAAATAAATTCCATACGAGTCTCAATAAAACAAGATAAAATACACTCACCATTTTATTAACAACTTACGGTAAATTTATCACATTAGAGTTATGTTACTTAGTATTCTGATTTTATTCAACTCTGGCGAAAGAACATGTTCTATGGCACGAATTATGCTAATAATGACATCGATATTTTATACTGTGTTTACGCGATAGGGTCCCTGTAAAATGTACCTCCTTTTAGGCGCATTCGCTTAGTCTTTAAAAGCGCCATTACCTTCATGTCTGTCTGTCTGCCTGTCTGTCAGCGTCTCTCCCACTGGACGGAGTTTCGTGAAATTTGATATTGGGGACTTCCATAAAAATCTGTCAATAAAGTCCAAATTTTGTTGTAATCAAGCACAAATATCGGGCACTTTACGTGAAGAACTAAGTAGGTTCATTGTTGCCGGTGGCATTAAATCTCCATCAAAGCGCTCCCTTTGACTGCGATGGTATCAGGCTGTTAGGATAGCCGAGGAGCCTAAACAATATGCGAACCCGCCACGATTTTACGTTATACCTATACCGCCTGTGTTTTTATTTCTTCTTTTTTCAAAACGACCACGAAGAATTTCCTATCTTCGGCGTAAAAAATTACTCTCTGCAGAAGATACGTCAAAAGGGCAGTCGGTAGAAATTAGAACACTAAATCTAGGGAACACGTGTAAACACACAGTTCGTAAAATTTCCCCTTCGTCTCTGCTATCTAAATACATAAAGAATAAATGATACAAAAATATAAATTGCGTGTTTGTGTGGGTGTGAAACTGGGTTCCTTACACTGAAGTAAGTAAAGAGTTTGGTGGTATTTTGCGATATAAAGAGGGTGCTGCCGATCCCAGTGGCCGAGTTGTCTGAGGCGTAGGTCTGCGGCCGAGCGCTTGCTGGGATCGCGGGTTCGAATTCCACCGGGGACATGGATGTTTGTCTTGTACAATGTTTGTGTTGTCAGGTAGAGGTCTCTGCAACAGGCCGATCCCTCGTCCAGAGGAGTCCTACCGACTGTGGTGTGTGCTTGAGTATGATCAAATGAAATCACAAAAACCCTCGACACCTGCTGTGAACAAGTAGGCAGAAGACGGAAGGACTAAGAAAGAAAGACGGTGCTGTGGTGAGGTGGTCATACGAAACTAAAGGAAATAACAGAAGAATGGAGATAATTACATAACGATTTGCTTCATGTTCTGTACCCTTCACCAGGCTTTATTAAGATGATCAAACGAAAGAGAATGAAACGGGCAGGACATGAGGTATACATGGGACAAAGGAGAAGTCTCTACAGGGATTTGAGTTCAAAAGCTGAAGTCAAGATACGTTCTAAAGATCCGGTCCTAGACGGGGTAATATTAAAACCTATCTTACAGAAACTGTGGCATTATGTAGAATGGATTCACATGTCTCAGGACAGGGTCCAGTGCTGGCTTTTGTGAAAATGGTAATGAAATTTCGGGTTGCATGGTAGTCGTTGAATTTCTTGAATAGCTAAGCGAAAACTCCAACTCAGCAATTATTCCGCTCTACGGAGGGTTTTTTTTTAGTGGTGAAGGGGCCCCCAGCAGACGCTACGGACGCACCGCAGCCATGAGGCTTATTGTGCAACCCTATGATGAAGATGAAGATGATTATTTTTTGTCCTTTTCCTAGTAATTGAGCACCGGTGGAATGAAATTGACAGCGGAAAACCGAAGAACTCGGGGAAAAACCTGTCTCAGTGCCACTTTGTCCACCACAAATCCCATATGGACTGAGTCGGGATCGAACCCGGTCCTCCGCGGTGGGAGGCCGGCGGCTAACCGCCTGAGTCATGGCACGGCCATACGGAGTTATTTAGGGAGTATGTGGCTGTAAACATCAGAATGGGACAGGATGGGATAGTACAGAACATGTCCTTGAGTCTACAGACGACTACGGTATTACTGCCTTCAGCAGGGGCGAACACTTGTCTCCAGCGTAAGCAGTTTCGTGTCTTAGAGAGGCGATTCCTAAAAAGGTAGGCAGTTTGGAAGAAAAAATCGTCGTATGTGTTCGTCAAAAGGTTTGATGAATAACTCACAGCGATAACTTAACAAACTCGTTCGTCAAGGTCACTGAAGTCAAGAAACACACTATTAAAGAATCGCGGACCTGAGACAGCGCGGCGGTGGTTAGTCTCAAATCAGAGAAAGCGGAAGTTTGACTTGGTTTACGTTCTGGGTTCATTTCCACTGAAGTTTAGTTACATGTATGAATTTATTTATTTACTTATTATTTATATTTATTATTTATGTATTATTTATTTACTATTTATTTATTACTATTTATTCATTTATTTATTGCTTTTTACAATACGCGGTCAGTATTTTGGACTCTACAGTGTCTAATATTAGGATGATCAGTGAATAATAAGTTGTTAATGACGAATTCAGGGGCAGTGGCTTAATCTGAGATATTTGAGGGCAAATTTACCCCAGCAGCAGGAAGTAAACTACCGTCAAACACCGCTATACTAGCGCCACCCTCACTTAGCGCCCATGAAAGCCTGTGAACAGAAATTTCTATATTGTAGAGTATATAGATGTACTGCCATAAATTTCGATGAACAGTGGCGAAATCGGGGGTTCGTCTCTATTTTATCTAACGATACTGCCAATTGGTAAGATTAAGTAGCGTCAATTGTAGACGTATGAAATATAAGTATGGAGCATTGGTGGAATGACAACTGACAGGGCAAAACCGAAATACTCTGAGAGAAACCTGTTCCAGTGTCACATTGTCAACCACAAATCTCACATGGACTTGCCTGGAATCGAACCTGGGTCTACGCGGTGAGAGACCAAATAAATAAAATTAATTGTAAAAGATTCAGTTATTCCGTGATATAATACGTTGTTCATATTTAAATATTCACCGATATTTCTTAAGTTCTTGCAGTTAGAACTGCTTAGACCCTGAAGATGGAGGCAGCAAGCTCCTCCATAACAACTGTAACATTCCACTAATCGATAGTGTGTCACAATATTCAACAGCACAGCTATGAGGACCTAAAATCTCGGGAATAACTGTTTCCTTTGCGGTTGATATTTCAATTTACTTGCGGGATTACACAGAAGGCCTAGCAAAGTCCCTAGGTACCGCGAATCGCAGCTTGTAAGCCACTGGTATAGGTTATATCTCCCGTTCGCATCTCAGCAACGTGGGCCTGTTAGGCGGTAGACTGTAGCAACATACGGGTTGAAGACTCATGTCTCCTTGCACGTAAGGTTTGGTCTTGAATCTTAAACAACGTCACTGTAAGAAAATAAAGGCACGCTATGTACAAGCTGTAGGCAACAATTAGCAGCGCCACACACATCACGGTAGAGGCCACAATATATTTCATTCAAAACATTTCCCTGTTGTTGCATATACATATTAATATATACACACATATACATATATTTACATATATATGCATATATACACATCACGATACAGGTGATAATATACAAGCATTTCCTTCAAAAAATACTTCATTCTTCTTGCACGTATACAGTCGTGCGTATTAATGATGCCAGTGTTTACAACATCAGTATCATTATCTTTCCTTCCGCTGTCTGTTAAGCATAAACTTAAGTACGCCGTTATTTTGTATGGATAGAAAACTAGATTGAAGAAAAGATAAAGAGAAGAATTGAAGTGACAGAAGAACGAAGAAGAAGACGTACGCAGCTACTGGATGACCTTAAGAAAAAGAGAGGATACTGGAAACTGAAAGAGGAAGCACTAGATCGCACTATGTGGGGAACTCGCTTTGGAAGAGACTACGGACCTGTCTTAAGGCAGACTACCGAATGAATGGATGAATTAATTAATTAACTGATTAATTAATAAAACTTCGTCTCTCATATTAAGGGACGAACACAGATTTCAGGGTTTTCGTGAAGATCTCTCTGAAGAGAAAAACTAAATCTAACACTAAGCAAAAGAGCGCGCGGCAAACCTGCATATTGACAACGTTGTTGAGAGAAATATTATTTGTTTAATATCAGAATCATAAACACACACACTGTGCGAAATAAATGCAGAGTTTTTCGATGTCAAAGCAGGTAGTACATGTTACATGCAACTGGGCTTCAAAGGGTTAATATTTTTAGTGTATTTACAGAAGCAGTCAGCTGCGATTTATGATTGAAACCACATATATATACATTTATAATAACATCGAAGCTTCCAGGCCTTATTTTAGTGCAGGCCATTTAGGTATAAATCCTATTTACGTACGTAAATAATTATTTCTATGGCATTTTGATACATTTGCGTATAGTAGCGAGCAGAGAAGTTCATTACTTGCATAAATAAACAGCGCTAGTGCGATGGTTATGACAGCACCCGGTAAGCAAGCAGACGCCGTCCCGCCAGCCACCAGATGGCAACAGTTCCCAGGAAATTGTGCAGAATTATCGCAAACCAAACAATGTGGGAATTCACGGCAAATGAAACAAAAATATGATTAATGCTGTCCGTTACAGTATTAAAAATACATACGTCTATCACATTTTGAAATAATAAAGCACATTTTGCCCACGATATCGTGCCTGAAACATACTTGCAAAATGAAGATAAAATGTAGCCCAACTCTTAAGCATTCCTTATATTTATTGAATTCTCTGACACACATTTTGATCAATGTTACATACTGCACTTATTACGTAGATATTAGCCTAAAATGTGTGTTAAATTTACAAACACAGAAATTTGAGCCCTAGTTGAGAAGCTAATATTTGCTAAGTTAACCGACAAGTTCCCCGACTTTTATAATATTTGAATGTCCATTACCATATTCACAACAGCTCGCCACTTATCGCTATCCTGCGCCGAATGAATCTAGTCCACGTCCGCCCAGCCCATTTCTTTAAGATAAATTTTAATGTTATCTCCCCTTCATCTACACGTGATTCCCGCTAAAATTTCGTACGCATTTCTCGTCTCACGCATGCTCTATCCGTATCATTATTGCATGCGACGGTGTAACAAAAAAAGTTATAGACATTACGTGGCCAGACTTTTGGACCCAGTGATTTACCCTAAAGACAGATAATCTTTCGCTGTCTACCACAGTATATGTGGGCCGGGATAGCGTAGTCGGTATAGCGACTAGCTACGGGCTGGGCGGTCCGGGGATCGAATCCCGGTGGAGGCGAAATTTTACGCAGCCGTCCAGACCGGCCCTGGGGCCCACCCAGCCTCCTGTACAATGGGCACCGGGTCTCTTTCCCGGGGGTAAAGCGGCCGGGGCGTGGGGCTAGCCACACTATCCCCTCCTCGTGCCGAGGCTCACGAACGGGTAGAGCTATACCTCTCCTACCCCTCTTGGGCCCTCAGGGCCTGTTACAGGGTGAACCTTTACCTTTATCACAGTACATAATGTATTAATATTAGGTGAACTGAGTAAAGAAATGTAAAAGAGCATAATAAGACAAAGCATATAAAAGTACAATTGTTTCGTTCATTAAAAATTGATCTTTTCAAACTAAAATAATTCACCAGAATGAAAATTTTTCTTTCATTAACGTTCCTATTGCGAAGTTGATGCATGACGCCGCCTATCTTGCTGTGACTTACTGAAATAGGGTTCAAAATTACTTAGGCACAAGTGAAGGCAGTATTTTAAATGTTCGTGTGTCAGACGACTTCGGTATTGTGATTTAATTGTCTTCAACTGGGAGAAGGCTCCTTCACAGAGGTAGGGTGATCCAAAAAATGCTGTCAAACTAAGAGCTAGCTACTGATCGCACTGAGGTGTCAAATTAATTTTGACAGGGACTCTTTGGCCACCTCTGCTATAGGCTAGCCCGTAACATGCCAGCAGGCATAGAGGGGAGGTAGACGTATAGATCTACCATACTCCACCTCGCAGCTAGAAGAGAGGGGGTGATCAGCGCCACGTTCCGGCCACTTTAACCCTGGGAAATAGGACCGGTGGCCATTGTACAGGCGGCTGGGTGGGCCTCGGGGCCAGACTGGTTGAGTCCGGGAAATCCCACCGCACCCCGCCCCGGGGTTCGAATCCCTGACCGTCCGGTACGTAGCCAGTCGCTATACCGACTACAGTGTCCCGGCTGCAGTAGTAACAAAGACCTGGTCTATAAGAAGACAGCTGTTTGCCTTGTAAATATCAACAGCTTGCAATGCAAGGCCTTTTGCCAAATGTTTGTTGAAATGAAACAGCATGCATTCCTAACACAAAGAACCAGCAACTTTAGCACTGAGAATGGAGGCAGCACCTTCCTCCGTAATATCAATAAATTTCTACCAGATTATACGGTTTCATAGTCCCAAAGTCTGTATTTTTCAGTCATTACCGTCAGAAATTCAGAGTTCACTCGAATCATGTGGCTCTGAATTGGGGGCCATTGTTGGCTTTTGTAAACACGGTAATGAACTTTCCGGTTCCATAAAAGAGTAGAGAAAATACTTATAACTTACTGAAGGGGTAGTGCGTAATCTTTTCGAGTAGGGTTGTAATAGATATAACTCACTATATCTTGAAGAACGTGTGACGTCAAAGTGAGTCGCGTGTAGGCAGTTAACAATCCTACTGCCAGAAAACTTGGGAAAAACTCCACGACGTTTTTAATTTGTTCTTCTATAATTCAGGGCTAATATCATTCTTTATGCTTCACCAAAATCTTGAGCCACAAGAACACAAAGTAACGTACTGTATAATAACAATGAAATACCATTTTTATGAATACCACAACATTAAAACAACACACGTGATTTATGCATCCTTGTTCGACAAGGCATTAGCATCGCAGTGTGCTAGGTACTGTGTAGGATATAACTCGGTACAAATAACTCTTACTCTATGGGCGGACCCTGTCTTAGGAGGCCAGGGCAGAAGCCAGCGAATATTATACACTACCAGACATTAACCGCAGAAATGCAAGAGTGGTCTCAGTCTGTGTGTAACGGATTTACTTGTAACTAACAACATTATGCAGCCTCTGTTCAAACATAACAGGCTTTAAGCTAATAAAGAAATTTCCCTACATTTTATCCAGCCTGAAAGTTCGTTACCATGTTCGCAACAGCCTGCCAATAGTCCCTGTCTTGTGCCAAATAAATCCACTTCACATGATCCCACTCTTCTTCTTCTTCTTCTTCTTCTTCTTCTTCTTCTTCTTCTTCTTCTTCTTCTTCTTCTTCTTCTTCTTCCATGGCTCGACAGGCCTAGTGGGCATAGGCTGCCTCAGTTTTTAGGTTTTAAGACCACCCTTAGACACACCACGCTCGGTATGACCCCTCTGGACGAGTAATCAGCCCAACGCAGAGACTTCTACCAGACAATACACAACACTCACAAGCAAGTCCCTCTGATTATATTTACAGCTGGGCAGGGCTACTACTGCTCTGAGCAGAAAATTTTTACACGACCAGACGACAGCGCGGCACTTTAAACTGCTTTTTTTTTGGTGATATGCGTAGTAAGAATATTTGCAATGAAAATTCAAAAATTCCAGAGGCGCGGTAACAATTCAGTATGTGCGGGAGCATTTCAGTTACTGCATGGCCGCACACCCGCGTAGCTTAGAGGGAACAATGTTCACAAGAGACAGACATCCATGTCCCCGGCGGGATTCGAAACCACAATCCCAGCAAGCGACCGGCCGCAGACCCACGCCTTAGACGATGCGGCCAGTGGAATTGGCCCCTTACACTTCAAAGCCTAAAACTTCAAGAATTCAATATTTTACGTTACATTACGCTTTCCGTATGATTGTCACAATAAGATATGATTACAGTCTATCTCGGTTATGACGTCATGAAGGGAGCTGAATATTTTGTGTCGTTTTAACCTTTTAAAGCCTAGCGGTAACTTTACATACGACCAGGTTTAACATTAAAAAATTCTACGTGGTACCCACATTGCGTTTATGTGTTTTGTACGGATCTCAGAGCAAACAGCAACTTTTGCCTTATAAAACATTAAGAGATTGGTTTTTATAACCGAAGTGGAGAGTGTTTACAGCGCGGTACGCACTGAGTCCTTATATAAAACAGATAAGCTTCGTCTTTAAAGGGATAAACGAGTGTGCTTTAACCGAGTAGTGTAACGTTATGGTTGACAGTAAGGAACTAATTGGTACCACAGAATATCCGACGCTATAGACGAGGTGCCGTGTAAACCGATGTCGTTAAAACCGGGTTCGACTCTATTTTCCTACACAGCGTTAACTGGCCCGTCCTTATAATTGTAACGGTCCTCTTAGATATTTAACTCTCGGCTTCGGTTACTAAAAAGGCAGTTAGCGGTTTGCACGGTCTTTTCTCAGGAATGGTACACAGGAAGTGTCAATACATGTCTTGTGATACGTAGACGTTCTCAAATCAAAGACAAACACTTGCTATCTTGGGAGAACTGCTCCAGGTTTTATTGCAGATTTGCGCTAGTTCATATAGATAAGTTGATATAATTCACATAACACAGATTTACTACTGGTGCAGGTCACTAAGTACGAGTATGTAGAAGGCACTGATTTATAAGAGAACGAGTACAGTAATGATGTTGTAGGGTTTCTTTTACAGAAGCCATCCTTCGACGTAGACTTGTTTGAATCAAGTGCACTCAGTCGCTCCGGGTACAAGACTCGCTCGCTGCCGGTCAGATGCTAATGGCTACATACCAACAAGCAAGTCTGTCCGAGCGCCTAGCCCCATAGCAAAATTACTATTAAGAGGATTATACGGCAGTTTACCTTAATGGCAAGGCGAGGCTCAGCTACTGTTCTACACCAAACACTGGGGTAGCCCAAACACATTCCCTGATAAACTTCATTTTGTTCATCCCCTGACTTGCAGCCCCTAAACTTATAAGTAGCTTCCCCTCTCATCCCTGACGTCATGTTCCCAAGCTCGGACTCAAACCTGGGTCGTTACGTAACGGAAAAGGGATGCTTAACATTTGGTAGGAACTACAACTGTAGATATGATTAAAACAACTTTATGCTATCGAATTTTAATATTAATTTCCAATTTATGCTCCCATCCATACTTAGGTCTTCCAAGTTGTCTCATCCTCTTGATTTTACAAATCAAGACCCTGTAGCTCTAAGCATTTTTATCTCTACCATGCGTGCTGCATGATCAGCCCACTTTTTTTCTTTATAGTGTAACGTGAAGGGTAAGAAACACGGAAGCCCATCCCAGTGGCCGCGCGGTCTAAGGCGTGGGTCTACGGCCGTTCGCTTGCTGGGATTGCGAGTTCGAATCCAGCCGGGGACATGGATGTCTGTCTCTTGTGAGTGTTGTGTGTTGTCAGGTAGACGTCTCTGCGTCAGGCTGATCACTCGTCCAGAGGAGTCCTACAGAGTGTGGCGTGTCTGAGTGTGATTTAGAAACCTCCTAGAAAAGTACTAGGCCTACTAGGGCTGTCGAGTCATAACAGAGAGAAAGAAATACGGCCTTACTTGACAAGACATTTTCCCAAGTCTCCTGCTGCGTCCTCCCTCTTAGGTTTAAATATTCTTTTTAGGATTTGCTAAAGCCTTGTTTACATTTTGCGTAACAAATATTCCGACGTACAGACTATGTGAATCAGGTCTATCAATACTGACAAAGACGCATTATACTGGTAATTGACTTAAAGTGGGAGCGGAAGTGACTTGATACAGTTTAACAGTCGTATATCTCGGCGTATGTGACACAAAAGTCATATCAGCCCACAGCTATAAAATGCCTGGACAGCTTTACGATGCAGTAAACAAGGCTACTCCAGCCAGCTACTTAATGTTACCCCAACAGCTGTCAGGGGAGTGTGAACGTAACAGCGATGCCGGACTGCTGAAATGATGATATGCTTTGGCGAGGATTAGTGACATTACCATAAAGAAATACTGAATTATTCTCTACACATTTAGCGTGCAGACGCCAGGAAAAAGAAGGTAAACGACCGTAAAGAATTACAAGGCGTTACGTCATCATTATTTTACGAAGAGATTTGTCAGTTGTGGTTAAAAGACAAACAAAAACCAGGTAGTTTTTGCGAGATAATATGACACCAGGTTTCCTTTAGTTGCTACAATCTACATGGCAAGGCTAGAAAAAACTGCAGATCTCCCGTAAATCTAGAAACAGGGGGTAAAATAAAACACCAACTTATTTTTCCAACTTCTGTTCCATTACGAGGCTGTCTTTTTAAGCAGATGGTAAGGTGAACACACAAAACACCCCCATTTGTGTAAGAATCATAGTTGTAGACACACTGAACACATTTTGTGAATACAAACCATTTTCATAATTTCTCCCTGTGGTTCCAAAATTATAGGATATTACGTATAAATAAAGAGGCAAAAAATTCTGTACTTTGTATACTTGTACTTTTAAAAATATGTCTTTAATTGTAAGGAGTAAACACAAATTTGGGGCGAGCGGAATTGGTTGAGGCACCGCGCCACAAAAAGGGAAGTTCCGGATTTGATTCCCGGTAGGGTGCATGGAGATTTTCAAGTAACCTATTCCTTCTGTCCGCATTCAGTAGCCCTGGGGTCCACTCAGCCTCTAACAGAAAGGAGTACCAAGGAATTTCCTTGAGGGTAAAGTGCGGCCGGTGCCTAGCTAGAGCTTCCATTCCCCTTCTGAGTCTTCGTGATTTGTTACGGGAAACCTTTACCTTTAAATATGAATTTACGATGTTTGGGAACAGGATTCTGAAGAAAATATATGCATATATTCTGAGACAGCGTCTCTCTGAGCACTTCCGTGAGGACGGAAAATTTCATGGGATATGCCGGCGGACGCAGGCTTTCTTCGCGTTAAAGCTTCCGTGCTCGGGAAAACGATAAAAAACACAGTGTATTATTAGGGTGATAAAACAAAGGAGGATGAAAAGGACGGGCTTGTAATATAAGTGATGAGAAAAGTACGCACAATTTCATCTGGAAAACCAGAATGAAGAGGCAAATCGTGTGAGTTGTGCGTGGGTCATCTGCCCCTATACAGCGATTTACAGCGGGCTGCTGACAAAATCATAACGAAACCTTAACCTTTTAAAGCCTAGCGGTAACTTTACGTACCACCAGGTTTAACATTAAAAAATTCTACGTGGTGCCCACATTGCGTTTATGTGTTTTGTACGGATCTCAGAACAAACAGCAACTTTTGCCTTATAAAACATTAAGAGCTTGGTTTTTATAACCGAAGTGGAGAGTGTTTACAGCGCGGTACGCACTGAGTCCTTATATAAAACACATACGATTCGTCTTTAAAGGGTTAAATACCATAAAAGCGACAAATTTGTTTAGATGAGCGATTATTGGCTATTCAAAAAGCAACCTCCCCCACCTGGTTTTCCTCATTATAACAGCCACTGAATCTATTTCTTACTTTACTGTTCCTAAATAGGGTGCATAAAAAAACTGTAAAAAAATTTGCCTCAGTCTGCAGTCCTGAACCTCCCAAAGAGTCGAATGTTATAATGTTGATTTTGAAACTTTGTTCTGTAATTACAGACGCCACGTGTGTTCAGTCCAGAAAGCTGTGACGCAGCCGGTAAAGACCTTCCAGTCCTACTGTAAGCCTACATTCAGACCTTACACTCAGCCATGTCTTGATAACAAGAGCTGCAATGGAGTAAGGTAAGGTCTATGAACAAAGGTCTGTACAGGTCAGACCCTTGAGCATTCTCATTTACGGTAATAAGGTTAATAGCCGACAATATAAACCTCATGATGAAGAAGAAACAGCAGTTACGTACGGCTCATGAAACAGAAATTTATCCTAACCCACCGATACACAGTTTTACAGGAGAGAGAAAAAAACCTTCACAGATAATTAACAGACCAACACTTAAGAACTTCAGGTTTTTACGAAAATATAAGGAGAATACGAAATAATAAACACCAAATAATGCACCAAAATATATATAATCTTTATTCGTGAAACTCTCCTACATGTTTCTACCCTGCTGGGCCATCTTCAGGGAGAATAATTTTGATACACTATGGTTGCGTTTACACAGTTAAGTGTGAATGTGCCCTAGGTTTGATCCTCCGTTTGAGAGGTATCGTGTGCCGTCCGCGCTCCGCGGACGGTACACGATACCTCTCCCTGAAGATGTCCCAGCAGGGTCGAAACATGTAGGAGACTTTCACGAATAAAGATTATATATATATTGGTGCATTATTTGGCGTTTATTATTTCGTATGATACAGTGCACGGACATGGAACACATTACACAAGCAGAATACCTTTGAGGACACAACATTTTGACAGAAGGTTCGTTCGAAACCCAGCTGTCTTGCAATGTGGTAATTCCAGTTGGAAGAATTGCGTGGGAGAACAAAATCTGCTGTTGTGCGAGAAACATAGCCGTTGGCAGGTGGTGGCTTCCTAGGATCGAATAAAGCAAAATATACTTCAGTATGTGAGACCGAGGTCTTCAATGCGGTGATTTAACAAGTTATGACGAGGCCGCCTACTTCAGTAGATGTGTGCCGTTTTGAATGAATATGCTTAAGCCTCCAGCGTCGAAGTGAACAACAAAACTCCATGTAACTAGCATGTAGGTAGGCCTTGATATCTATTTCAATTTTGTTCACTTCGACCCTGAAAATGAAGGTAGTATGTTCATCCAAAACGCCTCTAGAAAATCGTATGCTGAAATTACAGGTTCACGTCTCACCACAGGAATAGACAAAATTCTAATAAGAACAGATAACCTATCTTTAAAAAATGCGGCGAGACGTGTATATTAGGAAATGCAATGGCCAATCAAAACTGGGTTATATGAGTATGAGTAAATGTGGGTCCAGCCCTCAGGGTCCCGTTGCACGCAGGCCTTCACAGGCCCTTTGTGCCCCCTCATTAGGTCCAAGTCACAAGAGCCCTGTCCTCCTGAAGAAGTTCCAGATGGCCCTTAGACTCAGAACTCTCACATTCTCAGGGTCCAAGAAAAAGGATCCCTGATAGATATGACTGAGTGTTGCCAAGGCTTCACACTCACACAGTACATGGTGCTGTGGTTTCCTCTAACCCCACATTTCCTACACAAGGGAATATCTACCAGCCCCACTATGTGGAGATGTCTCCTCAGGGTGTTATGCCCAGTAATGAGGTCAATAACAACCCTGGATTGCGCCCTGTTAAAGGACATTAACGTGGTCCTGGCCGCAGTATTAGGGCCCAAGATCAACCCTTCAGCCTGTCTCATAGTGCCAACCAGTCCCCGACATCGTACCAAGTGCTGTCTATTCATCCAGCACTGAATTTTTCTTCTTATGCGTTGCCTTGAGACCCCCACAGCCGGCTCTGGTCCCACAAAGTGGTGGGCAGAGCCCTCCCTTGCGAGCTCATAAAACTGGGTTTACCAAGGAGTTAAGAATATAGATTGGAATATCTGAGGGCAGAGTGTTGGGAGTGTCTAAAAGGTAAGAAGAAGTACTAAGAAAGCAGAAAAAATTAAATAATCATGAGATTTATAACTTGGCCCTTGAAATATTCACAGGGTGTTCAAATAAATAGCAGGACGGAACATGTAGCACACATCAGAGATGAAAGCTAGACAGGATATTTATGTCTGATGATAACAAAACACCCTTTTAGAGTAAAGTGAACAGAGCTTTCACCACTGACGTGGATTATGTGCCTAAGAGATACCGCGTTTGACAAAACTAAGGTCTTATGGGAACTGGGAATTGGGGAAACCGCGGTCGCTGTTAAAATTCGTGAAAAACCTAAGATACCCGTTGATTCGCTGAACATAAAAGATTCATAAAAATAATAACAATGTCCTGTAACAGTTCTCACAATAATGACAAAAACGAAACCATAAGTTTGACTTTCCTGTGTAAACACACATTAAAACAGCGGATATTTGATACCGAATGCCGCAGTGAGCAAAACAGGATAAGAAGGCAAACACCAGCCGCCGAGAACTTTCTTTATTTAAAATAAATCACTTTGTTATTGAGAACCCCGGACAAAATTGCACCAGGAACTGGTTGGCACGATACAAAATGATAATGGCAATGCTCCGATTATCCACTTGTGTAAGACATTCAATTTTTCACGGTTATGGTCTGGTTAAGAGGCCGCGGTGGCGCAGTTGGTTGAGGCACTGCGCTACAAACCGGCAGGGCGCGGGTTCGATTCCCGATGGTATCATTGGAATTTTTTATTGACATAATCCTTCCGGCCGCACTGTGGCCCTGGGGTCGACTCAGCCTCTAACAGAAATGAGTACCAGGAATGTTTCCTGGTGCGTAGGGCTGACAACCTTACCAAATTCAAGTGCCGATTGTCTAGAAATCTGGGAGCCTCAACCTCCTGGAACCCTCAGGGCCTGTCCAGGCCTGTAATGGGACTGCTTTACCTTTGCTTTTTTTATGGTTTGGTTAATTTTTTAGGTTGGTTTACGAGACGGCCTACCGAACAGTGTACGAGACAAAAATAAATAGGTACACAAGCTACATATGTTGCCCAGGATGGACTCAAATCACCAAAACTGACCACGGATGTAACAGAGGTAATGTGTTGTAACAACCCACATCATAATCTAAATATTCGCCTTTAATTAGCCTCTAAATTCGAATGCACTGAATACATTTAACGCAAACACCATTCAAAAGGCCGATGCCAGTGGCCGCGCGGTCTAAGGCGTAGGTCTGCGGCCGAGCGCTTGCTGAGATCGTGGGTTCGAATCCCACCGGGGGCATGGATGTTTGTCTCTTGTATGTGTTTGTGTTGTCAGGTAGAGGTCTCTGCGACGGGCCGATCCCTCGTCCAGAGGAGCCCTACCGGCTGTGGTGTGTGTCTGAGTGTGATCAAGTGAAAATAAACAACCTCGGTACCTACTGTGAGTAGGTAGAAGAGGTAAGGACTACGGAACGAAACGAAACCATTCAAAAGAAAAGCGCTGAGAAAACAATATAAGAAGCCTCGTTATCTTGCTCAAAATTTCAGAAACTCGTCTTTTAAAATAAAATTGTCAATAGTCCATGAAGAAAGAAAGCAGTACTCTCGCTTGTTATTTAATTAATTAATTAATTAATTAATTACGAAGATTATAAAATTTTCCTGGAAATCTTCACTCCCAATGACTCGGGACAATTCTACCCCCTCTGATTGGTCAAATCTTCCTACATAACCGGCAGAAACTTTTTTTCTGCATCACTTCAGAATCCAGCCGAACCGATTCAGTCACCCTGAAGAATGAGAGAGTTATGTTCCTCCAAAACGTCGAAAAAATTAACCACTCCACGGTACGAAAACCCAAAAGACCATCATCTGAGCTAATTAACTCTCTGAGGCCTGAAATCAAATAATATTTTAAAAAATCAATTATCTATACACATCATTCCAGGTTTCCACTACACAAATCTACGGGTTAATCTGTTTTATTTAAAGACCGATTTCGTAACGCGCAGTGCACACTCTCCACTTCGGTTACAAACTATAAGTGGAAGCTGTATAGGACAAAAGTGACTGTTTGTAGAATTTTTTACTGTTGCACCTGGTGGTACATAAAGTAACCACTAGGCTTTAAAACGAAAAAGCAAGTTGTAAATGTAGGAACCACAGTGTTATATAAAATGTTAAAACTCGTTTGAGTTCTTACATTTTAAAACACCGATTAGGCGAGCTATTATGCCTATTACCTGCTAAACAAAATGGGATGTAAATCGATCTGCAAAGATTAATGACAGCAGTACTTTCCTCCTCGAATTTCACGTTAGTTATTTTCAATAGTGATTCTGCGCTTTATTATCAACGATCTTAATCGACATTAACATCCTTCCTGGTCCGTCATTTTCAATAGTGATGATGCATATTGTTACAGCCTGTTCACTATTAAATTTACATTCCAATCTCCAATATCGCAGACATTCGTCCCGAAAAGGAACACTGCCTGTAAAATTTGGCATGAGTGTTTCGAAGTCTGAAGTGGATGGAACTCGGCGGATTGAAGAAGGAATGAACGAAGTGGACACAGCGGAGGTGGGGTGTGTGGAAGAAGACTACATTTCCGTTCTAATTATTCTTCATACTTTGGAATATTTTCATAGTATATTACACAATTTAGAATTCTACATTTCGGAAGCCTCCTGTGTTTCCTTCTTCAGGTGCAAACCTGTCTGGTGGAGTCCTTAGATAGAAATACTCTCAGTCACTGGGCCCCATCTAAGGGGTCCACCAGATAGGTCTCCACCTGAGGATGGAAGCAAAGCCGGCTTCTGAAACGTACGATATTAAATTACATAGTAATAGACTCTAGAAATAGTCCAAAACAAGACAAGTAATTCGACAGTAAATGTAGTTTAGTCTCTTCCGACGTTACTAGCACTACAACCACCATTAATACTAATACTTAGGAAAAAAAATTGTGTGTGTTTAACCTTTGAAAGTCCAATGGTTACTTTATGTACCACCAGGTTTAACATTCAAAAATTCTATGTTCTGCCCACACAATGTGTTTATGTGCTTTGTATAGACCTCAGAAGGAACAGCGATTATTCCCCTATAAAGGTATCAACCGATTGGTTTTATAACCGAGAGAGTATGAGTTTACTGCGCGATACGGAAGGAATGTATAAAATTTCAGGTTATTTGTACTCTTGAAAGGGTTAAAACCACGTTCTTCTGCTTCCATCATAAGCAAGTTCTGGGGAAATACATTAGAACAGAAACAGAATGATAGAATCACATAACTAGAAGGGGTGGGGGCCATTCGATATATGGTTCACAAAGAATTTATTATGGTGGAGAAATCAAAGTGGGTGAAATGAGCGGGGGCATGTGACAGATGAGAAATTCGTACGAAACGGAGGTTCGAAGCATGAAGGAGAATTCATTTGCAAGGTCTGAACCCTGAACTTCAGGCACGCCGTCTTCTGTTGCAGCTGTGTGCACGCGGTTGTGTCTGAATGGTGGATCGTGTGTCAAGCCGGATATCTGCGTGTGCCTGCCGGGCTACACAGGCAAGCTATGTGAGACAGGTACGTGAATGCTAACTAGCCAACTACACACGAAAGAAACAGCTGACCAGCAAAACAACCTGTATACGGCCTGCAGAGTTCGCATAAGAAGGAAACATGAATAAAACAGGTCAACATCGTGCTGGCAGTTAGTACGTACGTCATAACCGGGGTATTCCAGACATCCAACTGGTGACAAATACGGCACTATTGCCGCGAAAGACTTCACCACGCCCGAGCCTCTAGCAACGGGAGGGCCCTTCTGCTTTCATGCAGCCTAAATTTGAGGCGAAATATTTTTGTTAACATATCGTCTTTCCCATTACGAAGACGAAAGAAAAAACTGGTAATAAATCATAGGTGGTCAGACCTTTGGATCCAGTGATCTACTCTTAAAGACAGAAAACATTTCGCGACCTACCACAGTACCTAATATATTAATATTAGGTGAACTGGGTAGAGAAATGTAAAAGATCATAATAACACCAAACGTATAAAAGTACAATTGTTTCGTTCATTAAAAACTGATCTATTCAAACTAAAATAATTCGCCATAATTAAAATTTGTCTTTCATTAACCTTCCTATTGCGAAGTTGATGCATGACACTGCACATCTTGCGGTGACTTACTGAAATAGGGTTCAAAATTACTTAGGCATAAATGAAGGCAGTATTTTAAGTGTCTATGTGTCAGATGACTTCGGTATCGTGATTTAATTGTCTTCAACTGGGAGAAGGCTCCTTCGCAGAGGTAGGGTGATCCAAAAAATGCAGTCAAACTAAGAGCTATTGATTTACTAAGGCGGAAAATAAATTTTGATAAAGACGAAAAAGCGGCCGCGATATACTTGTAGATCGCGATCGACTGTTTGGCCAACTGTTTAATAAATGAATAAAAATAAAACAATATAAATTATAATAAGAAAGTTAATTTCAGTTTATCCAAAACAGTTTACTGTGCAGAATCTTCGGTTACGCCCAGTTGCCAAGAAACGGTGCTTTGTTACTGAGCTACCCTAAGTAGATTTATCATTTTCCCAGATGAATCTCCCGATAATACCTTCGTGGGTACACGTCATGACCGCCCCCCTCCTACCCCCCGGCGGCTCGCCATTGACTATCACGCTTGATCTCTGCTCGACGCCACATAATTTATACAGCTTACGCAACATTATTTAGTGGCCTACAAAAAAAGCACGCTGTGAAGCTAGGCAGATAGCATATCCCACTCGAGACACGCTTTGCCTACATCCGATTTTGCGTTTGCTGGTCTTTAACGTAAATACTTTGTACGAACAAAATACAAATAACCAAATGCTTGATTTCAGGCTACCGCCGCGGTGTGAATGAGATCTGCGCTGTTCGCGGATCTTACGCAGCGTAGATTGATAGTTTGTTACAGACGCTTCGGGGTAACCTACTGGTCCTATCTTCAACGGTCAAGCAGTGTTGGAGAAAATACCAGTCTACCAATTCACGCTGCGTAAAGTCCCAGAAGAGTGCGGATCTAATCAAATGCTGTTCTTACATGCTACAGAACTTCTTACAATAAATTTTCTAATTATTATTTATTCGATACATAAACAAAGTATTTAGGTCTCCTTGTCAAGTATGGGTTCGTGTTTTCAAATTCAGAAGGTAGAATCTACCATAATTTCTACCTCACAAGACACTAGCTTTCCCGTGAAATAAAGTACCCAGAATTCACCCTGCGACTTAAAAACCGGAACCTCAAGTTGTGGATAGGAATTTATCAACCCTTGGTATCTTTTCTGGACGCATCAATATCGTCCCCGAGGCCCACCCACCCTCCTGTAAAATGGGTACCGCGTCTCTTTCCTGGGGGTAAAGCAGCCGGGGCGTCAAGTTGACCACAAACCCCTCTCCTAGGGCCAAATTTGAGTATGGGAAGGAGCGATACCTCTGCCTCCCCTCTGTGCCTGCTTGGAAGGTTACAGGACAGCCTTTACCTTATTATCACCTGCAGTACCTTCTGAGGTGGGAAATACGGCAAATTTGGTCCTTAAAACCTGAATCTAACACTCGTTATGCTAAGACCCAAAAATGATTCACGCAGACAGACATCACAGCTTGCTTACTGCCATGCAATCACGCAAATTTTGTCAGGCGCGTTCGTAAAATTGAGAAAAGGGACTATTAGCTTCTTAAAGTCCTTCCGTCCGTATGGAAAAACTCGGCTCTCACTGGACAGATTTTCATGAAATTTGATATTTGAGTACTATTCGTAAATCTATATAGAAAATCCAAAATTCATTAAAATCTGACAAGGTTAAGGTGCACTTTTCATGAAGACCTATGTACATTCATGATAGTATCTGGCTTAATTCTTCTTGCAATGAGAAGTGTTCCAGAAAAAAAACCGTAGAGAAAATCAAAACACACATTTTTTGCCAAATAACGTTCTTCTGAAGACCATACCATTTATGAGATAACATGAAAGAATATGGTACAACAGCCAGACAGGCCACAGATGGCAATATAATATGGCACGTGTGCTTTGCACGCTGGTTACAGACACACATTCACAATGTGTAATACTTATTACTTTCCATGTGTACAATGGTTACACAAACACTATTACATTATATGTACACAGCCTGCCTTGTTTTTGAAATGTGTCTACAAACGGCACATCCTGATATGCAACTTTCAAAACTCATAAAGTTGATGGCATGCCATTAGTTTAATCACAACAGTAACAGACAAAATGCCCTGTTCGACTGAGATGAGAACAAACTGCAGAATTAATAACAGAGGCAGTGAACGGGCTTTGTTTGCTAAGCACAAAATTTAGCCTGGAATGCGTGAATTAGAAACTGCCGCAATATAAAGACAGTGGAGCCAAGCATCTGATAAAAATAACTAAGAAATTTGTCCTGCACATCGGATTCAGGGCCCCATTGAAAATATGCTGGTTCTCATTCCAAGCAGCTACTATTTACAAATAATCTCCATTGCCATGTTGGTTTATTTCAACTTCACACTGCTTTCAAACATACAAAAGAAAACTCACTTAGCTACATTTATCTTTAGTGTGCACATGTGAACTTTGGTAATTACGTTTAAAATAATTTGGCCAGTTTCTGAGAGACTTTATTGCTCACGGTTCTACTCTGATGACTGAGTCCATAACTGCTACCATCATTATCAGCATCACTGAAAATGAAAACAGAAAACATTTGCTTCTTGATTGATATTTATACTACTGCAGTAGAACCATAAACCATGTCTCTGTTTTCCAGACATTGATGAATGTGCAGAAAAGCCATGTGACCACACATGCACCAACACAATTGGCAGCTTTCATTGTCGATGTCATGATGGATTTGACATTCAAAATGATGGACGGTCATGCAGAAGTCATGAAGGTAAGGTTAGCTAGACTTTGTCCACAGGACCAAGATGATTCAAGCCAACTCCAGTTTTAAATCATGTGATTACCTAACCAACCAACCAACCAACCAACCAACCAACCGACTCCATGGAACAATGTCATTCTTGAGAAGCTAACAATTCCTCAGCTGGTAAAAAAATTCCCCACATTTTATGGAACCCGAAGATTCACTACTATGTTCAAAGAGCCAGCAACTTGTCCCTGTGGTAGGCCAAATTAATCCAGTCCATGCTGTCCCAATCTAATTTCATTAAGACCCGCTTTAATATTATTCTTCCATCTATACATACACATTCAAGTGGTCTTTTACCTGCAAATTTCTATACTACAAGAATATATGCATTTTTTTTCTCCCTCATACACCCCATATGCCCCAGCCATCTCAGCCTCCTCAATTTTATCACCTGAGTACATGTAATGCTTTAATGAGAAGTAAAAATCATGAAGCTCTTCACTTTGCAGTTTTCTCCAGCCTCCTGCTACTTCCCCTTAGGGTCAAATATACCATATGATTAACAAGACTGTACAAAGCATACTATATACACTTTACTGACACTGGTGGCAATATTACTACATACCATCATAAAAGCATGCACATTGTCATTCTACCTACTCATGTCAATGCTGCTTCAGAACTCTAGCGCAGTTCATTTTATCACTGTCAAATCAGCAGAAGGGCCAATTAGCTTCTAGTAATCTTGCAACAATGTAATGCCCTAACTTGGGGGGGCCCCCCCCCCCCAATCCCATTAAGAGTTATGGAGAGGCATAACAACAAATTACAGAATGTCAGTCAGTAACTAAAAGGCTAAATGATGTAAATGAAATTCAGTCTTCCAATGCAAAGCAATTTCTTGTTAAAAGTAAATTCTGTGAAACGTGTGCAACATTAACTGTCTCGACTCATATTCAGAAAGTGCCCAATTCATCAATTATGAATTCCAACTAACAGCTTCGTAAAATAAACTACTACCACAAAAATTTGTATTTATTTATTTATTTATTTATTTGCCTGTTATTTACTTTGCAGGAAAAGATGCAACAGAAGCTAGGGATCTCTTAGATTATGATATTCTTGCAAGGAGGATCCAGAAACTTGAAAAGGTATATCTACTTTCAGTAGCTAACAATGACAAACTAGGACTTACAGAATTCAACCAGATAAAAATGACTACTTCATTCAATTTCATCACACCACAGCGCCACTACTTTAAAGTCAGTACACAAAAACTTTATGTTTAAATTAACTGTGCAACCTTCCCAGAGTGAAGGTCACAGTGGAAAATACAGTTTCCTGTAGGATTATTTTGTTTAATTTTAGGAATTAGAAATATTGCCCAAACAGCTTTAAACAACTCACCATTGCTAAACACTTTAAAAATCAATGTATGGTAGTTATACACAAATAAACACTGTATCAGTATATATTCTGTCTCTACAGGTGATGGTAACACATTCATCTGATCCGGCTACAGAGCAAGCAATATCAGACCTTAACAGCAAAGTTAAGCTTATTGTTGAAAACATAGCGCAACTTAGACACCAATTGAATGATATTGTAAGTACAGTTACACTGCGTCATTATACAGTATTATCCGACAATCATCAGTTGCCACTTTCTGTTGGCTCTTTTATCATATTAACCTCTTAACTGGACATGACATATATATGTGTACTCATATTGCACTAGTTCAGTGGGTGTAACGTAATATTACATCCTCGATTTTTCACCACTAATACCTCCTGGGTATGACGAGATATGACTTATGTATGAGTACTGTTAAATAGTCAATGTTTTTTCCTCTAGGAGGCACCACCAACCGCCTTCTCCTTGGCAGCCAGCGCCATCCACGACAATTATTTGAAACACTGGTGTTGTGACTGTGAGAAGGCTGTATGTGTAGTACCGTGTTTTCAAGTCTACCACACAGATAGAAATTTAAAAAGCAAAAAAGTCATAAATGTTGCAATAATTATGAATAAGAGCTACATTTCATCTCATTACATATTGAAAGAAAGCCCCATTATGTTTGCAACCCTTCTCAAGCCTTATAGGAACTACGAAAAATGGGCAGGATTAAGTACCCAGGGGAGGTTACACCAGCAGCCCAGAAAAGACCCAGTTAACAGATTAATGTGGCACATAAATGGCATGATTTTCAAACACATCTTATTAAACACAAAACGTGTGTTTTGATTTTCTGTACAAATTTTGTCTGAAACATTTCTCATTCTAAGAAGAACTGAGTGAGATATCATAAATGTATATAGGCCCTCAAGTAAAGTAAGCGTTATTCTTGTCAGATTTTAACAAATCTTGAATTTTCTCATCAGATTTTCAAATAATAATCAAATATCAAGTTTCATGAAAATCATCAGTGGGAGCCGCGTTGTTCCATGCAGAGGGATGCATGCACAGACATACATGACAAAGCTAATAGTCACTTTTTGTGATTTCTTAAATGCGCCTAAAAACTGGTCTCTTTTCTGAACCAGACAAATCCTGTTGGCACCCTTTCACCCTATTTCAAATTTCTGGCACAATGAGAATATTTCACATCAGTCTTCCTCATTTTTATTTCAGAATGAATGACTCAATAACTACAGAGAAAGCAACAACACACATTGATATATGCTATAAACAAAAATTAAAGAATATAACAAAGAATGGAAATTCAAATTCTAAAAACTGAGCTGCTGCCATAAAAGTGAAGACTATCATATTTATTTGTTTCTATATATGAGGGAAATGCCTCAAGAATTCAAGCATCAGTAAGATAAGCTGGTAACAAAAATGACAAAAACACTCGAAAACTGTCATGTAGTTCTGTAGTTTATGACAGTAAGAATCCATCTATAAAAATTCAAATTCTGTTATTTTATTTATTTGTTTAATGACTAAGCTCAAATTCTGCACTGTATGGACAGTAAAATTTCCACTAATATCTCCACTTAATATTCCAACAAGGGGTAATGGAAGTGAACAGTAAACTGAATAACCAATAACTGGGTAAATATTTGGTGTTATATTGATGAAAGTTAAGAAGTTACAACCAAAAGACACAAGTTCCTACACGAGGGAATATTAGACTGGGGCTCTGCTACATAAATGTAAAAATTCAAACACATTTGCAGGCATCAAAGTCTGTATTATGGAGTTAGTATACAGACATTTAATAATGATTTGTGTATTATCAGGAAAGACACCAAAATGAATATCATCAGCAAATGGAAAGTCTCAAACCCTACAGGATGGAAATTCAACGCATAAACACCCTGTATGACCAAGTGGCAGGCATAAAACAAACACTGAATGAATGTAAGTACTTAAACCAAAGAAAGTTTTTCAAATAATGCTGATTCATTCCATTCACTCTCCTCAGCAGTGTAATGCTACCATTACCCTTTTGGCACCAAACATGACCATTTGGAAACAGGCAGTGTGATGTTCAAAATCCTAACATTGCCCACTGGCGATGGCCAATTACGGCCTTTCTTACGCAGCCATTATTTAAATTCCTCTCTTCTGCAGATCACACTGAGCATTTAATGTCTGCATCAAATCGTAAAACATTATTATGGTGCAGTATCAATCAGTCAATAAATGATCTAGTTCATAGCTTACACCTGATCAGCAGCACATAAATGACAGTCAAAAAAGTTATGCCTTCTCTTGATGATTTTTTCAGGTAATTGCAGAAGTTACTACAGCAACAGGCTTGTTCCTTAGCACTCAGATATTGCGTTCCTATCTCTCTCAAGAAAACTGCAAGATCATCAGGAAACCATACCTTCGAAGAATTGGAAGAAATATGCAGAGATAGGATCAAAGGCCATAAAACAGGGGTGTGCTGGAGCTGGTTCACACTTACTAGACTGAACCATTATCAACAAATTTAAATCACGTGAAAGAACTGTCCTGAAAGAATCCACATCTGGTCAGGCACTTCAAAGTAGCCACGACAATCTGACTGGTTGTCAACTTTGCCTTTGGAAAGTACACTATTAAAATACAGGCAATTCATAATGCAGCATGTGTAAACATTTCTATGGCACACCCCTGGCATACAGAAAACAATATACTTCATAGGTCTGTCTGTACAAGATAACAGGTTATCAAATTTATTCTTAAAATTAATGTTTGCAGTGGGGCTGTAAGGCAGGACCTTTTCTTTTATTCAGCAGAATCTGACACCACCCTGACCCTTTGATAGTCGCCTAGGATTACAAAAAAAATCTTAAACGTCCTGTCTTACTTTTAAACAATTGTGAGAAGTTAAGACACAAACCACCGACACAAACACAACAGTGATACCAGTACTTTCCACCCAAGACAGCAACTCAATAAGCCAATGTCACTAAACTGATATGCCTTTAAAAATGACTAAGTCACAGAAAACAGTGTCCTTATTGCAGATTAGCCAAATGTCAGGCTTCCTACAGTGAAAACACAGGTTCTGTCCCAGGCTACTCTATTACGGTAAGTAGAGGACAAGAATTTTCAACCAGCAAGTACTATTCTACCAATCCGCCACACTCATACACACTGCTCAAAAAACTCAATCATCTATGGATGTGAGATGACTGAAAAATTTAAGCTGATAACTGTTTGGAATTTATATACTAACATTCCCCTCTCACTCTCTTTCTGATTTCTTCCCACATATCAAACTAGATTTGAACAGCAAATGATACCAATTCAGTATAATAGAGGACATCTCTTTTATCGACACATCAAGCATGCCAGGTTTATCAAACAGAATGCCTACATCCACTGCGATATGCCACATCAGCAGTTCTCAGGACAGCCATAAAAGAAACATATTGTGTTATACTTAATGTCTTCTGTCTTACATCATGATATTGGGTTTGTTTGGAGCAATTGCACAGACTTGGGCACACACAATTTCTCTTGTGAAGAAATGTCTGGCGAGTAGAATTTTTCCTGACCAGTGAAATGACCCAATCTTTGTTGACCCCTACGCATATACAGTCAGCAGCTGCTATGATAAGCCTCTTGTGAGGTGCAGTACAAAGGGACTCACCGCAGCATTCCACCTACATTAACGTACATTCAATTATATGAAATGTGATCAAAGTCAGTTTCCGTTAATTTTACACACAGATCTATTTCTGTTCAGCTCACAAATCATCCTACTTTGTTTCACACTCACTTCAACAAGTGATGATACAAATACATACCAATACAAATGTGTTCATGTGTGTTCACGCACAGAATCTTATGTGATTGTACACTGCCACGGAATTTTAATTTGTAAACAAATTCTATAGACTGACTGTTTTACGCACACAAACTGCCATACCTATAATCCTGTGTATAAGAAACACAGCCCAGCAACATTCTGTCCCAGATGTTAGATGGATAACATAAGGTTTCTTGTTTCATTTCTGTTACAATAGTTTTGTAAACCACTCCAAGGTACTTAAATAGGGGTGCACAAATATCAGGTCACCCTGGTGACTAAATTCTGTAACATGGCACCCGACATTTGTGCATCTTCATTGTGGAACTTCCCTCATGTCACCCTTCTGGCACATAGAATTTGCCATGGCTCCTAGAGTTTTGGAAAATATGTACGAACTTGTACACAATAAAATTAGTATAACTGTCTGTATGACTTATTTGCAACACAGTACTCTGCAATACTATGTAATATTTCAGTTGGTATTTCTCCCACTATGTAATGTTGTTGTGTAATATTTACGTTGGCATCACTCCAGAAGATCTAAGTGTGACAAAAACAGAAAATTAAATTACTTGCTTAACTTTTATGGATATTCCTACAAAATCACAGACACAGTTATTTCCCTGTATTGGTACCACTGATCCAGTTACAATAATTACAGGTTCTGTAGCTGGCTCAAATAAATTAACAGTACATCATTTACCCAAAAAAAAAGCTGAGCAAAAAGAAAATCAAGACTTCTGTGTATTTTGTATAATAAACCACTCAAAATACATATATGCCTGTGTGGTGCTTCAGAAACATGTGACATGTCCACCAATACAATCTACTACTATCACAAGTTACTGTGGTAGTTCCTCTGACTACATCTGACTCCCATCACAGAACAAACACTTATATATATGGATCAACAAATTTTGTCATTAAAGGTCCTTTCTGTTTGTCACCTCAAAACACTTTCCCTCTAAACTGTCACTTCTGAACTGAATGTTGGCTACACCATTAACAAACTGTCCATACACATGAGAGGAAAACACATGGGGACAGGGGATTAGCTGGAGATGATCAGCTTCAATGACCAGCTGCTTTACTCCCAAACAATGAGCCACCAGTACCTTCACTTCAGAGAAGGAACGAAATCTCTTGCTGCTCGCAAGAAGGGACCCACAATTCTTCAGCTGTCCAGCATGTAGCCTAGCTGCTATTGACTATGCTATCCCAGCCATCACAGAGGTAGTAAAAGTGGTGTCTACAGGTACTGCCCAACCATTTGTGTAACACAAAATATAAAGGTAAAAAGCTGAAGTTTTCCCTGTTCGTACCATAAAGGCATACAGCTATAGCTCTGCTCATTACTCTCAGGGCTAAATGAGATGAATGGTCAACATCATGCCCCAGCCATTTCACCCCTGGCAAAGAATCCTGGTACTGACTGATCAGGAGGTTGTGTGGGCCTCAGACTTCGTCTGGATGACTTGGAGAAGAGAAAAATCTCGTTCCTACCAGAATTCAAATCCCAAATTGTCCAGTCCGTAGCCTAATCACTGTACAAACTATGCTATACCACATCCCTTTATAACCGAAGGCAAGACTTTACACATACTATTTTAAATTCTTCTTGATATCCATATTTGAGGAAATTTACAAAAAGCAGTCACCACAGTTGCACTAGATACCAAGCTGTGAAACTCAATCCACACTGTAAAACTGACACATGAATACTTCAAACAGTTATGTATTTAATATAGACAAACATTTCCATATTTTAATATTTATTCAATTATGTCAACAGTTACAAAAATGGTAAGTACAACTGACAATATATTCCAATTTTACAACTTGGAATGAATCATAATAACTCTTAACAGTTTTCCATCAACATGAAGTTCTTACAATCCCAGTAAACCCTGTATTTACTTGAGTTTAACTCAACTCTGATCCTGAATTTTATTCTAACATTACTTATACTTGCTGAAGTATCAAACTATTTTTGGCTCATGACATACAAGACAAAAATAAAGACTAACATCTGAACAGCTCTAGTACTGTATGACAACTACAGATCACTCTGTATGAAAAGTTGAAGAAATCAAGGCCAAAATAAGTTATGCAGCACAACAGTATGTGATCTGCTTTAAATGAAATGGACAATCAGAACTCAAAACTTTCCTCTGGGGTTTCCCTCCCATTTTCACCATACTGTAATGTGCTTTACATCTGCACTTCTGATCAGCAACGCTTCTTAATATTTTCAGCTCTGTATTGTGCAATGTAACTTACATCTTTCTTTCTTACAATTACTGTTCTCAGATCTACCTTCATTTGTACACAAACACGACCACCTAGGATATGACATCATATAGTCTGGTACATTAATACGAATGTTCTTTGAAGAAACCTTCTGCCTGCATCTTCAGGGTAGAAGAGGTAGCATGTTCCTCTGAAAATGTCCGTACCTGTCCACCAGACTAAATGGTGTCACATCCCAGAAGGATGTGATCTTGATGTTCACTGCTATAAGAATCTCAGATCTCACCCATCATGTGTTTATGCTGCTATGCATAAAATCCCAAGGTAATACTGCTGCTGCTGCTGCACATTGAACTGGTGTTAATTTAAATCTTCAGATCAAGAAGTGCTATTTGTTGGTATCTCATACACATTTTGAAAGAAATGTTAAACAGCTGAAAAACTATATGGCCAAGCAGCAGTATGCGAATATCATCACTTAACTGCCGCAATACTTTATGGCCAGGTTACTGAGAAAACAAGGGGACCAAGTAAATACAGCAGTCAGGAGAATTAGCAAGAACTCCATCTAACGCTTATTCTTCCGTTTATCTCTTAGGCGCTTCCTCTTCAATTTTTGTTTATTTTTTCTGTTCCCCATAGCCCTGTTTTTCACTTCTCTTCGGCTCATCCACACTGGATAGTTACCATGTTCATCCCTCAGTGTCTTCTTATTGTACTTCTGTTTTAATGGATCAATATCCATCAATTCTTTCCCTGCTCCCTCAGTTTCTTCTTGAATTATGTTTTCTTTAGAAACATCTTCTGTGTTTGCCTGAATGGATTTTGCATCAACAACTGTGAAAATTCAAGTTGGTTAACAATTCAAAATAACTCAGGGATTTAAAACGAAGTCTCTTCTTACAGCCACAGAATCAAGAGACTGACAACATTCAACATAAGTGACTCTACTTTTGTATCATGGGGTAGGGGGCTGACTAGGGCCATGGAGTCGCAGTCGTGAGTCGGAAGGAATTTTGGTTGAGTCGGAGTCAGTAAAAATGTACCGAGGCCGACTCCAACCTTGATATAAAATCTTAAATAGACACTAGCTACAATAATCATTAGACTTATACTTAAATATATATTATAAGTCTAAAAAGTAGCCTGATGATTCACGTGGTGGTAACGAAATGTCTTATGATACCTTTTACCATTTTAGTAGGTTTACCTTTATTAATACATATTGAGCTTTTAAGAAGGAGTTGGACATTTAAAAATTGAAGAGTCGGAGTCAGAGGTTCTGTGTACCAACTCCACAGCCCTGGGGCAGACTGCTGGCCTAAAGTTATATTCAGCAGTAGTCCTATGCATTAGTTGCTGACTGACACTCCAGGTTGTAACAGGAGAATGGTGGATGGGAACTAAATGACTACATACATGTGAAATAATCAGGACTGTCAGCAGACACAAAATTATTTCTCTTTTAGTCATCACATCCTCTTGGCAGACAGAATTTGAAATGTAATACTGATAGCCTTCACTTCCATCTTCTGAGATGGGAGTCAACACACCCCACTGGAGTGTTAGTACTCATTTGTACTAATCAATGAGACTACATGGCACCACACACCAGAAAATTGTACTCTTCACAGAGTCATCGCTGTCAGAACCTCAAATCTCACACAGAATAAGCCTTATTTACTCAGTGAAAAGTTACCTCTTGCTATATTTTCAATATTTTTCATTTCAGCATCTCCATTTTCTTCAATTCCCAGAACTTTCTTTAACCGTGCCAATTCCTTCTTTGCATACCGTTCCCTCTTTATAGCTCTCATTTTCCGTTTCCATTTGCTTCGTAAGCTTTTTGCCATATTGTTCACCTCTACAAAACAATACATACATATTATACACATATCTACAGATGAACAAATATTGGATGAATAATAAGTGGTAAACCAATTCCAGTAGTGCGGCTGATTGTCAATATTCAAATTACACTTTATCTCACCACAACAGCTTTGGCTAAAGCCCACGGCCAAAACATGTGGGATTTCTGGTGGAAAAAGTGGCACTGAGATTTTTCTCGGAGGACGTTCGATTTGCCTCCACCAGCTATGATTCAAACAATGCTACATCATCATTCGCCTATCATATGGGGCTGGGACAGTAGGCCATTGGCAGCTGTAATACCATGGGATTCCATCTCTGTCCACCCCAAGAACTAAAAAAAGAAAATCATGAACCAACCACAGAATATGAATTGTGGTACACACTTTCTGTTTTGATGTAAAACGGAAAATAACAATTTAATGCATGTGAAATATTTGACTACATCTATAATTCACTACAGACTCTCAGGACATGTGCAAAATTAAATTATGACTCAATGTACCCCACCAAATGTCATTTAGGTAGCCAAAGAACATATATTAGTACCACATAAAAACAGTCCAGGAAATTAAAATTTGAGTCTAGCTTCGAACAGGCATCCTGATGATAAGAACATCCACAACGTGCAAAATAAAATAGAACATAAAACAGTGTGGAGGCTACATGCACAAGAAAAGCAAATTTAGTTTCAAACACACCCGATGAAGTTCTGAGCAATAAATACAACGCTACAAAACGAAACGAGCATAAATTTTTTACTTTGTTCGTGTGGCATGAAGGTTAGGTTACAGTAAGTATTACAGTGGTATAAAATAATCAAACCCAATTGTTGTGAGTTACATTGCAAGCTAAATAACTCACTGTTTTACTTACTAATTATACCAGCTGTTACAAGAGTCCAAAGTTAATTTAAATAAGAACACGAACTCACCAAAATCTCACGCTGGCGGTAACATGCGCCCAACGTGAAACGTCTATCACGGATAAAAGATACGTACATTACGATAACTCTAATCCATGACAACATCCCACTTCCCTGCGTTGGTCCCTGCTCACTGTCACCTGCCAGACAAGGAGTAACAGACAGGAGCTGATCCAATATCGGTGGCCCGGTAGGTAAGAAGCTTAACTACTATTCCACGTCCAGTTTTGTCCCGCAGCCAGCTATGGGAAATTTTAGTACTTGACGGATTTGAAGTTCTCAGTCTTCTTGGACTGCTAGACCCTGAAGACGACCGCACTGCGACGCTTCAAAACGTGGGGAGCTATTTACCCAACAACAAAGCGTAACATCCCAGAAGACTTGGCTCTTCCATTTGGTACTTCTTTTAAAAATGTTATTGTCACAGAGCCTCATCAAATATGTAGGATTCGGCCAACACAATATGCTGGTGTGAAAATTACAGAGTGCACTTCACTTGGAAAGCATGACAATTTGAAGTTGGTGAATATGCTTGCCCATAGTAAATAGGGCCATAGGAACTACACTCTTCAGATCAAGACGAAGGCAACAGGACTGAAGAGTTTTGAATGTATTCATTATATACAGCGCGTTAAATTTGTACTTCAACCTTTTAAAGCCTAGCGGTAACTTAACATACCACCAGGTTTAACATTAAAAAATTCTACGTGGTTCCCACATTGTGTTTATGTGTTTTGTACGGATCTCAGAACAAACAGCAACTTTTGCCTTGTAACACATTAAGCGACTGGTTTTTATAACCGAAGTGGAGAGTGTTTACAGCGCGGTACGCGCTGAGTCCTTATATAAAACAGATGCGCTTCGTCTTTAAAGGGTTAATTAACTGTCATATCATGGCACAAGCTATAATTACGGCAATGTATTTTTAGTCTTATTGCTGCTTTTCTTACTTCCACTAACTCTAATTTGCGTTCATATTTGTTCTGAGACCCACATATCCTATCAAATAAGTGCATGAAACTCCACGATAAAATGGCCAGAGTGTGAAGCCAGCCGTTCATTTGCATCTAGTGCTGAGGTTAAGAACGAGTGGAGCTATACCCCCAATCATCCGCACGTCTTCTTGGCACGTTGCCAAGGCAGATGGACAACACAATGAATGCCAGTGTAATTCATAACAAGAAGGATGCAGGGACATCTGGTGTGAACATTTATTCGCATGGCAGGATGTTTCTTATCTGCCGTCCAACCAGGGGTGTCCAACATGCTATTACGATAGCACACACATAAAGTCCCATACATCCGTAGAGCAAGGTCGCGTCATTTGGCACAAAGGATTCACCTAACGCGAAATGACGTTCATTATCATCATCATTATCATCATCGTCATCATCATCATTGTTGTTGTAACTAAGACTGTTGGACAATACGAATACTGACGTCTGAACCGTGAATGTTACCCTGCGACTTGTTCTAGCCACTGCAAGATAAGCTAAAAGGTGAAGCTGTCGCCGCGCAAGCCACAATGGCGTATGGGGGAGTGAAGGTAGGCCTAGAGTTCCACTCAATCTTAACTTCTTCCCTAGATGGAGGTAGTCACCTTTACCACGGAGGAACAAGCCCCCGGTGCCCATTGACTGACTGGAAGGCTGGGGTGTGCCGCAGACCCGTATTGGATGCTTCGGAGATTAGGGAAATCTCTAGCCCTTGACAGAAACCAGACCAGGATTTCTAGAGCATCCAGCCCTTATCCCAGTCACTGTTTCGACTACGCTATCCCGACTCGCTGCGCGTGAAATTCCTTAGCGTTAGAGATATTATAGCAGCGGAACGGAAATAGTAATACGGAACAGAAGTAGACGGTACTATAAATAACCTAACTCAAGGTAGAAGTCCGCAAATAAATTAGACTGAATTAGTGTAGCTTGACTTTCATCCTGGAACCAAGATACGGCCTTATCATCACGTGCTGACACGAATATTTAGGACAACTGACGGGGCCCTATTCCTTTTTAAATGCTTTCATCTGTATGTACATGCCAGTCGCAATCATAAATCAATAAGTAGATATCAGTGGTATGTGCCTCCCCGTGATTGACAGCGCAATAGATTCCAGCTTTTGACAGCGATCACACGAAACACGAAGCTTTGCAGTTTTGATGTGTTTGTACTCTTTCAAACACAGTGATTCTCACAGCATCTGTAGCTGTTCATGACATTCCTCCAGTAACGCTTTCACATATTAAGATACACGATTATTTATTTATTTATTATTATTATTATCATCATCATCATTATCGTTGTTATTTATTATTTTCACGCAGATTCCTTTTTCATATTTTACATTATAATGAAGTTACATTAACAAAATTTGCGTTATCCTTGAAGACGGACTTTAACCTTTTAAAGCCTAGCGGTAACTTTACATACCACTAGTTTTAAATTTAAAAAATTCTACATGGTGCCCACATTGCGATTATGTGTTTTGTACGGATCTCAGAACAAACAGCAACTTTTGCCTTATAAAACATTAAGAGACTGGTTTTTATAACCGAAGTGGAGAGTGTTTACAGCGCGGTACGTACTGAGTCCTCACATAAAACAGATACGCTTCGTCTTTAAAGGGTTAATACAACACGCCAGAGACACTGTATATTAAACGGTTTTGGTGTCGCACCCATATCGAAAGTCTGAAATACCAGTCATACCGGCAACAAACAGTAGGAAATCAAAGGTTCGAGGTTGAATTTCCCCTAATGGCACAATGTTCATAAGACATTTCGTTATACACTGGTATTATGAAGTTATTATAAAGGCGACAGACACAAACAAACAAGCAGCCACACACGGGCATGGTGCGACTAAAAATATTTCTAGCATGAAATAACTGTAATAGCCTGTAGATGTATAGAAGAGCTGTAGGCCATAAAAGGTCAAATGTCACATTCTGTATTCATAAATACTGGGATGTGAGTCGTATAGATTGGTAGATAGGTACCAACGTTTCGGAGGACTCGGTTGCTTCCATCCTCAGGGCAGAAATGCTACGAGATGGGAGTATCAGGTTGGTACCTATCTATCACATTACACAGCGTCGTACCCCAGAAGACAGAAATATTAATACTAACATTTTATTTAATGTAACTGAATTTATAAATATGATTCTAAACTGTTTTATTTCATGTAGGAAACATGACAACAAGTCCGATCATGAATAAAATTCTCAAAATGAAAATCATTACGCAAGTTCCATGTAGTGACTTTCAGACATATAATGCTTCACTGTCGCGTGTGTTCAAATTGTCCATTATTAGCACCTAGACCAGGGTTGTGGAGCTTTTCTTGTCGAATGTTCCTCACCGCAGCCACCACACACTTGATTCTTCTCAAGAATGCAAAATGAAAGACTGCCTTGTTTTAAAGCGAAAGTGTGATTGCTAGTGAAGAGTGTTTGTTTAGTAAATAATATAAGGCCAGAGGAACCATATGAAATTTTAAAAAACACGTGACCAGAACCTGCATGTAAAAAAGCAGGAGTCTCCATTACAACAGGCGAGTGTATTAACCTTTTAAAGCCTAGCGGTAACTTTACATACCAGCAGGTTTAACATTAAAAAATTCTACGTGGTGCCCACATTGCGCTTATGTGTTTTGTACGGATCTCAGAACAAACAGCAACTTTTGCCTTATAAAACATTAAGAGACTGGTTTTTATAACCGAAGTGGAGAGTGTTTACAGCGCGGTACGCACTGAGTCCTTATATAAAACAGATACGCTTCGTCTTCAAAAGGTTAAAAATCCACCCTCTTTACAGAAACCGGTATTAGTTAATGGATCCTACCCTGAGCAACATTAATCCAATCCACAGCTTCACGTCCCATTTAAGAACCATTTTAATATTCCTCTGACACCTAAGCAAAGATCTCCTAAAATAGTTTTTCTCATTGAAGTTTTCCTCAAACAATTTTGTACGTATTTAATTGCTCCTATATAGTATTCAGTCTGTCTTACCGTACGTGATTTAATATAATCTCGAAATTTATTGACCCTTAACACGCGAAGAAATTTCAACACTTCTTGCGTCTCTATTTACTGGACGTATCCAAAGTCCGGCGTCAATTTTCTATTATCCTGATCAATATTAAATTTCTGTAATTCATGCGACTTTAGAATGATATTTACTTGGTCACCCCTGACCACCACTTGGTCATAGAGCTCTGAGTCACTGGAGGTGGTTGAGTGTCTCAGGTTCCTGTAACGGCAGAGGAAATATAAAGAACCGCTGTTACAAGTGTAGCAACACTGTCGGCTTGTCGCGTATTCAGACGGGAATTACGGAAGCTATTAGCTTGCAGTGACGAAGTGTGAGAAAGTTAACCCCAGGATGGGCTGCGTAAAGTCGAAATTATCGGGCGAACAGACGGTGTCATCACAACCACCTGTTACAACAGCACTTCATGAAGATGGGTAAGTAACACAAAGTGTTTTACAGATATACTGTGACTTCCTCTACCTTTTAATCGGATGCGATATTATAAGAGAATTATTTTATTCAACATCTCTCTGTAGTTACTTCCCATCGACTCGCTTAACGTATAAAAACCCAGCAGAACTTCGATGTGCACTACATAACATGTTCATTAGATGTGACACTTCGCTGGAAGCCTAAGAAAACAATTTTCCAGAACTTTATTTAAATATAGTGAATAAATACATATTATTAACTGCAGAAGATGGAACTAAAAGGCGTGGAGCCCGGCTCACGGCGAATTGGACGAGCCGCAACCGCTGCGTTGCCTGCCATCACGATAAACGGTCTGAGCGAAGTAATGATGCGAGTTGTCAGATAAAATAATGTATAACTCAACGGAGTCTGAATTACATAGTAAGAATCTGTTATCTCTTTGACTTGGAGGCTGAGTGGGACCCACAGCCTGTCTGGTCACTTCGGAGAAGGGAAAAATCTCTTGTCCCTGCCAGGATTCGAATCCGGGACCGTCGCTAGATCAGTGCCTGGCTTCAAATAATGTGTGTTTCATAAATTTGTAGAGGGGCACTGGTTACACAATGTGCCGTCCCATACATGATGAGGTTCACACATGTCAAGGGCATAAACTTACGGACAGACCAATTGCATTTCTGCTGAGAAAATAACGATGACGACCACTTCTTAACGACAGCAACAGAGCCGCGCAGTTAAGGACTGTGTCATTGGTTTGCGGACACGAGTACGACGTCGCTGGACGTAGACTGCCTTTACCTCTGCCTGCGATCTGAGCGACACAAGAAGACGGCGATGACAACAAAACGCTCCGTCCGAGATTCCCACCCGGGACTTTGCCGATGCGTATTAGAAGTGTTAAACACTCGACCGTGATGTTTCTGTGTTAATTAATTTACTAATTAATGTATTAATTTTTGGGGGTTGATTTAGGGATATCAATAGCTCGGATTACGCTGCCTCAAGTGGTAGGATCATCAGGCAATAATGAGTTCGACCGGTTGTGGAGGGTAGCTGTCGAAACCCAATTTCAGATACTATTCTAGTTCTTCCATTGAAAGAATGAGAAATATCGCGAAAGCTGTGTACCAGCTGGCAGGTCTTCCGGTCTAAATCTGAACTCCGGGTCACTCATATACGAAGCATAAAAGGTAACCACTTGTTACGTTGTTAAGGAAATAAACTGTTCCCGTGCCTGAGCGTGATTTTGTTATGTTTTATTCCCTGATGTACTGGAATTCGCATTACTTCTAGAAAGTCAGCAGAGAGATGCTGCAGAAAGTAATTATATACCTGTTGGCTGGGTTATTTCACTCATAAATGTTTGTAGATTTGTACACATCCTGGATTCCAGCTTTAGAAAAGGGAGTTTAGAGCAAAACTCAAAGCCTGATTTCCTCCTATCTAAATTTCTAAATCATAAATTATATAATTCGTTATCAGGCGAAAAAAATTAAACATTTTTGAGCGGCTGGCATCCTGTGATTTGAAAGTTCACAAAAAAAAACGTTACCCCAGTAAATATTGCGTGTCGTTTGAGACGGTTGCTAGTGGTGTCGCGGCCTCACAATTTCGCGAGTTTTCCGCATTGCTGTTACTGATTATAGGAAATTAAAGAATATGGATTTGGCGTACACACTAATGGCATGACGTCCGTACCAAGTTTCGATAGAATCAGTTAAATCATAGGTGGCCAGACTTTCGGACTCAGTGATCTACTCTAAACATGGAAAATATTTGGCGATCTACATAATGTATTAATATTTGGTAAACTGGGCAAAAAAATGCGAAATAGAATAATAACATCAAACGTATAAAAGTACAATTGTTTCATGTATTAAAAATGTATCTTTTCGAACTAAAATAATTCACCATAATTAAAATTTGTCTTTCATTAACCTTCCTATTGCGAAGTTGCGGCATGACGCTGCGTATCTTGTGGCAATGTACTGAATGAGGGTTCATAGCTACTTAGGCACAAGTGAAGGCAGTATTTTAAATGTTTATCGGTCAGACGGCTTCGGTATCTTGATTTCATTATCTTCATTTGGAAGCAGGCTTCTTCTCAGAGGTGGGGTGATCCAAAAACAATGCTGTCACGCGAAGTGCTATTGATCGTACTGACGCGACAAATAAATTTTGATAAAAACCAAAAAGCGGCTGCGATCGACCAAACAGCTGGCCGTGATAGACTGGTAGAACGCGGCCAGTTGTTTGGTTACCTCTGGGTTGACTGGTTCAGGGGGATACGCCGATACATACGTCGTGGAGACTGTGTTCTCACGTTCCTTCTTTGCTTCGTATTTAGAAATAAGACACGGGCTACGAATAGGGTTAGTATTTGACCAATGGCGTGCAGGGCATACAAGTATGAGCACTTCCGACAAATAAATATAATGCGTCGGCATTGTGTCATCGCTCACGTCGACCTTAACGCGGCTAGTTCGTTACTAAAAAAAACACGATAAGATATCAGTTAAACCCACGCCCCAGCAGCTTACGATTCATGGCGCGCAAACAAATTCCGATTTATGGACCATGAAACCTGTAAAAATGCGACCTACAATAAAGATAAGGGCCGTTATTTCGCCGCTGTTCTCGGGATGATGAAAAAGGCCCGACATTGCGAGAAGAGCTGATGTCATGTTCGGTGACACGTGCATTGCTAAGTCGGATACTCAGCTATTACGCAACTTGGTATCGACGTTAATTCGAAACGAAAAGCCTATCATTTATGAGTCAGCTGAATTCATTAAAATTTTTCGCAAGCAGTTTTCTTACGAACCACTTTTTAACCAGCTACCTCGATCATTACACACACACACACACACACACAGCCCAACTTACGCCATAATTACGTTCCTGCTCAAGTCGAATTTTGTACAAGTCGGAATTGAGTATGCATACAGGCAACCGTCCACACAAAAAGCCAGTTGAAATCCAAACTCCATCACACTGGCCATGTGCTCGGCCATAGCATGACCACCCCGCCGCATGTGTTATCGCCCAACATTATTCTTCCTCTACTTTCGTCTCGTTGCGCTTTCATACACCGCATGAAAAAATTCGGCAAGCGTCAAAAATGTAATTGTTTCAATTTGGTGTACTTTTTAAAAATTGTCTAAGTGTGTATGACATAATTTGTAATTGCGAAAGTCGGGGAGTGTCTGTAACTTCTGTCTACTACTGTATTTTTGGGGTGCTCAAAACATACTTTCCACATCACACTATGTCAGTCTGCGAAGCCATTCTGACCTTAAAAAACGTATAAATAGCCCTGAACAAAAAGTAATAAATATAACCGACACGTGAAATTGCGAGATTTGAGATTCTCACAGAGGTACTGCTAAACATACAAGTCTTCTGGGATGTTACACTGTTCCGAGTGATAGTTACCAACGTTTCGAACGATCATAGTGCCTTCGAAACGACTTTAATCTTCATAAATTCCATGGAGACAAACAAAAATAAACAAAAGACGCAAATTTCAGATTTCTTAGGTAACTGATACACATTAATATATACCGTTAGAGTTCTTGTACCAAAATTTAACCTTATATGTGTGGAATTTTGTAACAGACATAAATATAAGATTTCGCCCCTTTTTTGTAAGCAGGATCTAACTCTCCCTCTCTCTGACATACAGTGAGTTGTCCCCTTTTTACAAAATAGGAGCGATTTAATGAAGACTGTTATGTACCATTAGCGGTGGGAAAATTCTCTCTGAAGAGATTGATCGACAGCAGAAGACGGGATAACTAAGAGATCGTTAAGCATTATTAGGAAATCATATCAAAAAGACTAAAAGCAGTGCAAAATATGACAATACACATGAAACAGATAAGCAGGTTTAAAGAAAATAGCTGGAGTTAATATATAAGATTGGTTTCGGCTGGCCGTCGTTCTTCGTTTCACCCACTTGCCATTGTGAGCTGCAGGATATTATCGGGGACCTGAAAGAAAACAAAAATAACGAAAAAATTTCTGTAAGAACACAGACATAGACTGAACGTAATTAACAAAATGAACACAAAACTTACCTGTCTCTCCCCCCCCCT
>BLKM01000827.1:593748-710636 GCA_013340265.1 Coptotermes formosanus | reverse complement strand
TATTAACAAAATAAACAAAAAATCACCTTTCTGCCCCCCCCCCCCCCCCCCCCCCCCCGTCTTCTGTTCCACAAATCTGAACGAAACGTATAATTCATGATCCGACGCCCTGTACATTTTACGGCCCCTGATCATGACAGCCGTAAAATTTTCTGAACCGTCTGCTCATTACGATTGCCAATTGAAATACGGACAACCCCTTTACACTAAATATTCAGTTATAAACCATGAAGTGTACGAAATAAAAGCGCAATGCGTAACAAAGGGAAAAATATGGTTTTCATGTTCAGTATTCAGAAATCATCGCAAAAATAAAATGTAGAATTCTTCTGTACAAAATCGAAGCAAGTGTATCGTGCCCGAAAGAAGATTCATTTAGTTTGTAGTCAAAGAAAAACGTAAAAGCAGTGCCATTAATGATGTGCCTTTTACAAGATTCAACGTACATAGATAGACCTTTTCGTTATGGTCGGAATTCGTCTAGTGTAAGAAGCCTCGCGTCTTGTGACATCTGTCCAGCGCTAATACATTCAGTGTAACTGTAATATAGTCATCTACGTAAACACAAATTGGTCATTAAGTCATTTAAATGTTTACTTAAAATCGTAACACCGACGTCTATTCGGCTACATTTACCAACATTTGGAATGTAAATGTTACTGATATGCATTTGTTTATAGATTAGTAACAGTGTACAACAATCGCCAGATCTTTTTGGTAATCCGTATACAAGACTTGTACTTCATTGTTGTCAGACCCTGTCTTCTCTACTCTTGTACCCGTTTTGTAAAACAAATTCTCAAAGCATTGAAAAAATACATAAAATGCCAGTTCATAACGGTCAGTAGACCTATACGTTTTGTAGGTCCTTGTAGATTCGGGCATATTCTTACAAAATTGAAGTAAAAGACGGATAAAAACAGACTTAAGTTTCGTTTTATTGTAACTTCTTCTCTCCAATACAACTTATTCAAAGGGAGAAACTATACAAGACCTTTCAACTCTCTCCTGTTCGTACTGATATCACAGGCTGTGCCGACCGAACCTTATCAAGTCCACACAATGTGGTACAAAAAATACAGAAATTCTTAAAAACAAATCATCCTAAAAGATCGCCGATTCTGCCACAAAGCGCCTATTTTCTGCCACTACGCTGAAGGCTTAACTCGACACTAAAAGATAAATTCGCGCATAAATTCTAATGTGGGTACTTAAATTGGAGTACTACAAAGTAGCGAGTTAGAAGTCGCATCCACAAGGCTATAAAATTAACCTTAACCTTCGCTCTGAACCATGGCGGCTACCGCATCAAATACAGAGTTGCCTGGCACGCCGTGTTGTTATCCTCACCAGTCTGGGGCCGGCCTGACATCAAGATAAGCTCATGTTTGTGCTGTAGCGAACCTGATTGCTGCCAAATACCCAGCCCATCATCCTGTGGATGGGTCCCTATTTTGGTTCTAATGTTACTGTTAACGAGCTGTTCCTCTTACCTTGTGCCTGGATCTACGTCTGCCTCGGATGGACACTGCTGTTTCCACTGGAACGTTGGAGGCGTTGTCAAAATCCGTGGACACGTCACATCACAAACACAGACGTCGCCATCACAAGCACTAGCATCACAACCCGTATCAAAATTCACGGAAACGAACACGCGGGGTTGATTTGCGTCGTTAGGCCGCTTAGACAAATGAGGATTTTTCGACGTTTCGGCAGACACTTGGTTATCTTCGGGGTAAATGGTGTTGGAGGCTATAGGCAGGCCCTTTTAGCGATCTGACAGTGAGCGGGCAAGAAATATTGGCGTTTCGATCACCAAGACACACCACACTTGCTTGTTTGTACACATGGTGTTGGATGTGATTATAGGAAACATAGAAAATTGTTTGTAAAATGTTCCAAAAATCCGACGTAAAATATTTCGTATTTCACTCCCACAAGCACACGATCAAACATTGAATATCCTAGGATATGAAGTTCGCGAACCACATACTGCCAACCTTCCTGCCACTGTGATGATTTGCCGGATGTTTTGAAAACATACTCGAATCGAGATCTTTGTCAGTTGTGACTGTTATTTAGCCGATTTTTACAGTTTGTCAGAAGTTTAACATTTTCAACCTTCTGTCCACTGAAGAAGCTCTCTTTACATTAGATGTTAGGTAAATGAGTGTGACTACTTAGTATGCGAATAAACTTCATAGTGAAGAAGCGGTTACCTATTGACATTACCTATAACGTATCAAAATAAACAAGTATGTGCGAAAGCTCAAGTATAATAAATGTAAGGTCATACATCGGAAAGAGTATATTGATGCGAATCTGTAACGAGAATTTGGGGATTAAAGATATCAGGACCGCAATCAGTTAACATTCATCTGAAATACGTCGAAATATAACACAAGCTAAATTATGATGCTTATATTATACTTCAGAGGCATTAATTACGCTACGTACATAAAGCGGCCGTGTTGCATCCTGTTTTGTACGAACGCAAACACTTTCAATGTTCATTACTATTTCAGAACACAAAAATTCAATCATTAATTTTATAAAAATTACTGAAATATCTAATAATTATTGAACTGTCTCCATATATATGTATTTGACTGTTTACTTGAACAACAGTCTCAACTGCGACGCACGTCACATCGTCCTTGATATAAAATTAGTGAAACACACCGCATAGCTTTCAGTTACAAAAGGCGATACAAATATGGCTACAAACTTGTAATGAAGACATTAGGTTAATTTATGTAGATCACATACATACATTTTACTGTTTCTGGTCAACAAGATGGTACCCCTAAACATTTTATGATGAAATGTTGGTACAAATGACAGTAAACTTCACAGACTACCATGATTAGGAACGTATAGCCATGCCAGTAAACACAGTAATTTAATACTCACTTCGGCGATGTGACAGCTGGGAAACCATAATGGCTACATGCGTAGTTGTAGTGCTAGGCCTACTGTCCTCTGCTTAGACACCTCGTAAATGTGAAATAAGCATTTTCAGGTCTAAAGAAGATTCGATGTTATTGTGAAATGTGATATATATCACTTATAAACGCCTAAGAAATTCGTCTAGAAAACCTAAAAAATGTATAACTTTTATGTATGATTATAGTAGTGGGCCCAAAATGGCTTCCGAGGTTTTACAACTCATTTTTCATGCTAATAACGGATACTGTAAACGGTAATTATAAACTTCCTGTCCTTGTAACAGGCAGTTTAAGTGTAAACGAAATAAAACTCACTACACTGATACAGAAATTATAATGTGCTCTTGGTAATTGCCACTCGTTCACAGAAGACAAACACAAAAGACTTACTGATCAGGCAAGCTACTGTACGGTGGTTACTGAATCTATGAAGATGTAATTAATTTCATCGAATTAATACAAAACCATAAAAATGCGCAACCCATGTACTTGTCACTGTGTTTGGACACTGCTGGAGCACACAAGACATTCAACGATGACGAAGTACTGCACAAACAGGTGTTCAATCCCTTCTTACCCCTCGGTGCTACGACTCTGTGTTGTCATTGGAGAAGACGTAGACGATAGGGGGTTAATAATTTGAATTCCTCCAGAAGGTGTCTCTGTTGTCGTTGCTGCTGCTGCTGATATCCAGCGGTCGCTCGCAAGAATTATTTTAAGTGTAAAATTCGAAGATCAAAATTAGACGACTTTAAACATACAAACAGCCAGACATTTAAGACATGGTCACACCGTTCTGGTTTTTAGAATGCAGCACGCATGAACCCGATAGTGTAATCACTGCGTAGTTACATGCCCTCGTTTCTTGTTTCTTGTCTTCTTGTAGGGGTGAAAGGTGCAGTCGAACCCAATTATAACGGCACCGGTTTAGCGTGTCAGATATTCTGCAGTACCAATTCATTTCTCACTGTTAACCGTAACATTATACCGCTCGGTTACAACGACACTCGTTTATAAGGACACAAAATATTAAGTCCCTTCTATGACGTTGTAACCGTGTTCGACTGTATTTGTAAACAACGTGCTCAAGATAGCTTACGGACTTGGGAGGCATAGATGAACAAAGTAACGGACACCATTACGTAATGCCGAGCGTCCTTATTTGCGGTATAAAACTGGATTACTAGACGGAAATACGAAGATTATTTCCGTGTCTTTAGTACTCGAATTGCGCTATGGAGACGTACACATGTAGGGGCGTGTGTAGGAGAGGATCCACTCATTCTAGACCTCAGAATGACATGGGGGGGGGGGGGGGAAGACGGCAAGCTTCTTGGGGAAAGTTCCGGCCGAACCCATGTGGTGGCCCTGTGACTGCATAGGTATGGGGGCGAAGAGAAAATGCCTGCTGTCTTGCCGATCGAATCCCGGCCTTCAAGCAGGACAGCCAGTCAGTTTACAGGCAGCTATCCCTGGCCATCACAGATAATATCGAAGCGCAGACATGTTAAAAAGAAAAGGTACACAAACAGTGACAGAAGGAATTCTCGAGAAAGTAGCAATCAGAAGACGATTATACAAAGTTGCTTTTGTAAGGGAAGTTGAATGGCTGTGATCACGTGTTTGTCAGGAAAGTAACATAACTACCCGGAGTCATATTGCCAGCTGCCTTTACCACATTTAAAATGTGATTTTTTATCGGGTGCAGTAGAAGTTGGATTTAATGAAGTAAGATCAAATACAAAGAGAATTATTGTGCGAAGACATTCATTTAACGTAGTGGTCACATTTTGGTCCACGGTATTGGCAAGCATACTATTATTTTTACTACAATATATGACACAAATATGGAGATTGTGTGGGCTTATTCAGGTCCCACAAATTTTAAGATATGCCGCTGGTTTATAATCTCTAATAGGCCCAAATTCGTTGCTATCGGCTTTCCCAAGAAGTCACGTAATGTGGATCAATGTGAAGTTCTCCCATGCCGACGTTCAGCGAAACTTTGCCTATCTGTTTTTAATGGTGAGTCATGCCTTTATCTCATACTACGTGTTATCATATATTGTAAACACCATGACGTACAGAAACAAACTTCGCATGCGTCATATTTACAAACATGCGACATTTCATTCCCGGTACCGTTAAATTAAATCCTGATTCGAAGCACCAGACTGCGGGTTTAATAAGGTTAAGTTTTTAATGCAGCTGTACTAAAAGCTTAAAAAGTTTTCAGTGTAGTTGCACTCGCATCCTAATTTTACACAAATCCGTCAGTGTTCTTGATCTGAAAGAGACTGATTCTGATTTCCCAGCCAAATTTAGTAAAATAATAATAAACGGTAAATGCAAATTTGCCCCTTTGCATCCCATGAAATCATACGGGGGAGTGGAAGTGTAAGCTTCACACATTCTTGACCTCGGTTGTAGATGGTTGTCAGTAGTGAAATTCACGACCCAATTCCGGGTAAGGAGACCTTATTACCCACTGATCAGGATGCTAAGGCTGGGAAGCAGAGCCGGTCGAATATTTTATAGAGGGCAAAAATTCTTGTCAAGCCAGCCCGCAACCCAGTCACTATTTAACCACGCTAGCCCAGCTCCACAGTCACTATGAAGAATTTGACGAAAACTATAAAAATCTAAGTAGGTTTCCTGGATTCGACGTAGGTACTTCCAAATTCCAGGCACGATATCACGGATCTAACCTGCCAACATTAAACACGCTAAACATTTATCTCTTTTGGGGAGTGGTCTCGTCGCTTTGTGGCTGACGTAACATGGGTATGTGATTTGTGGGGGGAGGGGTCATTAAGAGTCGATGTAAGTTATGAGCTAAATGAGTATTGATGTAACGTACTCTTTTCAAAAGAAATAAAATTTCCCTTTAATGGCATTAGACGTGACGGATATTGGAGATTGAGTGCTGGCAAAAGCCACACTGCAAACCTCGTCCTGCCTGACAAAGAGCAACAAAACGTGCCGAAATTTGAGTTCTCTGTACACTCTAGTAATATAAATAGAACAGTTTAATTAGCTACAAGTCCCAAACAATGTTAAGGAAAGGAACTGTTTTGTGTTATACAGTCGAAATCGGTTATAACGTCATGAAACGCACTGAATATTTTGTGTCGTTATAAACGAGTGTTGTTATAACCGAGGAGTATAATGTTGTACTTAATAGTAAGGAATTAATGGGTACCACAGAATATCTGACGCTATAGACGAGGTGTCACATAAAACGGTGTCGTTATAACCGGGTTCGACTGTATTTTGTTAGACTTAAACCCTTAAACCCTTAATATCTTCTTTTGATTATATTAACTTGCTTCTCACTCATATTAACCTTTTAAAGACGAAAGTAAACCTGGATTATATTTTAAATATTCAGTTCGTACCGCGCAGTAAACACTCTCCCTCTCGGTTATGCAAACCAGTTAATGCCGTACAGAGATCCATGCAGAGCACATGTCTGCATTTTGTGGGCAGAACGTAGAATTTTATAATACCAATTCCCGCGTTGCATCAAACAGTTTAACCGCTAAGCTTGAAAGGGTTAATTATGTATTCTTTGTATCGTTAATTTGTTCTACAAGCACTTAAAAATAGGAAACGCAATGGAACATACAATCTTATGCCTGTAACCGTTCGCCGGTCGTAAACGTCAGCAACATGGCAACCTGATATTATGATCTCTAGTCGAAAAAATTTCCTACCCCTGTTCCAGTCGGGGCGTTCTCGCGTTGGAAATAATAGAACGACGCCCTTGATCCATATAGATAAAGGCGCCAAATTTTAATCGTGCAAGGCCTCGCCTTCTTTCCTCTGAAGTTCCTGTGCATGTCATTGCAGCACGTCTAAAGAAGTGTTGTGGCGTTGAGCCATTTTGACAGTGCAAACTGTTAAAATGTGAAACCAAATACAAGTATGTATTACTTACAACTGCGCTATCAGATGGCAGCAATAAACGACGTAACAATGTGTGATTTAGTAGGTTTATATTAATGCGCCGACAAATCAACAAGAAGAAGAAGAAGAAGAAGAAGAAGAAGAAGAAGAAGAAGAAGAAGAACAACAACAACNGAAGAAGAAGAAGAAGAAGAAGAAGAAGAAGAAGAAGAAGAAGAAGAACAACAACAACAACAACAACAACAACAATAATATCGTGTGTTTCTACAACTCTCGTTTTTCACTTAATGGCGGTATGATCACTACATGGCAAAGCAATTCTGCTCAAGACAGGCAATTATCATGTAATAACGCAGACGGCTTTGCCCCCTGCGCATTAGCACCGCACCTAGAGTGAGTGCAGGGGGAGCAAACCCTGTCCTAATGACACTTTGTTTACCAAGTAAATTTTTTCGGCAAAGGTCGAGACTGCAGTACCAACTGAAACACAGGTATCTGTCAATGCCAACTTCTTGTTCTGTTCTTAATTATTACCAAACATAAGCGTAACTTCCGGGGGACGGGGGGAAACGTCCATGGGTATTTGGAACTTTAATTTACGAAAGAGTCAAGGTACAAAAAGCGGGAAGATTAGTTTGAAATAGTCCAATCTCATACAATTTTTGTTATTTGCCCCTCTTCAACTCAGTACCCCAAAAAATTATTCTTGGGTATAAACAATTTTAGAGGGCATTTGGCGGCCCCCCCCCCCCCGCAAGTTACGCCTATGATACCAGTGATTTATAATCCTGTATAACACAAACAGTCATAGTGCGTAACGTGTATATGTATACAGACTGCGTGACAATAAATAATTCGGTTCTCATGTCTGGACGGTGTCGTGACAGACACAAGAGATAGAATTGACGGCTGTCATGTGACCAACGTGCGGCACTGGGGAACGGAAGACCTTCAGGCGAGGTTGAAGTTATTTCACGGTAATCAGTTCTGTCCCCGCGCTGACTCCGGGTGTGTGACCATTATAATACAATACAAGGAAACGTCTCTACGTGCGTATCATTTCAATTATCTTACTGAAACGGATGCAGATAAATTACGACCATCACAGAATTGGTTTCTCCAGAAACTTCTGCTGCTTGAGGAAGAAGTAGGCCCACGTTGTACTTTCCAACGGAATAAATGTTTTTGAAAGAGGTACAACGCTGCCTGGCCGTTACGAGGTGAGCCTAGCAGCGACCACGCCATGCCGACTGCAGCTATGTACAGCGTTAGCGAGCTCAGGTAGTAAGTTACCTTGTCACTATAATACTGTATATGCCCCTCCCGGATACGGTAAGTACTGACACGGGATTTCTGTGGGTTTTCTTAGTACCTCCAGGAAAGCGGCGACATCGTACCTCAAATTACTGCACTATCGCCTTCTTCCACACCTTTGGCAATTCCTTATTTTACTGTAACCCTATCATGGAAACCTAAACGTCTCAGATGCCGGGTTAAAGAGGGCAGTCCTCTCGAAGTATAATGTCACGGTTTTGATTTGAAAGCATATCATGACAGCTATGTTGCCTATGGGAGGCTCCCGTTGGGAGGTAGATTTAACAACTTTCGACCTCAAAGTTAGGCGGTCTAAATAAAGACAAAGTGGATATAGACAACGAATGTTACCGTAATCTAAGTTGTGATGCCGGGTAATCGAGTAGAAACTTGCAGACTTTTGGAGGACGGCGTTGCCTCAACATATAGAATGTCACGCATCTACCCTGAAGATATAGGCAAAATGTTAATTCGCAGCGTTAGTAAATTTCAACCAGACTACATGGCGTCACAGTCCAGAAGACTGTAATCCTCTCAGTCCCCACCACTAGGACCTGAGCGCTTGGCACACGTGATGTTACGTCACCACCTGTATGGGTTCCTGTGGTGCGTCCGCGTGAAAGATAATAAAAAGGAACTTGCGGACTCTGTTGGCTTCGTCTTCCTGGTGGGTTCAAGCGGCTAGTGCCTAAAAGCCAGATACGGACCCAACTCAGTGCAGTGCTATTGTAAAGCCATTATAAACGCTCCGAAAAAAAAACTAAACTACTTAACCCAATGCTCTCAAATTCCTGAAAGAGAACTGTATTTTGGAAGGTTCCTAGACTTAGCCTCTTTGTCTTTCTGGTAAGAGTAAAACGTAGATGGAAATGTACACATCTGGAGGATTGGTAGAGTGATACTGAAAGGAGAAAAGCGAAGTACTCGGAGAATTACCTGTCCCAGTGACACTTGGTCGATCATAAACCTCCTATGGATTGACGTGGGATAGAAACCGGCGATTGAACTGCCTGAGCCGTGGCACGGCCTCTTGCAAGAATAAATTTCACTAAAGGTATATATAGAATTTCAGTTCATATCTCACAGACACCGGCCGCACTGTGGCCCTGGATTCGACTCAGCCTCTAACAGGAATGAGTACCAGGAATATTTCCTGGGGGGTAATGGCGGCCGGTGCCTAGGGCTGACAACCTTACCACCTTCATGTGCCGATTGTCTTGAAATCTGGGAGCCTCAACCTCCTGGAACCCTAAGGACCTGTTTAGGCCTGTAATGGGATTGCTTTACCTCTACCTCACAGTGCCGCTCCAGTATCAAGACAAATCGGTTAATGCTGTTTATACCAATAATCATTGCTCTGAAAATGGCGCGTTACAAATAAGTACACTGTGTGGGCAAAATGCAGTACTTTTTTTATGTTAATGCAGGTGGTATGTACCAGTCACGAGCTAAATATGAAATGGTAGGTCATGTGCTGGATGGTACCTCAAAACTGATACTGCGCCCTTCCATATGCTTTGGAAGTCCTGTCACTGCACGCTTCATATTCTGCGGTACAGACAGCGTCGTTAAATAAACATTAGATTAAGGAAGTGAATACCGAACGTGGCAGTCGATTGGTTAGCACATGTGCTGTGCATTTAGTAGGTCCGCGGTTCAAACACCGGCCCAGAAAACAGGTATTTTGACTAAGGCTTTTGTGGTCTTTCTCAGCCCGTCGAAGCCAGTTCAGGAATAATACCTTAAATTGGACGTAGTCTGCTTCAGTCCACATATCATCCAATAAAACTCTTCGTTATTTATCACTTAATTCGACGCTGTGTCTCCTACACTAATGGAATTCTAGTTAAACAAGCCGTAAAAGTCTCAAATAACAAGCAAACGGAAAAGATAATCAAAGGCGCTACGTAACTGTACCCGTACTGAGCAAGCAAGATGACCCAAGCGGTAATGTTTCAGCAGGTGTCCTGAGTTTTTTGGTGTCTGTCGTCAGTTCCTCACACTTCTATTCGGCAAGTGTCTGATTGAGATTTTATGACTGTCCTTAATTTCTCGGGGTGAAAGACAGGAGTGTACCTTAAAATCGGAACATAAATTTTAGGCGGCTTCTCGCCAGCCTTTGTGTTAACTGACCGGCAGTTCTAGGTTAATCCATGGACCAAATGGACAAGTTACACTTCCCACGGTAATTAAAGTGACAAGTTTTATTTTCAATAATATTAATGACCATTCCTGGACGAAATATTATTCAAAGTTTGGGAGCTCAGGTTGCATAATAAATGTTGTGCCTGTGTAATCTAATTTAGCGGCACTTTGACATTATTTTATCAGACACATGATCTGTTATTTGTATTGGCGCTCTTTAGGCCTACTCCCTGAAATAATCACAAATTAATATTGTGCCTGTGTAATCTAATTTAGCGGCACTTTGACATTATTTTATCAGACACATGATCTGTTATTTGTATTGGCGCTCTTTAGGCCTACTCCCTGAAATAATCACAAACCGAATATTTCCTATAGATAAGACAAATACTCACGAGCGTTGGCGTATATTTTATGTGGAATTTGAGATTGTTACAGCGGCGACTATGAAGATTTCTGGAACGTGGCGCCGTATAGTATGATAAATAGGCAGCAATGCTTCGGAGAAATGTGCTGTTTCCATCTTCAGGAAGGAATAAATTAACCTTGTCAAAGAGAGCGGCTACGTTCTTCGTCGTCTATATCAGACTATGTTTAACCCTTTAAATACGAAGCGTATCTGTTTTGTATAAGGACTCAGTGGGTACCGCGCTGTAAACACTTTCCACTTCGGTTATAAAAACCAATCTCCTAATGTTTTATAAGGCAAAAGTTGCTGTTTGTTCTGAGATCCGTACAAAACACATAAACGCAATGTGGGCACCACGTAGAATTTTTTAATGTTAAACCTGGTGGTGTGTAAAGTTACCGCTAGGCTTTGAAAGGTTAAACCTTTTCAGGGTTTCACATCAACCTGCAAGTGTACAGCTGTACCTTATGTTGTACAATTTGAAAAGTATACTTTTAGGGTTTGAGGTTATAAGAGGGGTGACTGAAGAATCATGTATACTCCGTCCAGTCTGGTAGATATATATCATTGTTTCGGTGGAATTTACACCCTCCATTGTCAGGATGGAGGAAATAAAGTATATCAGGTTCTTCCGGAACGGAAAATTTGTACCAGATCACACGATGTCATATCCCAGGAGAGGGTGGGGACTAATCTCTGTTGTCATTGCCGTAAGAACCTCGTGTCTAATTTCATTGGTCGCTGAAGCCAATATTGGAAGAAAAGTCGCATGAGTGCCTGAATCATGCTAATACTGCAGGGAAATATACCTCCCAATTCTAAGTCAAAAAGCTGTATCGATTTTTATCTTGTTTACGCCCAAAACTCTTATTCCATTAGACGTGTTTTAATTGCTACATATTCTGTTATCTATTTGAAGTTTCGTCATCGACCATGTGCAGAAGATTAGCCGAATTTCTGATGAAATCTCTTATCTAACCCTTTAGGAAAGTCGGTATATATAGCACACGCATTTACATTTGAAACATCTGGCTTTGCCTACAGAGCATATTTAGCATTTCGCATAATTTTCGGAAGAAGTAGCAATTCTTTTCGTAAACGGCATTAACTAATTTGTCTTTGTAATGGCTGATGAACATTTTGCCCAAGAGGGCCTTCGAGTTCACAACGAGTACAGAAGAAAACATGGGGTACCTGATCTGAAACTCAACAGGGAGGTGAGACATAGGATTAAATCTTAGGCAGAGAAATTGTGTTGCCGATCTCAGTGGCCGCGCGGTCTAAGGCGTGGGTCTGCGGCCGCTCGCTTGCTGGGATTGCGGGTTCGAATCCCGCCGGGGGCATGGATGTTTGTCTTTCGTTACTGTTGTGTGTTGTCAGGTAGAAGTCTCTGTGACGGGCCGATCACTCCTGCAGAGGAGTCCAACCGAATGTAGTATGTCTTGAGTGTGATCTCGAAACCTCAACCATGAGGATGCCTAGGTTCAGTAAGGCTGTTAAGCCATAAGAAACCTGTGTTAAGTATCTTTGAGCAATATTCCGACAATGAGGAGCGTATTTCACTTAAAATATACTGAAATTGTTTAACCAGTGTTGTTACATTTGTACAGACTGTCACTAGCACTTGGTCTAATGGTAGAATTAAACATTAACCCTTTAAAGACGAAACGTATCTGTTTTATATAAGGACTCAGTGCGTACCGCGCTGTAAACACTCTCCACTTCGGTTATAAAAACCAATCTCTTAATGTTTTATAAGGCAAAAGTCGCTGTTTGTTCTGAGATCCGTACAAAACACATAAACGCAATGTGGGCACCAAGTAGAATTTTTTAATGTTAAACCTGGTCGTACGTAAAGTTACCGCTGGGCTTTAAAATGTTAAATATAGGATATATCAGCTTATTGGGAATTTAAGGCAGGGATGCACAAACCCAATGCGCTTTGTCGCCAGAGAGAATAAATTTTGTGCACTGGCGCCTAACTTTTTCAGAAAAAATACTGCAATTTTTCATCGTTACATATAAAAACCTGCATACGCACCGGGCAGAAAGGACCCGCTACAAGTAAGGCTCACGGGTCACTCCAGAATTGTGGATCCTCAGCACAGAACTTGCTTCCCTTCTTTCTCCTGGGACCTCGAATTTATAGGTGGCTAAAAGATTTTTGGAAAGTTTATGGACCCCTGATTTTAGAGACAGTAGCCTTTAAGTTTATAAGGGGTCAAAGAACTCTTACCCTACTGACACTGGTAACGTTTTTGAAAACGGGATTTCTACTTAGTCATTGGATGATTACTAACTCTGTGAATCATATATTCTACAACACGTTCGTGTTACTGTAACACACACTTTTATTATTGATCGTGGGGCCAAACACATGTACAGACATCTAATATGACAATTACTGTCTTGTATGTGACGCCGTGTATTCTTGTAGGTAGTTACCAAAGTTTTGAAGAAATCTGTTGCCCTCACCTTTAGGGTAGCATAGTAAGTTGTGGGGGGGGGGGGGGGGGGTGGTGGTGAAACGGATAGAGAGAAAGAGGACTTGTAAAATACCAGGCTTATGGGAGAATAGAAAACTTGCTTCTACGCCCGAATTTCTCGCCTTCCTACCCAACTCAACTGCCACGTACCTTCACGAAACAGTCTTTTTTGAGGGCCAGTGGTTCCTATCAATTTGATCATAGCCCTGGTTCTGGTCATCTTTTCCCCATATCTTTAGTATTTCTTTCCTAGGCAGCTTACACTTCTGTCCTGAAGATGGAGGCACCAGGCTGCTCCGAAACTGAATTATCAAACTACAAAATTACGCGGTATCACAACCAAGTATAATATAATTTTAATAGTTATTGACAGGCGTTTGATCAAATCAAGAAGAATGCGATGGGCAGGACATGTGGCATGTATGGAAGACTCGACATATGCATTCAGGGTTTTGGTGGGGAGACCTGATGGAACAAGACAACTTGAAAGATCTAGGCGTAGCTCGCAGGATAATATTAAAATGGATCTTCAAGAAGTGGGACGGGGAACCATGGACTGGATTGATCTGGCTCAGGATAGGGACAGGTGGCGGGCGCTTGTGAATGCGGTAATGAACCTTCGGGTCCCCAAAAATTGCGAGGAATTTCTTGACCAGCTGAGGACCTGTTAGCTTCTCAGGAAGGACTCTGCTCCATGGAGTTAGTTAGTTTGTTATTGCCATGTAAACTTGAAATATTTATCAAATCCAATTTGATTACACAGAATATTTATAACTAATTATGTGTGTAATTTACCATTTTAACAGGATTCCGCGTTCTGCGCTTACCCACTGATGTAGCATAATATCCCAGAAAGATAAAATCCCCGACTACACCGCTGCGAAAGCCTCAAAACTCGCATGTCAATTTTATACCTGTCATTCAAAGTATTTTCTGCTTATTTTTACACTCCCAAGTTCCTTTTAATACCGTGCCTTATTCCATTAGCAAACTTAGCTATTCCTTGCACATGCTACATATATTGTAGTAAAACATTAATGAGATGCAGTGTTTCCGCAAAAGGTCAGTTTTTTTTCCTATGAGTAATTGCGCATTTACATAAACAGTCTTGGTGCCGTCTCTATTACGTCAGATACAGACACTGCCTTTAAGTAATGTGGTGGATACTACGTATCAAAGACACATGCAAACAAACTATATTTCTATCTGAATAAAATTCGTTAGTAGACGGGTTAAACATGAGAAAGTCACTTACATGTACTGTATTGTTAACGGACAGCTCTGTAATTATGCACAAGAGTGGGCTACGAAGCTAGCAAGAGAAGGCAGATTTGAACATCGACCTCCTCCCCGGAAATATGGTGAAAATCTCTACTGCATGTGGTCTTCAGATCCTCAACACAGTGTAACTGCAAAGGACGCCTGCGATAGTTGGTACTCAGAAATCAAAGATTACAGGTTTGGACAAGAGAGTCACCACATAATGAAAATAGGTATTTCACATATCACATGATACAATACTTTTGTGGTGTTTCTATCATGTACCTTTCATCTTTCATTAAAGCAAGCCAGCTGTGTGCTCGTTATAGCAGGAGTAATTCTACAATGTCTCCAGCCTCAGGCGCAGGTACCGTTAGCGAGCCTAGGCTGATCTCACAAGTCAGTAGAGTGCGCGAAGTCGTGTGCGCACATATCAGTGTGTTTTTGCAATCGGAGCGGTGGAGGTGCCAGCATTTGTCTGCTTACGTAGCAGATACAGTCATGTGGCTGGAACAGGAGGGCAGTAAGGTTTGTGAGATTCACGGTGGAGGTTGTTAAGCAAAATGACGACAACTTTGTGGATGTAATCCTGCTATACTCACGTATGCCAATGTGTTATGTTTCCCAGACAGTTTGTGAAAATGGCCGATTCATTACATTACACTTTTGTTGGAAACTGCTTTTTGTCTGAAGCATAGGCCTATTTAATACTTATATATAAAGAACGGGGCCGCGGTGGCGCAGTTGGTTGAGGCACTGCGCTACAAACCGGCAGGTCGCGGGTTCGATTCCCGATGGTGTCAGTGGAATTTTTCATTGGCATAATCCTGTCGGTCGCACTATGGCCCTGGAGTCGACTCAGCCTCTAACGGAAATGAGTACCAGGAATATTTCCTGGGGGGTAAACGCGGCCGGTGCGTAGGGCTGACAACCTTACCACCTTCATGTGCCGATTGTCTAGAAATCTGGGAGCCTCAACCTCCTGGAACCCTGTGGGCCTGTCCAGGCCTGTAATGGGACTGCTTTACCTTTTATATAAACAACGGGAGTTGATTAATTGTTTGACTGTTGACTCAGAGGCGGTATAGTTACTTTCAGTGATATGACGGATTGCCTTAAGTTGGAGTTAATATGTACATACCTTCACGTGCAAGATATTTCCTGTTGAGCTTTCAATGAACAAGCATTTTATATTAGCGTGTACTGTTTCGAAATTTGTCTCTACCCCCATCTTCAAGGAATTGCTTCAGTATGCTTACAGTATAAACTATCTCGTCAGGTAGAAAAGTCAGTCGCTTAATGATGGCTGTCGAACTAACATACCGTACATGCATATTTATTGTTTTGAAGAAATGTGCCTATGTCTTAATTCTTTTACCCTGAAGATGGAGACAGCAGATTCGTCAGAAAGGTTGGTACAGTTCTGCCAGACTACGTGGGATAACATCACGTCTTGATAGTCAGTGCCAGAAGAATATGAACTATCACAAATTGAACTAGTTGTACTGACATGCCTAACCAATTGCTCGTGCCATTTGGGCTTTTTTGAAGCCATAGTGCACAGCAGGATTGCTGCAATGGTATCCTAAAGCACGACTGCCCCTCTTCTGGGACATGACAGTTTGGTAGAACACGATTCCGATGAACCTACTGCCTCTTTATTCTCACAATACGTGTAATGAAGCACGTACTTGTACATATCTCTGAAATGTCAGTAACATTGTATCAGGCTGCACGTTGTCAGAACCCCGAAAGACAATAATGTACATAGTCACTGTTATGGGAACCTCACATCTCTGATATTATAATCAGGGTGTCAAAGGCCTTCCCCTCTCCTTACAAAGGTATGAGTTCAGTCCGTCTTTATTTTACGTGGTTGTACTGTCTGAATTTCAGCAGCACTGATCTCAGGTGTGTGTAAAACTACTAACATTGTAAAGTGGTGTGTTCAAAATTTCAGGTCACTTCTCCCAGATGGTCTGGAAGAACAGTACGGAGCTTGGCATAGCAAGGGCTAGAGACCAAAATGGAAAAGTTATCGTTGTTGCAAACTACAATCCACCTGGAAACTATATAGGGCAATTTACACAAAATGTTCCAATGCCTCGTTGATTGCAGTGACCATTCAGTATTTACATATTTCAGAACATCTATCTGCATTCCGTAATATTTTGAATATACACCATACAGCAAACACAATTTTATCACATGTGATACACAATTATATTTACTTCTTCATCAAATGATTGTTAAAGTAAATAAAAAAAGTGGTGTAGGTCATATAATTTCACGGCCAGTGTACCGGTGATATATCTAATAATGATGCGAAGAGGAGTTGTTACGTAACGAAATTCACGTAGTTAAGCCACGCACATATTTTATTGGTTGCTTACCACTGGATATCTATTGGTTTCGGCAGCAGTTCAGTTACTAAAATATAATTTATTTATACATGTATTGAAGTTCATTCGTTTTTTACAATGAAAATAAAACCAAATATTATGAATATGCTGAAAGCAGTTTCCATAAGCTCACAGGTATCACATTTTTTTAAGTTCGTTTGTCATTTACACATTTTTATGGAATTGTCAACTTCTTATTTCAAGGCTGGTCAGTTACTTGAAATGTCTTTTCACAGCTGTGTGAATCCATACCTTAATTTCTAAACAATCGTGTGATACACACACACATATATATACATATTCCAAATTCCTTCCACAGGTGTGCAGTTCTGTATAATGATTTTTAAATATGATGTTATATTATCTATTTTATGCTCCAAATTCTGCGGCAAATATTTTAAATGACTCATTAGGGTACGCGCACACTGGAGCGCGTCGGACGATTCGGAATATTTTTACTGATTAAGCACAGTGCACGGTATTTCCCCGGAAGGGCTGCCGGAGTTCAGTTGACTGCTGGCCGCTGATAAGCAAGCAGTCAAATGAACTCCGCCAGCCCCTAGGCCGAAATACGATACCGTGTGCCCTGAATTAAAATCATGGTATCTTGAACGCTGAGTCAGACGGACGCACTGGCCGAGGTGATAAATATTACACTTGGAGACGCAATTGCCGCTCTCCTTTGCGTCCGGTGCCGATCAGTGGGCGATGTCACATCGCTAATAACGGGAAGAATATTTTATCTCCGTGAGCCGCGTCCGTCGTTTGCGTCCGCCGCCCTCCAGTGTGCGCGTACACTGAGACTGAAAGAACAGCTTCATATCTTCCGTCTTGCTTCTGGCTTTGCACAATTAACCGCTTAGGTGTCAAGTGAATAAATCATGAAAACTAACAAAGTGCTCGAGAGTCGTAAAATTAACAACCGTTTACTTTGTCTCCAAGATATTTCCACTTTAATGTCATCTTAAAATTACCAACGCAAACCTTAGATTCTCATATCTATATATTCTATAAAAGTCTCCCTGAAGATGGCCTTGTAAGAGGTCGACATATGTTGAAGATGAAATGAACGGTTGTTAATTTAAAACTCATGTATACAGGTGGCACGTGATTTACGCCCTATCTGTGTTCCTGAGAAAGCGGGAGTAAATAAAGAATGGGTGAATCAAATACATTGCAAGAAATAGCGGAAGAATAATGGTTAGGGGAAATCGTACCAATGGCAGCCTCTTCACATAGGCTACGGTATATACATGTAATTATCATTTTGTGTTGTATTACTGATAACATTAAAGAAATAAACAAGTTGGTGTTAGTTTTGATCCTCAGTCTATCTACACAAAGTCGTTTCCAAACACTCCACAGTTAAACTTCTTGAATAAGAAATTCTTGTAGGCCTCATTTTAAATCCTGACTCTGCAATTTCTTTAATTTTTTTCAGCCAAGCCGAGATGGCGGCAGACATGACCAATGCGTTCACCATTTTCAAGCCGATTTTTTACGTCTAATTTCCGTACAATACCGCCTGCCTTTCGCTGTTTCTTTCTTTTTCTCTTCATTGGGCTCGTTCTAAGGGATGCAGATTTATGTTTCTCACACATTTCGATACCGTTAAATAAACGCAAACAACCACAAAATAGAAGATCACTGTGAACAAAAGAATGGGCGCAAGGTGACTGAGGAAGTGCACAGTGTGCGCACCGCCTCTCAGCCTTGCTCTGCGCCGTGAGTTTCGTACACGCTCGGAAGCGTTGTGCAGCCAGTCAAAGGGCGTTAAACCGAAAATTAGGAGGGCGTAAAGTGTCAAGGGGCGTTACAGCAAACAGGCATAATACCAACGGGCGTAAATCAAGAACCAGCTGTACGTTGTTGGTTTTTTCTGTGATTTGCACATTTAATTTTTTTTTATAAGAAAGTTGTGGCGTGAGTTATTCGATTCACTAAGACAACTGTGTCCTTATTCCTGAACTTTAGTCTGTAGTACATGGAAGATTATTGATTCAGTGTGTATATATACCAGAGTCCAAGATATTAATGTAGTTTTGTAAATATATTAAAGCTAGTTTTGCCTACACTGTATAAATGCTGAAATGAAATCATATGTGAGTTCTCTGTGTTGCTGAGAGAACCTGCACTAATGTCAATAACCGTGTGAGCCTGGCGTCTTTAACTTGAGAGTTTCGAATCTGGCACCATCCATTCTTAACCTTTTAAAGCCTAGTGGTAACTTTACATACGACCAGGTTTAACATTAAAAAATTCTACGTGGTGCCCACATTGCGTTTATGTGTTTTGTACGGATCTCAGAACAAACAGCATCTTTTGTCTTATAAAACATCAAGAGACTGGTTTTTATAACCGAAGTGGAGAGTGTTTACAGCGCGGTACGCACTGAGTCCTTATATGAAACAGAGACGTTTCGTCTTTAAAGGGTTAGCCAAAGCACTAATTCGTCGGTTTCCAAATCGCCGCCAGCCAGCTTGTATTATGCGGCCCGCGGCCACATTTGTAAATTGTGTGTATACTATAAACATTACACAGTAATTTAGGCAGTTAGGTATACCACTTATTGTTACTTTTCCACATGCGGCTCGTGAATCAGCTTACAATATGCCGTGTGGCCCTTTGCTATAAAAAGGTTGGACACCCATGCACTAGATGGCCAGGTATCCAACGGGAAAGGGGGCTAGGTAAAGCCCAAAGGCGGTCTGGACTGTGTGGAGAAAACTTACGCCCCTATCGGGAATCAAACCCAGATTCGTCTGTCGCCTAAAATGTAGCCTTGGCCCTATACAGGCTCATATAGCACGCGCTAAGGGTAGTGTTCTTTACGAACGGTGGTCGGCGTCCTGTTCAGGACTGATATCATTCGTTATGACGCAATGTGGGTGGTGACAGAGAGGCCCCACTTAGGGTGAAGGTGAGTGGCGGGGGGGCGATGATAACGGACTGGTGGAGTGTGTGACAGCAATTACACCAATTCGCTGAACATCCGACAGCAGTTTTGCAGTGGTGTGGTACTGTCCGGACGAGCGCGTGAAAGGAATGTCACTCCCATGAACTCTTGCATTCCAGCATTTTTATAAAATTTAACCAACTGTGAAGTGACAGTCTATAGAGAAAGTACGACAAGCCAGCACGGGGTATTCGACGTAACATCCAGAGACAGTGCGAGTGACTGACCAGGTTCAGGCAATATTTCGTTACTTAAGCGTGAGTATTACAAGTGTTTGGAGCCATCTGACGACCTACGGGTTCGTGACAAGTGGCATGACACATGTGATGTAGTTTCCGTTTCTTTTATAGTATGTGTTATGACATTGTTAATATCTGATGGTACAGGATGTTTCTGAAAAGTCCTGCGCCACAGTATGGGTATGGTGTATGCGCACAACAGACCAGGTGGGTATAAAGAAGGGTTCGCAGTTGTTTAATCTGCGAGGTATGGTCTCATTGAGAAGGGATGTGCCCAACGGCTACAGGGGCCGTACCCCAAGGGGCACAGGGGCCATACCCACATTAAAAGGCCCCTTCCACGAACCGCTGCCCCCCATAATACTTAAAACATTTGTGAAAGAGAACAATTGCAAACGATCGGTTTTTCGAAATTGTATGGCCGACAAGATCACCAGACTTCAACCCACTAAACTTATAATTTTGGAGTAATATGAAATCCACTTTTTATGCTATGGCAGTGAGTGATATTGCGGACCTGCAAAGGCGAGCGGAAGACTGATGCGAGTAGGTTTATACCACAGTGCAATGTTTGAGCGCGAGTGATAGTTTTTACTGCGTTGAGCAGAGCGCAATGTGGAAGTACGCGGGTAAGGGAACATCAGTGCCAGGACTACTGCCTGGTCACTGTTACTCAAAAGGACACCAACAGAAATTTTGGCTGTTTTTAGGCGTGTTCGCAAACGTGTGAAAAGCTTATATTGGCTTCATGTCTGTCGGTACGGAACAACATGGTTCCCACTGGACGGATTTTTATGAAATTTCATATTTGAGCATTTTTCGAAAATCTATTGAGAACATTCAAAGTTTCATGAAAATGTAACAACAACGGGCACGTTACATAATGACCTGTGTATATTTATGATAATATCTCGCTGATTTCTTCTCAGAGTGATCAATGTCTCAGACAAAACGTGTAGAGAAAATCAAAACACACATTTTATATTTAATAACGTTTTTCTGAAAATTGTGCAGTTTATGAGATAATGTGGAAAAAATATAGTACAGTCGTGTGTCGTGTGTCTAGACCACACACAACACAATATGGCGCATGCGCTTTGCATGCTGGATAACTAAAGCTACACACACACACTCAGAATATGTAATACTTATTGCTTCTGTACGGCAACAATGGTTACGCGAATGCGCTTCAGTGTTACATTATACGTACATTGCGTCGTCTATATCGCGGCGGAAGCCTGAAATCACGCACACGATTAGCTTCAATTATTTAATCGTGTTTTTGGATGTTTTGTTTCTGTTGCTTGTTTTGTAATATATAAAAAGCACTTCAGTACTCTAGGTTGCTGTATCAAGAACAGTGACTGTAGCGACGTTGTTAAGTGACGACTGGTTACAATAGTCGATCCGATGCAGGTTTAAACTGCGTCGACGCTGTCCCTGCACTCGCTCCACCCCACTTGAAGATGTCATGGCAACTGTCCTGCATGTTAGAAACGGTGGTTATAATAGTCACAGCTGGGCAGTACCCAGAGGTTGTAAATAACGGTTGTTCGGAAGGGACTTTTCGTTTTGATGGTGCGACTGCGAGGGTGAAGACCCTAGTCAACGCTATGTGAAGGCAGAGTCTGAAGTAAATCAATAACGTTCCGCTGTGAAGCATACCAAAAGCGAGCAAACATGTCTTCCACACATACGCCTACCAGGTAAGGAATCTGCAGTTTAACAGGATCTGTGAACGCGGGCGTGATGCTTGTTGTCTGGGCTACCTGTTTGATGCCAGTAAAATTTGTGACCACACGGTAACGTGGAGACTGCGCGTACGTGTCCTTAGGTTTAGCAGGAAATAGAAACGAAATCCAACGAATTCGATGTTAAAACACATCAGCGCCGCTCTGGAAGCCACCGGTACTTGTTCGTTCGTAGAAATACTGTACCTAAACTTAAAAATTGCTTGCACTACAATGTGATTAATATCAACAGAATTGACTTCGTTCTGAATAAATCGTGAGCAACTTGCAGTCTGCGAGTTGCACTCTAAATGTGAATATTAATATGTATTAAAAATAACACTTTTGTTGATATGAGGGAATTTTCTGAAGTGGATAGTTCTGTTCGTAAAATAATCCATAAATATGAAATCTTAAGCCTTTCCATTTCGGCGTTATGAAACAGAGACGTTAGCAGTTACGGATGGAAACAAAAGACGGCAGCAATAAACGACACAGAGAGACGTCTATGTTTCAGTCGATTTGCAGTGTCGATCTCTTTCGACGAGAGATTATCTCAAGGTGACAGGGACACTTACCCCAATCAAGTTATTTTTCAAGAACGTCTCAATTTCATAGCGTACGTGTGAAATATGCCTTAGAAGGGAGGGCGTGCTTACACTAACGGGTTTGGTTACTTTGACGGCTGGCATGAATGTGTTGGTACCAAGGTCACTTGCTACTAGTGGGAGGAGGTTCCATTCTGGTAGTTAGGCCTTATTTTATTTTTATAATTTAGTTTTTTATCTAGTTTTGTGGAGTTTATGGTGATTATAGATTATGTTACAATTCTATTTGGCCTTTTCTGTTTTGTTTTATTTAATTATATGTTCAAATTTCTTCTTTAGCTTTGTTCTTATTACAATTATTGCGGGATTTTTATATTTCTGTTGGGTTTTGTGTGGCTGGATGGATGGCTGGGAGTTGAAGGCAGAAAGCCTGTGTGAGCTGCAGTAGTTGAAACTCACGGCGATTGCCCGTGCCGTTTGGGGGGGGGGGGGGTTGTTGTCAGTTTGGTTGATGGCTGGCTGATGGTGTGGGGAGGGGAAGCTAGCCGAGCCCCTTCTTAACTAAACCCTGAAATTTGCATTACTACTGAGGAACATGACAGAACCTCAGTCAGGGTAACAAGTCTGTGTAGCTGATCGCTTGAAATCCAACATTAATTAACGTATGTTAATTGGCTTAAATTATTAAGGGTTAAATATTTTTGAAATACTGGAATGCCCATTGCTTGTACGTTACCGGGTGAAGGTTCCTGAATTATGACACGTGCCTTTGACAATACGTATAAAGTGCAAGGACGTCTGGCATTGCGAGATAAATGGCTGTAATACCTACGGTGAGATCCCGCTGAGTCCACGTCATTTGTTCTGTTTCCGGACAGCAGGAACAGGCATTTGGCATTTCAGAAACTGGAAGGTGTGCAGGGTCGAATAATTGCGTGATACAAAAACACTAATCACCAACAAATGCACAAAGAGTTTTATCATCAATCATAACACACTCTTACAAGCAGTACACAATCAACAGCACATTCTCGCTCAACTATAAAGTGCAACCTTAGTGTAACGATAACAAAAAGTTCTCCCTGAAGATGACGGAGCAGGGTCGAAACATGTAGGAGTGTGTTACGATTGATGATAAAACTCTCTTTGTGCATTTGTTGGTGATTAGTGTTTTTGTATAATATAGTGCACGGACATGGAACACATTAAACTGCGTGATAATTAATACGTACAGACAGGCACAGTCGTTTCGATGAAACCTGCATCCTCCATCTTTAGAACAGACGAGATGAAGACAAAATCTGTATGTTATTTCAAAATATTACAATTTTACCAGATCACACGGTGTCATTTCCCACAATAAGGTACTATGTATAATTACTGAAGAAACGAGATGAACAAAGACTGGAAGCAGCACAAATGAAATTTTTAAGACATTTGTTAGGAATTACTAAGTTAGACAGGGAGAGAAATCAATCCGTGGGGGAGAAACTTGGAGTGCAGAACATTATTCTGGAAATACAACAGTATAAATGGGAGTGGCTACAGCACGTAGAGAGAATGGACACAGACAGGATACCCAAACAGGCACCGAAATATAGGCCAAAAGGGAAGAGAAGCATAGGACGCCCAGGGAAAAGACGGAAGGACCAGCTTCATCTCGAGGGATAAAGAACAGGCACTACGTCTAATACTTCACAGCTCATGATGATGATGATGATGATGATGATGATGATGTGTAATTTCTGCTTTCATTTTACATATTTTTATGGCGCCACAGCCCTAGTGGAGCTAGGCCTCCTGTATGAGTTTCTCAATCACACTCAGGCACACCACACTCCGTAGGACTCCTCTGGACGAGTGATCAGCCAGTCGCAGAGATCTATACCTGACAACACACAACACCTACAAGAGACAGACATCCATGCCCTCAACAGTATTCGAACCCGCAATCCCAGCAAGCGATCGGCCGTCTCATGCCTTAGACCGCTCGGCCACTGGCAGCGGCTCATTTTACAGATACTCAAATATAACTTAAGTGGCTATTTAATGCTACGGAGGCGCCAGTGGCGTAGGGAACCGGTCGGGGGTCGCGCGCATTCTCGCTAATGTGGCGCCCCTCCACAATTATTAGTGGAGTTACTCCCGGATCTAATAACAGAGACCCACAATACTTCCTTGTGACGGAAGAAGGAACAACATATTTTAGTATTCTGTACGTTTGGCCGCCCCCCCCCCCCCTCCCGACCCATGGCATTCCTGCGCTGCGGGGTCTGCGGGGGCCCTATCTGCGACACCACCGAGAGGCACAATCTGTATTCCGATTCTGAGTTAAACAGCGGTATTCTACTGTAATCTCATTTGCACATAAGGCTGCCATTTTTTGAGGCGTGTACCAGTTGCTAGGTACTGTGTTATCTGTTACAAGGTTCGTACGCACATGCACATTGCCGGGGGGGGGGGGGGGGGGTGGTAGTCGGCACAAATTAGTGGGGCCCGGCAGTCCGGAAGGAGGTCCGCTGCCCGAGTGTGTTCTATATGTTTTTGTTTTCCCGGTAGCATCAGGTGTAATTAGGCAGAGATTTGTCGTGTTGACAACTTGCGGCCAACGGCCATCTTGTGCACGATGCTGTCTGATTTGTTTCCTGTTCCCCTTGTCGGTCCGCTCTTGTCCCATCAGAAAAAATTTTTTTCACTGGAGCCCGAACTCGCTCCCGGCGACCCTGGAGTGGATAAGTAAATAATTACGGAGCATTGGTGGAAAGTTAATAAAGGTGGAAACCTGCTTCAATGCCACTTTGTCCACCACCATCTGATCTCGTCATTCTGTGTTTATACTGTTTGAAGGACGTCTCTTTCCGATTTATCAACGTTTATTGTGCATTTGGAGGACAAAATGAAAGTAAACAGAGGTCAAAAAGTAATTAAAAGAACGGCAGTGTTTACCCAAAACAAAATATTTTTAGATTGTTATGGCCAAATACTCCTACGCTTATTCTATCAAACTGTGTTTCCGTAACTGTTCAGGTTCATAGCTTGCACATGATATCGCAGTGTCACTCAAGTGCTGTGGGTACACGACAGGATTAATAGAAGGATTATCTGTAGAAGTCGTAGCAGGAGATGGTCTTTGTTGGAAATGTTTGTTGTATTTTGAATGGGTATTTCGCTAGTTTCATATGAAGATAGTTCAGCGCTCATACTCTTGCAGGCAACTGGGATTGAATGGGTATTTCGCTAGTTTCATATGAATATAGGTCAGCGCTCGTACTCTTGCAGGCAACTTGGATACCGTCAGGAGGGGTTTTTGGCTGCCCACACGAATTTTAAAATATTTATGGTAACATTTTAATCTTTCTTCTGTTTGCGGTGGTAAAGCGCCCGGGACGTGCAGCTGATCACTCAGGCCTGTCTAGAGTGTCATGGTTAAGAATGATTGGAGCTGTACATCCACTCTCCTGTATACCATCATGGCTTGCACACGGTCAAGTTAGCTTTACCTTTAATTTTTCATTCTATTACCCGCAGTGTCAAGGTGTTCTAAATTGGATGTTGAACATCCCTGTTGGCGTATGTATACAAGGTACAATTTTTCAATTCCTGTATGAGGAATTGAAAAATTGTGTTCTAAATTATTTACAGGTTAATATTTCAACGTATTGATGCCCTGCTTAGCTGTCCGCAATTTAATTATTTCAATTCACATCCTATATTTCGGTAAACTCAAAAGGTGTTCTGTGTGTCTCCCTTGAGGATGGTGTGATGTCACACCGAAACATGTCGGCAGTTTTACAGGTATTAACCTGTACGTTTCTTAGAGTATTCTGTGATTTTTACAGGACCCGGCCAATAGCAGGATAAATAACAATACCTGATGTCTTTACTCTTCTGCACTACATTTCTTGGCACATTCGTCGATGAATAATTTATAACGCTTCAGCAGTTTTTGTATAACTGTAACATAAGGCATCATGTGGAATTTATCATGTTTTCTAACGAACTCGTAACGACAAGGCTTTTGTATTTTTAAACGTATTTTTAAGTGTTCTGTGTGCCTCCCCTGAGGATGGCGTGATGTAACACCGAAACATGTCGGCAGTTTTATAAAGTTTCTTACATTGTACTTCAATACTGTGTACGAGTTGCTGGTAATACATGCGTTGTCAAAAATATCCGTTTATCCCATTTTACAATTATGCAAATGTGGTTGGCGCTCTTAAGTTGCATTGTGATCTCTAGCCCAAACTATCTGCACTCCATTATAAATATGTAGTAATCAAAATACCAAGGACGCCTGGTTTAATGTAGTAAATGACTTGTAATTTATTAATATGGACAGCCTGAGTCTAGCTTGTTCGTGTATAAGGCGTTTTTTTTAAAGCAACAACGTGTACCAATATCCGTGATGTACTGATCCTGTTTACCGGCTGCACGTGACGCGCCTGAAGACTGCGATGGTTATGCTTAGAAGGTTAGGAACTTAAGTGATATCTGCCGATATGTATCTACCTCCGCAAATCTTCAGGATTAGTGTTAAGCCCTTCGGCATGGAACTTCGTACACAAACATATGAGTTGGTTTTTCGACATTCATACAGTCTGAAAATACGGGTCCTTATTTTAAATAACGACTGTAATTTGTCACTTCCTGCCCCCACTCCGCCGTGCGTATGGTCGGTCGGCTGAGTGGGCTACGTAAATACGAGGTATACAAGCCGACAGGAAGTGGCGATAGGGAGTTGTAAGGCAAGATCACGACGATGTATCTTTAAAGAGAAGCGTTTCCTGTACAGGTCCTGAGGGTTCCAGGAGGTTGAGGCGCCTAGATTTGAAGACAATCAGCCATGAAAGTGGTAAGGTGAGCCCTACGTACTGGCCGTCTTTACCCCGTAGGAAATATTCCTGCTACTCAGTTATGTTAGAAGCTGAGTCGACCCCAGGGCCATGGTGCGGCCGGAAGGACACCATCGGGAATCAAACCCGCGACCTTCCGGTTTGTAGCGCCAGTGCCTCAACCAACTGGGCCGTCGCGTGCCCCACAATATATCTGTGTCCTAGTAATTTTGTAACAGTCAGTCTGTCGGTTTAACTAGGTATCGGGCCACTTTATGAGCTTATGACCAAAATTTTGACCCTATTGACAGTTATAACTTTGCTATCATGTGACGTAAGGTTGTCAGCCCTACGAACCAGCCGCCTTTATCCCCCAGGAAATATTCCTGGCCCTCATTTCTGTCAGAGGCTGAGTCGACCCCACGGCCGGAAGGAATCGAACCCGCGACCTTCTGGCTTGTAGCTCAGTGCCTGAATCAACATCGCCACCGCGTGCCTCTTGTGTAGTACAAGCTGCATGCATTTACAGTCTACTTGCTAGAGTCTGAGCAACGTTATTCTTGGTATTTGTATGGGTGGCCCGCTTATCAGTTTGAAGAAAGTTGCCTCTGAGTATCATATTGATCCTCGCGAATGAAATATGATCTATTGCACGGCTCGGTATGTTGTGTTGTTTTAAGATACGGAGCTTGGCGTGTGGCCTTTAAAAGAGGCAGGGCAGTAGTGTGAATGCGTGCTGTAGTGAGCTTGCCGCTTCGCAAGAGGTAGGCTGTGTCCATTTAGCATGTAAGGAACGTAGTGTACGTGGACGACCGTAACTCTGATGTGTGTCACAGGGATACGTCGTACGTGTGGAGGGCGGTTACTTGGACACGGCGAAGCTACACGACATCGATATGCATTAGTAAGTACCATGATCGGAGATAACGTAAAGGTGTCCCTGCACGTAATTAAGCACGACGCCTTGGAGGCATTTGAAAGCGTGGAGATATAGCTCCACGCATTCTTAATCTCTGCATTACCTTGTGGGTGATCGGCTTCAGGCCCGCGCCGCTTTACCTCTGGGGGAAAGTCTCCTGTATCCGTCGTATAGGAGGCTGGCAGAATGGGTGGGACCCAGAGCCAGTCTTGACAGTTTGGAGAAGAGAAAAAAAAATTGTTAAAGTAGAGCATGTGAGGGTAGATGGGATTCATCTGGCTCAGGATAAAGACGAGTGGCACAATTTTGTAAATAATGTAATAAGCATTAGGTCTGGCAGTCCTGCTTAAACTTAGGGACCACGGGGTTGAATCCTGCTTGATGCATGTGTGTATATTTCTTTCCCTTTTAATATTGATTTACGTTTTGTGCAGTAATGCCCTTGTGATGGGCTGATCCTCAGTTTAAGGAATACGAAAAATTAATATTTTCATCGCGGTTTAAAATCACAACCCGGAAACCGGCTATTCTGGCTCCATTTTTCTCAGTCCTTCACCTCAAATTATACGAAGACCGTTTCCTTCTTTATCCTCACCATTCCTTACTCTTTAATCACCCCATTATTCGGCACTGTGTAGTCTGAGCTAGTGACAGCGTCGTTGAAAAACTTAAAACTTATGGGAGATTTCAGGTTTCCGCAGCGCTACTCTCGAAGTCTTCACTATTATGGGATGTTACGCGGCGTAGGTTGGCAGTTATTTACCGACGCTTCGAAACAACTTATCGGTCCCATCTTTAAGGATCAAGCAGTCCAAGGAAAAGGTTCTGCTTGACCCTTGCAAGATTGGACCTGTATGTTGTCCCGAAATGTCGGTAGCCAGCTACGAACATACGCTGCGTTAACGTCTCAACGAGCGAAGACTTCAAATTAAATTTAGTTCTGTAGTTCGGAGGTTCAACATGTTTAACGCGATTTTCTGTCTTAAATAATGCTAATAAGCATTAAGTAAACCAAAAGTCTATATTAAAATTCAGTAATGCAATGGTATGTGACACTTGGAGTTCCATGGGCCGCCGACAGATGGCAGGACAACTATGAGAACGTTGGAGTTCCACAGACCGCCATTATATGTCAGGAGACGTAAATACAGAGAACTGTGTTTTCTGCGCGGTGCGATCTGAACCTGTAATATGGTTCAGCTTTATTTACGTGTTGGAGCAAACTGCGATTCTTTCCCCTTGCAGCATTAAATGACTGATTTTTAAAACCCGGTCGGAGTGTTTACTGTGCGGTACGGACTGAATCTGTAATATAATTCAAATTTATTTACGTGTTTTATATGGATCTCGGAACAAACCGCGATTGTTTCTCATACAGCATTAACTGATTGATATCTAAAATCCCATCGGGGCGTGTTTACTGCGCGGTACGAAATGAGGCTGTAATATAATTCAGCTTTATTTACATGTTTTGCGCGGGCCTCGGAATAAAAAACGGATTATTTTCTTATGCAGCATTAACTGATTGATTTTTAAAACCGAGACACGGTGTGTTTACTGCGTGGTACGAACTTAACCTGTAATATATAATTCAGCGTAAGCTCAGTCTTTAAATGCTTAATCACAAATATATAAAATATCAAAGAAGTATTCGTAAACAATGTTCTCTTTGGCGTAACTTATGATTTAAGGTCGTGCCATGGTTCAGGCGGTTAGCGGCCGGCCTCCCAGCGCAGAGGCCCGGGTTCGATCCCGGGTCAGTCCACGTGGGATTTGTGGTGGACAGAGTGGCACTGGGATAGGTTTTCTCCGAGTATTTCGGTCGTCCCTGTCAATTTCATTCCACCGGTGTTCCATTACTAGGAAAAGGACAATAATAACAATAATAATCTTAAGGTCGCGTTGCGTCTGTAGCGTCTGCTGCGGGGTCCTTCACAAAAAACTTAAATCATGGTATGGAATTTTATGGTATGGCTTTTCCTTCAAATGCTTCAACCTTTTGCCTTCTGCAAGCAGTAAGCCCACCTTACATACACTGTAGTATTGTCCGCCTCTGTTACACTCCCACATTTGGAGTTCCACGAACCGCCACCAGATGGCAGGAGAACACAAGACATAATTTAGTTTGACGGAGGCGCGGATGGTATGTAACAGACACAACTAATTGCGGTTGCCACGTTAACTACTTAAAGGTTGGGGCACTAATACGACAGTATAATATACATACATACATACATACATACATACATACATACATACATACATACACACACACACACACGCACACGCACACGCACACATTCGGGTTTTCACGATAACTGTGGGCACCACTACGAAATTATAATACACAGGCATATATATTCTTCAGGTTTCCACGGCAGCTACGTAAATGAGTGTGCCTTGCCTGCCCACATCGCGAGATTTCCGCGAGGAATACGGAAATGCGTGTGCCTTGCATGCTTGGATCGCGGGATTCCCACAGTAACTGTGTACATATATTGTGCCTTGTCCCCACGGGTCGCGAGATTTCAAATGTAACTAAGTAAATGGATGTGCCCTTCCTGCTCGGGTCGCGGGGTTTCCGCAGTAACTGCGTACATGAAGTGTTCCTTGCCCCCACGGGTTGCGAGTTTTCAAAGGTAACTAAGTAAGTGGGTTTGCCTTGCGTGCCCGGATTGCGGAGTTTCCGCAGTAACTGCTTACGTGAACTGTGCCTTGCCCCATGGGTCGCGAAGTTTCAAAGGTAACTAAGTAAATGGGTGCACCTTCCTTGCTCGGGTGGCGGGGTTTTTACAGTAAATGCGTAAACGAAATGTTCCTTGACCCCACGGGTCGCAAGGTTTGAAAGGTAACTAAATTAATATGTTTGCCTTCCCTGCTCGCGTGGCGGGGTCTCCACAGTAACTGCTTACATGAAGTGTTCCTTGCCCCCACGGGTCGCGAGGTTTCAAATGTAACCAAGTAAACGGGTGTGTCTTCCGTGCTTCGGTCGTGGGGTTTCCACAGTAACTGCGTACATGAAGCGTGCCTAGCCTCCGCGGCTCACGGAGTTTCCACGGTAAATACGTAGAAGGGTGTTCCTAGCCTGCCCGGGTTACCGGGCACCAGCATACTAGTAAAATAGTGTTGGGTGAAGCCTGGGTAAGTCGTTCAGATTGATGAGATACAGTTTTCTTCGTGTTTCACTAATGCTGCAGTTTGTTTTAACCCTTTAAATATTAGAAGTGAAATGATTTGCATTTATAGTTTCAGCTCGTACCGCGCAGTGAACACTCTCCGTCTCGGTTATTAAAAAAAACAAGTCATTAATGCTGTATAGGGAAATAATCACTGCTTGTTCTGAGATCGTATAAAACACTCAAATACATTGTGTGGGCGGAATGTAGAATGACATGAAACAGACGAGTCCTTGAAATACGAGTGTCCTCAGTCTGAGTCTTGGAAATCCTGAACATCCTATGACATTCCGCCTATGCGATGAGTTTCATAAAGAGCCCCTTTTTACAACTGGTTGTACTATTTATATCGCTTAACAGCACATTAGTATATCCAGTCACCTTTGAGCACTGTGGAACTTGATAAACAATTGCGACACTACGGAACACGTTACATAGTACTTAACGTCATGACTATGGGAATTACGTGGGAAATTGTGACGCGGACCATTTAAAACTGCAGTTTCGCTTGCTCAGTGTATTGACTGGGCCTCCAGCTGCATGATCGGAGAACCTAGGTTCCATTCTTGGCTGGGACATAAGATATTCTCTTCATTAGCGTTTCCACACCGGTTCTGTCTCCCTTGGTAGCCTCCTGTCTGATGGACACCGGGTGCTCTTTCCCCGGGGTAAAAACGGACTGGGCGCTATAACCACTCAACTGGATCTAATGCTGAGTTTAAGAATGCAGGGAGCTGTACCTCCACCCCAGAGTTCCGCGAAGTGAATGAACGGTACCGCAGGAAAATTCCAATATAGCATAAAAATGGTATGTTTTCCATACCGTGCATTAATTCGATTTTTTAATATTATCCAACAAATGCACTTAATTGGTACAGGTTCATAGTAATGTATCTAAAAACATTCCACTTCTACATGCTTCGGCCTTTGTCGGCCCATCATGAGGAAAAACATCTGTCACTGTTGCACAAAACGATTACATAATAATACCTGGTCTGTCGTGTATGTAGACCAAGTGCTGTTATGTAATTATTTTATTCAATAATGTCCGATGTTCTCCCTGATGATGGGCCGACAAGGGCCGAAACATAGAGGAGTGGAATGTTTTTAAATATATTACTATGAACCTTTGGCAATTAAGTGCATTTGTTGGATAATGTTAAAAATGAAAACGATAATTTAATTAAGGTTATGAAGACTTCTCTTAAATAATTCTGATTTTTGTTTGGCGATTATTAGTTGATTGAAATATCCCTGAATTGTTCCAGCACTGGACTAAATATAATAACCATATTTTGAAAATTAGTTTTTTTTTGTTACAGTAGTGCACATTAGCCTTTAAGGTGCGTATTTCATGTACAAATTCTGCTTTTTCTGACAGAGCAAATAAATGCAAGTGGTAATTGTTATGGAAGTACCTTGTTCAAATCTCGGCCAGGACACTGCCATTCTTTAGGCCGATCCCAGTGGCCGCGCGGTCTAAGGCATAGATCTGCGGCCGAGCGCTTGCTGGGATCGTGGGTTCGAATCCCACCGGGGGCATGGATGTTTGTCTGTTATACAGTGTTTGTGTTGTCAGGTAGAGGTCTCTGCGACGGACCGATCCCTCGTCCAGAGGAGTCCTACCGACTGTGGTGTGTTTGAGTGTGATCAAGTGAAAATAAAAATCCTCTACACCTGCTGTGAACAAGTAGGTAGCAGAGGGAAGGCCTACGAAACGAAATGAAACGAAACGATTTCATATGCATGAAATATGATTTTTTCTAAACTGTGTTCAGTTTAATTAATGTGATGATCGTATAACCTTGTGCAACATTTGTTTATTATTGTCCTTACATTTTCAGTTTTTAGTTTCAGTTTCATATACGTAGGGTGGCTGATAAGTAATGCACACAGTGGAATATCTAGAAAAAGAAACCATGTATTTAAACAAACGAAAAAAGGAAGTAAAGTACAATATTTTAGCTACAAATTGGTGTACTTATTTTTCGACATAGTCGCGTTGTCGCTCAATACATTTTTCCCAACGTAAAACAAGTTTACGCATGCCGTCAGTGAAGAATTCAGGGGTTCTTTGTCTGATCCACGACGTCACAGCTTGCTTCACTTCGTCATCTGAGGTGAAATGAGTCCCCTTGAGATCCCTCTTGAGGTGAGGAAAGAAATGGAAATCGCTTGGAGCCAAGTCAGGGCTGTAGGGCGGATGGCAGAGAACCTCAAACTTCAGCGTCTCCAGAGCATCAAGCGTTGCGCGAGCAGTGTGCGGTCTTGCGTTGTCATGCAGCAACAAAATCGGTGATGTTGACTGCCTAACTCGACACACCCTCCGCCGTGGGTTTTTTATTGTTTCAATGTACCGAGCTGAATTGACAGTATTCCCAGCTTCCAAAAATTCTGTCAGGTAAACTCTTTGTGAGTCCCAAAAAACAGTCAAAAGAATCTTGCGGGCAGACGTCACTGTTTTGAATTTTTTTGGGTGAGGAGATGAAGCGTGCCTGTATTGCATGCTCTGTCGTTTTTCTTCAGGGTCAAAATGATGAATCCATTACTCATCCCCAGTAACAATGTTCAAAAGAAATTGATCTCCCTCTTCGTGATAGCGCTTCAAAAGTTCTTCACAACTTTCAACACGTTTTTGTTTGTTTTCTGGCGTCAACATGCGTGGCACCCATCGAGAACAGACTTTTGTGTAGCCAAGCAAGCCAATGATATAGCCCACTCTTTCTTTACACATTCCTAGCCTACCTGCTATCTGCTTCTGGGTGATACGGCGGTCATGCTTGATCAGTTCATCAACCTGTTTTTGATGCTTGCCATCTGTCACGGAAACTGGCCTTCCACTGCGAGGTTGGTCAACAATATTGGCACGACCGGGTTCACATTCACGAAATTTAATGGCCCAACGATTTACTGTAGTTCTGTTAACAGTGTTTTCACCATACACAGCCTGTAAACGGCGATGAATTTCAGTTGGCGTCACGTTTTCAGCACTTAAAAATTCAATCACCTCACGTTCCTTCAATCTCGTTGACATGTCATCATAACACGACTCCATGTTAACACGCACTGTTTTAGAACCGGTGTAGAGAAAGGAATCAAACTTGGCACCGCTCTGGAGGGGGGTTGTGGCTACAAGGACACACTGCGCGCGCATCGCTGCTTTGCTCCATTGGCAAAATATTTCACAGTGTGCATTACTTATCAGCCACCCCTAGTATAAGAATTGTATTCAGCGTTCCACGCGCAAATAAAATTGGTAGGCACTGTCTTAGAGCACGGAGTGCAGTGTCGGGCTCCTATGAAAACTGTATTTATTTTCGGCTTCCTTAAAAGACCGAGAATTTCTTGGAAGTTTACTGGTATTCGCAGCGTTGTAGCTGACCATTCCGTTGTTCTGGGATATTACCCGGTGTCATATCACCCCCACAAAAACCTTGAGAATTTTTTGACCAGTTTGGCAACTGTAAGCTTCTCAAGGAGGGCATATTTTCATGGAATTGATTATGAATCTTGCACGTACTCAGCAAGACCATTGCAGAAGGCTGGGACACCTCTAATAGACCCACAAACGTAAAACAAGCTGCAAGATTTGGGGTTATCACAGCGGTGTTGCGGAAGATTCAGGTCTTTTGTGATGTCATGACGTGTTGTTGGGTGAATGGTTCCCGACGTTTCGAAGGAACAAAGTGCCTTCATCTTCAAGGTCAAGCATTCCAATAAGATTCGACTGCTTTGAACGTCGAATATGAAGACGCTGTGTGCCTTCGAAACGTCGGTAAAGCACTCATGCAATGACACAGCGTCACATCACAGTGGACCGTAATCTTCATGTCAGTCATAATCTCAGTTCTTACGGTAAAGAACATTTTGATTTCCATTAAGCGCCAGGAAATGTGATTGATTGGCTGAGCGACAGTTTGTCAGGAAGGAATTTGGTCAATGGACTCCCTTGGTTTTAGGCTTTTTAGGCGCGTTCGCAGAATTGGCAGAAGTGACTGTTAGCTTCGGCATGTCTGTCTGTCCGTCCGCATGGAACAACTCGGCTCCCACAAAACAGATTTTCATGAAATTTGATATTCGAAGATTTTTCGAATGTCTGTCGGGAATATTCGAGTTTTATTAAAATCTGACGAGAATAACGGGGCACTTTACGTGAAGACCTATCTATGTACATTTATGACATTTAACGCTAAAGCAAGCCCATTACAGGCCTGGACAGGCCCTTGGGTTTCCAGGAGGTTGAGGCTCCCAGATTTCTAGACAGTCGGCACACAAAGGTGGTAAGGTTGTCAGCCACACGCACCGGCGGCCTTTATCCCCCAGGAAATATTCCTGGTACTCATTTCTGTTAGAGCCTGAGTCGACCCCAGGACCATAGTGCGGCCGAAAGGATTATATCAACGAAAAATTCCAGTTACACCGTCGGGAATCGAACCCGCGACCTTACGGTTTGTAGCGCAATTCCTCAACCAACTGTGCCACCGCGTGCCCCCACTTACGACATTATCTTGCTCAATTCTTCTCAAAATAAGAAATATTTCAGACAAGTGTTGTAGCAAAAACCGAAACACATTTTGTGTTCAGCAACTTTTTCCCGAAAATTGTGTCGTTTATGACATAACGTGGAAAAAAGCCAGACAGGCCACAGATGACAATATAACACGGCGCATGCGCTTTGCATGCTGGATAACTAAGGCTACAGACACACACTCAAGAGTATGTAATACTTACTGCTTTTCCATGGTAACGATGGCTACGTGAGCGCACTACAATATGACGTTAATACGTGCATTGCCTCTCTTGTTTACTGTTATGTAATTTTGTGTAACACCAAGCATCATCATAAGCTGGAGCCAATGGCTAGGAACCACTGCAACAGACCTTGAAGCTGGCGATAATAATGCCCATGAAAGTCGCTAATATGGATATTGTGTTCCTATTGTTCTTTACGTGTTGTGTCTTGTTGCTTGTGAAATTCAATACCCATGAAAGGCTCTAAAGATGTGTGTGTTGTTGCTGCACGATAGAACTTGATGCTAAACGTATTGTCTTATTGCCCCATGGCTTTGCGATAGCGGCAGCACATGCACACTTCCCCCACCTTCAGAGCACGGGAGAATGTGTTAGTCTTGGAACTGCAGTGCGATCAGAAGCGCGATGAACAGCACAGCGCGGCATCGTGAAATAAATCGATATTACAACCCACCGACGAAATGTTCCAGCTTAGCTTCAAGATGGTAAGTGAATTTGTGCTTCTATGGCAGCCTGTGTGCTCTTTACGATGCCGAATAACCTTGAGTGTGCCTCGGTGTGGATATTGCAGTGTGGGTATTTAATATGATGTGTTTATTGCAGAAGGTATGTATGGATTAACAGTGGAAATCGTTACTAACGTCATGAAAAGGGCCTCATATTTTGTGTCGTTATAAACGAGTGTTGTTATAACCGAGCAGAATAATGTTATGGTTAACAGTGAGGCATTAAAGGGTTAAAGTGAATACTTATGGTCAGGACTTCGATACCTTTATCAGGATGTTAATATGGATACCACGTGCAGGACTTCGGCATCATCACAAGGATTTTCTTGCAGATGCCTTGTTCAGGATTTGGGTATCATCTTCAGGAATTTCATCTGAATTCTATTTTAAGGGTTTCGATGTCGACTTCACAAGCACATGGACTATAATCAGTGTGACAGATAGTGGGGCGTATTGTTGGAATAACAGTGAGCCTTAACTAACACTATGATCGTCTTAGTACTACGCACATATTTTGTGCACCATCTGCATAAAGTGCGCAAAGGAACGCGTGATTTAAAGGTCGGACCGCCTGTGCGCGTGAGTTCCTCATATCGAAACTACCGGCGTGGTTTCGATTACATGTGGCATTACAGATCTGCATTAACCTTTTAAAGCCTAGCGGTAACTTTACATACCACCAGGTTTAACATTAAAAAATTCTACGTGGTGCCCACATTGCGTTTATGTGTTTTGTACGGATCTCAGAACAAACTGGTTTTTATAACCGAAGTGGAGAGTGTTTACAGCGCGGTACGCACCGAGTCCTTATATAAAACAGACACGCTTCGTCTTTAAAGGATTAAATATTGCAGGTTGACTGGAATTTTGGTTCACATTTGTGTGTTACTTAGTTGAAGAAAAGAGGCCGATAGAGCAACAAGGACTATATATACCATTATCGATATTATGAATATCTACCGTTGCAAGGACAAACTGATCCGGCTGTCGCGCCTGGGGGGGGGGGGGCTTTCTTCAATCATTCCACGCAAACGACGGGGTAATCTAGGGAAGGCGACGGCCGCTTCCTTTCAAATCCTGTCCGATTCATAATTCAGTTATCCCACAATAAGACGTTATATTTTACGATAGTGACCACGCTGTTCAGTAAAACTCGATGTCTTCGATAATATAATTTCATCTTAAATGAACATCAGAACCTGAAGTATGCAGAATAGCAAAACAGGCACAAATAAGAAAGGACGCTTCAAGAAAATACGTGTGCGGCATGAGTGATTGCTGTACTCCTTTAAACTGTTATCATCCTATGGAAAACAACCTAGGTGAGAATTTTCAAACAGTGCTACTGCCAATTTGCATTAAATGGTGTGTGTGAATTGGGGAATGTAATTAGGCGCTGAATTGCGAAATGGTGGGCGACTGAACCGATGTCGATAGAAGCCTACTTCTGGTAAGTGGCGCAGTGTAGTTTGTAGATAGGTGTCGACGTTTCAGAAGAACGCGTTGTCTCATTGTTACACCTTGAAGGCAGAGGCAACATTTTCCTTCGAAATGTTGTTGCATATCTACCTCTCTACATGGCTCCATATTTACGGCCGGGAGAACCTCATTATCTCTCGGTGAGACAGCAGGAGAATGTTTCATGCACCTAAGATGATTGCATCCAGGAAGAAACAGTATTAACCCTTTAAAGACGAAGCGTATCTGTTTTATATAAGGACTCAGTACGTACCGCGCTGTAAACACTCTCCACTTCGGTTATAAAAACCAGTCTCTTGGTGTTTTATAAGGCAAAAGTTGCTGTTTGTTCTGAGATCCGTACAAAACACATAAACGCAATGTGGGCATCACGTAGAATTTTTTAATGTTAAACCTGGCGGTACGTAAAGTTACCGCTAGGCTTTAAAAGAGTAAAGACGAAACGTGTCTGTTTTATATAAGGACTCAGTGCGTACCACGCTGTAAACACTCTCCACTTCGGTTATAAAAACCAGTCTCTTAATGTTTTATAAGGCAAAAGTTGCTGTTTGTTCTGAGATCCATACAAAACACATAAACGCAATGTGGGCACCATGTAGAATTTTTTAATGTTAAACCTGGCGGTACGTAAAGTTACCGCTAGGCTTTAAAAGGTTAAGATATAATCCAGCGGAGCATGGGTTTCCAACCACTTTTGAAGAAGGACCACAACCCGTATTGTAGACTGGTCTACGGGTCGCACGGGTCTTCTTTTTTGGCATACGGTCCTTACAGTTTAACCAGTGCCGCCTTCAGAATGACAGCCCGTACCGATCTGTCTTCTGCTTTCTGCCTCCATCTCTTGACACCCATCGATTTCGGATCATTCCCAATACAGTCTAACCACCTTAATTTTGGTCTTCCCACTTTTCTTCTTCCATCTCGTCTGCCGAGAAATACTTTCTTTAGAGTCCTATCATTAGGCGTTTTTACCAGATAACCAGTCCATTCTAGTCTTCTTACTTTTGTTGTTGTTACAATATTTGGTTTGGGCCGCACGGGTACAAATCATAATAAGTGGTGTACCTATCTAAATTATTGTGTAATTTTTATAGTATATATGTAATTTAAAAATGTGACAGCGGTTCGAATAATACAACCTGGCGGGCCGCGGATTGGATACCCATGCCGTAGAGTACGAAAAAAGGTAAAGTTTCCGCTGTGCTGGGCATGAAGGCATATGGGGGAATAGAGATACAGCTGTACCCATTGTTAACTTCGGTAACTTCGGCACTAGATGCAGGTGAGTGGTCAACTTAACGTCCCAGTCGCTTTGCCCATTGAATAGGCTGGTTGGGCCCCAAAACCGGTCTGGACGATTTAGAGGAGAGAAAAATTTCTTGCCCCTGCCGGGAATCAAACACGGACCGTCAAACCCGTAGCTTAGTCACTGTACTGACAGCTTTCCCGGCGCCATGTAAGTAGCTGCTGTACTTTGTACACTGCTTATTTTAATTACGCATATGGTTTTGTTTATATAAAAACTTCAAACTGAAGATAAAAATGTAAAATTTGCGAGATCGCACAAATCATATAAAATGTAAATTACAATTTTATACTTTATATCCTTTGTGAAAGCTCGGAAATTTTACACGTTTACCTTGAGTTTTATGTTTTGGTATAAACAAACACCTGATGATGATCGGCTTGATCGAAACATGTAGCATTTAAAAAAATAATAATAAATACAGGTTGTGTCAGGCGGAATACGTAGTGTTATGTATGTAATTCTTTATACACAATGGGACGGATAGCGTCAAAAGTTAACACTGTAATACTCGTACGCAACATGTATTGTTTTAAATAAGTACTGAAATCTCATTCTATCAACATTAAGGTACATATGCAACTGTAATTTATTTTATGTCAAATACTAACCTGAAGACAACCACAGTGTGCTTCGAAACATGGTGCTATATAAGTCGAACCCGGTTATAACGACATCGGTTTATATGACACCTCGCCTATAGCGTCAGATATTCTGTGGTGCCAATTAATTCGTCACTGTTAACCATAACATTATACCCCTTGGTTATAACGATACAAAATATTCAGTCCCTTTCATGAGTATATAACCGAGTTCGACTGTACTTTAAACATTTAATAGTAATATTAATAAACAGTTTTGCCCAAGGCAGTTACATACTATTTGTAATACTATAAAACATAGCGGGATGTCTAAGAGGTAAGGCAGCTTTCTGAGTTATATTCCGAACGCCTTGTTTACTTTTAAAGTCGTTAGTGGTGCTACTAAATAGTAATAATTGTAGTGCTACTTTAAAGGCTTGAACGATTAACGTTGCTGGAATAAATGATAGTACTAATGGCGAAGAAAAACAATGCATAGAAACATATACGGACCTGCAGGGACGTGGGTGCAAAGCAGTGTATATATGGGTCATTGCTCGTCCATACTTTTGCATATCAATGAGGTGCCATTATTAATATCTTATCACTGTCAACCGTTCCGTGGAGCACAGTCGATTCTCAAACTAAACGTCGCTTGGGCGTTCCATTGGTCCGCGTGACAAATCTAGTGTCTGTGCAGGTATGTTACCGTCTTTAGAACGGATATAGGCCTGAAGTCTAGTGTTTTTGTCGCGTGTTCAATGTTAATAAGTGGTTGTTAACAAAGTTACGTTAATTGGTCTTATGAGAGACCTTGGACTTATCTTACGTAATTGGAACAACGCCTCTAAGTGTCTCTTCTTTTCCTTTTACACGCAATTTCATGGAATGTGTTTTCATATCTGTGTCACAAATAAGGGTTCCAGCGAATGATTATGTGGTTGTAACATTTTAAAGCAGGCTGATAACTGTAAACCACATATTTTCACAATAAAATCTCTGAATTTTATTCCCCAGAATTTGTATATGTGTTTTATATGATTCTCAGAAAAACGGCGATTATTTAGTTAAGCAGTATTAACCGACTAATTTCCAGAATGAAGATAGAGTGTTTTCTGAGAGGTAGGAAGTTAATTTTTAAATATTTAGATAAATTTTATAGACGAATATCTGAAGACGTAATGCAAACTCCCTACATTTACCAACCATATTACACTGCATTACATTACATTACATTACATTACATTACACATGCACCGCACACAGGAAGTATTCTTGAAGAAACACACAACGCATAATTATTCTTGTAAGCAGACCTTATACACCGTTTAATTTTCTTGCACTATTTATAAAAATGCGCCAAATGAAAGCATAATCGAAAGTTCGTGTTTGTCATTATGCTGTCATGTTTTCTGTCCGAAACCTACTCGAAAGTTTTCGATAAAATTTGTTATTTGGGTGGCTTTAACACTTAAGTTGCATACAGCAAAATTAATTTTGTTTCATGTACGTCATATATAACACATGTTTTACGTGGAACTGAATATGGTTGGCCCAATTTGGACCACATGTTTTCATTTCTCCTCCTGTGCTTTACGTATGATTTACAAAAACGCTATCAGTATCTTCGGGCAGATATTGTCACATCACAGAATTATCTGTGAATAATGAATTGGGAAGGACGTGGAAGGATGTGCAATTGTCATAATTTGTGGTTTGGTAAACACGTTATTTAATGACGCTGTCAGTTGGTAAGATTATAAAGCACTGACGATAGTTTTGTGAATGTTTATGGAGCAGTAGTGGAAATTATACTTACAGGAAAAAGTCGAAGTACTTTGAGAAAATCTTGTCCCAGTGCCACTTTGTCCAACGAAGGTCTCACGTGGACTGGTATAATTTGTGGTACAATTTCGTTATTTGCCTGGAGGGACTGAGGAAGAGCCACAAAAGGCCTGATCGAGATTCGAACCATAGTACGAAGCGATTTTGTTCTGTCTCAGCCTTATTAACCTTTTAAAGCCTAGCGGTAACTTTACATACCGCCAGGTTTAACATCAAAAATTCTACGTGGTGCCCACATTGCGTTTGTGTGTTTTGTACGGATCTCAGAACAAACAGCAACTTTTACCTTATAAAACATTAAGAGACTGGTTTTTATAACCGAAGTGGAGAGTGTTTACAGCGCGGTACGCACTGAGTCCTTATATAAAACAGATACGCTTCGTCTTTAAAGGGTTAAAATATGACGATGTCTAATATTAGATTACCTCCCAAAGTGTTGTCCCGGGGGGGGGGGGAGGTGAAGCTGGTAAGAGCGGAAGAACTACACACGCACCACCAAGCATTTTCTGTCCGTTTCAAAAACGTCCACAGTAACTGAAGTTACGGAATATTTTTAAAGAGGTATAACACTGCCTAGTCGTTCCGAGGCGGGTGCAGCAGCGACCACGCCGTGCCGATAGCAGCTACGTACAGTGTTAGTGAGCTCAGCTAGCAGGTTACGTTTTCCGTACTATAGTTTCTTTTCCAACAAGCTTACGACTGGACGCGAAAACTAACTGCCGTGGGTGCAACAAAACGAACAGTGTCAGTTGGAATGTATACAGGTCTGCTAGTGTAATGATGACGTCAGCGTTTGTCTCTTATTTGGAGTCCGAGATGAAGGCTTGCGAAATAGAAAGAGTACTGTTTATGTTTACGTTTATATGTGCTGTAGAGTAATGGTAAAACAGGAGGTTGGAAAAAGGATTAGCGTTCGGAGGACCTAAATAAAAATTACATTATATTTGAAGATTCAGTTCCCTACCACACAGAAAACAGTGTTTCCAGTCGAAAGACCAGCTGGTTAATACGGCATGGGGAATTAATCTTTGTTTCTCGTGAGATTCGCTCAAAACCAAAAAATGCGTTATGTGGGAAAATGCATATCTTCCTATAAAAATTACATTATATTTGAAGATTCAGTTCCCTGCCACACAGAAAACAGTGTTTCCAGTCGAAAGACCAGCTGGTTAATACGGCATGGGGAATTAATCGTTGTTTCTCGTGAGATTCGCTCAAAACCAAAAAATGCGTTATGTGGGAAAATGCATATCTTCCTATAAAAATTACATTATATTTGAAGATTCAGTTCCCTACCACACAGAAAACAGTGTTTCCCTTAGAAAGACCAGCTGGTTAATACAGCATGAGGAATTAATCTTTGTTTATCGTGAGATTCGCTCAAAACCAAAAAAATGCATTATATGGGAAAATGCATATCTTCCTAAATATTAAACCTCTTGGTACATAATACAGTTCACTAAAAATCACAGAATTCTTCTCTGAAATTGTGTTTGGGTTGCCAGTTCACGATTTTCTGCCCTGAAATTTGTTAATATTCCTACCCTGACCACGGAGAAAGCATTTTATTACGAAACGTCGGCACCTAAATACGAGACTGAGCGGCATCATATTCAAGCAGAGGACTGTAGTATTGTACTATCATCACTACGCATGCATTTTTCCAGTGGTTTAGATATGCATAATAATTGGAACCGTTCTCAAAATCGTAGAGGAAGGGTTTATTGCAGCGCGCGTGTGAGATTGTGCAACTCCACTCGCCACCTGGCACCGCGATTAGATTATACTTCGGGTAGATTAGTATTAAAATCGCTGTACACGGTTCAGTACCCACACCTGACGGTACTGTGGTGCAGAACTGAAGCAAAATTGCCTAGACCTGACCTTAAAGTTGCGTGGGTTTCAGGTTAAGGTGGCTGTTCTGACAGCACTAAGTCTGTAACGTGATAATTTATTTTGCCATGTTTAGTTATTCGAAAGTAAGGATCCAATGGGGAGTGGTATTGCACAAGTTCTCAAGATGCCTAATAACGGGTTTCCATGAAGGTACTGGGGGGGCGTAGAGGTACAGAACCACTCGTTCTTAAACCTCGGCGCTGAAGGCCGTGAGTGGACAGTGTCACGGTCCGGCCGTTTTACCACCCCCCTCCCCCCCCCCGGAAAGAGCCCCGGTACACTTTGTAGGGGACTGGGTGAACCCCAGAGCGGTATGGAGAAAACATTTTTGCCCCCACTGGAATATGAACCTCAGACCGTCCCGCCTATAGCGAGTCGCTATACCGACTACGCTATTCCAACCCATTAACGGCGTTTCATGTACCACTCTTTGGTACTGATCTTGGGAATGTGTGTTCCGAATTACGTTTCACTTAATTACAGTGCGCAAAATTCTTAATCTTGGAACGTTAGTATGTCGGGTTTCTTTTGTAAAGTTAATGCATTTACCAACAACAGCGAAAAAAAAAATACAATACCACGGCAATGCTCAGTCCCTGAAGCTCCGCGTTAACGCCGGAATGCCGGCGGTAGAGCGGAGGACATCAGTTGCTGCACGGCGAGCGACGTCGCCGCCCTCTCTGCCGTACTTGGTTTCGCGTTTAAAGCTCTCTGTATACGTAATATAGGAGACGCTTTATGACTGTGTGTGTATTGCGGCATTCTTACATCACAGTAGCAGGCTTGTAGCCAGACCATGAGCACACTGGGTCAGCGGATTCCAGTGCCGGTGCATGTACGTACACACGTTTATACAGTATACATTTGTAATGCTCTTTTATACACATATTGTGTGTGTATATTACGTACGCATAAGCGTGAAAAGCACCTTTGTCAGGACCACAAAATCAGCACTTCAGTTACATAATGCGCCCTATAATATTGCACAAAACATTGCGCCCTATATCATTGCACAAAACATTGTGCCCTATATCATTGCACAAAACATTGTGCCCTATAACATTGCACAAAACATTGCGCCCTATATCATTGCACAAAACAGTGCGCCCTATATCATTGCACAAAACAGTGCGCCCTATAACATTGCACAAAACAGTGCGCCCTATATCATTGCACAAAACATTGTGCCCTATATCATTGCACAAAACATTGTGCCCTATAACATTGCACAAAACATTGCGCCCTATATCATTGCACAAAACATTGCGCCCTATAACATTGCACAAAACAGTGCGCCCTATATCATTGCACAAAACAGTGCGCCCTATATCATTGCACAAAACAGTGCGCCCTATAACATTGCACAAAACATTGTGCCCTATAACATTGCACAAAACATTGCGCCCTATATCATTGCACAAAACAGTGCGCCCTATATCATTGCACAAAACATTGTGCCCTATAACATTGCACAAAACATGTTGCATAATTTTTGAGAATAAGTTCTTTCCAGCCACGGCGGTTCGGCAGAGGTAACACGTGGATGCGGTGCAGTGTCGCACGTCTTTAGCGGGCTGGTCAGCATGTTTATCTTTGATATTTTGCAAATTCCTGGTGAGTGCATTGCGCCCACTTGCACCCTCCTGGCTACGGGCCTGCACAGCAGTTCGCACGTACTTAAACAGGTGGAAGCTGTGTTCGAAGTGTGACATCTGAAGAATAAACATGGAGCTTAATACGTTCACGGAAAGAAAGGAGAGAGTGAAACAAATTTTCGAGAGGGACGAAGGTATGGGGCGGGGGCGGGGGGGTGAAAACTGCAGATACGTAAAGGAATGATGCCCCGGATAACTTCAACAGTTTTTCGCACCAGTACTAAAATACGTGTCCCTTAAAGACACAGCGTTTTGAGGGTTTGTGATAGATTAAAATTTATGGGGACAGAGGACATTGGCTGTAAGCTTTCATATACGCAGGGAATTTGTTTTGTACCAACTAAAGGACAGGAAGATTCTTAAAGCAGACTTTCCTGTGGAGTAGTTTTAATTCATAATTGCTTACTAATATCAAGCTGCCTGCCCTTATCATATTTTATCGTTAAACTTAGGTGGAGTGACGTCTATCAGGTGTTCGCGAGATGTCTGATGTTCCAGACGACATGCCAGGACACTTAGTCATTGTTTTTGAGAATGAAGTCTTGTTTTTGTGACTTAAACCTTGTGGTTGAGTTTAATTATACTTTTACATGCTAAGTTTTATATCACCTTTTGTGTACATACACTTTCTTTTGCAAATTCTGCGTCATATTAACATGACATCAACCCAGTCCACAGCTCGTGACTAAGTCGGTGTTTCGCAAAATGGCAGCCGAGTGCTTCTGCCGGTCCTCCAACAGTCACCTGTTCATGAATTGTTAGGGGAAATATTATTTTCATAAAAGATTTATTCCTGAAAACATATTCAGTTTTCTTTGAAACTAAACGTAAGTTAAAACAACATTTATTTTATTACAGAGTTTTATAATGATGATTTAGAATGCTTAAATTTGCTGTAAATAATACTATTGATGCAAACAAATGAATTACACGTAGTGTAATAAATCTGAACTAACAAAGGACAGGGAACACACGTATGTTCCTTGAAATACTTATTTGTTTATCATCCTTACAAATACTCGTATTTCTGCAACAGAAGTAATATTCGTGAGAAAAAATCCTAAGGTAGTCGAGTTTTTGTGTTTTCGTGTCTGATGTAATGGAAACCATAATGCATGTGGATTACCAGCATGACAGTAACTGAAGTGACGGCTGGCAACAATGATCGAATTTCTGTCAGTAGCTTATATGAAAAAGGAAAGCCTAATTTTGGTGGGCCACTTTTTGTTATCTTCAGCAAATAACAGCAGTAAGTTGAGTACTTGGAAATTAATATAGATTTTATAGATTTTTAACCTTTACAGATTAGGATGGAACTAAGACAAACGAGTCCATTCGCATTAAACACACAGTTTATTTTATAAAAACCAGTTAGTTAATGCTGTATAGGGAAATAATTACCATTTTTTCTTAGATCCATACAAAACTCATCTGCAGGCAGAAATCAGAATTTTTTTTTAATATTAGCCCATGTGCTACATATAGTAATTACAAGCCTTTAAATGTTAAACTTCAGGACCTGACCTTTAGGCAACCGTGACTTTATATCACTAACATGAAAACGCAAAGCCTAACCTTTTTAGATAACGTTTTGTGTGTTTTTATCTACGTTTGAAACTTCGATTTCACCCTCACTAACTGTATATTGTCAACCCTGATACACTGTGCTCTTATTCTAGTAACCCTTTAATGTGTTATAAGGCAAAAGTTGCTGTTTGTTCTGAGATCCGTGCAAAACACATAAACGCAATGTGGGCACCACGTATAATTTTTTAATGTCAAACCTGGTGGTATGTAAAGATACCGCTAGGCTTTAAAAGGTTAAGATGTGACAAGAAAGGCACACACGGAGGTGATACGAGACTACATTTACATGTTCCCACAAGTATTGTTTTGTGAAAGAAATAAAGGACGTTACGTAATGCTGCAAAATGAAGAATTACATTTAAAGTATTATATGTAAATGGGAAATAGGTGCGTCAAATAATCTATGCTAGTGCGTAGTTAAATCGGGTAAAGTGAAAGTGCAAAATAAGTTTAAAGTGATCCAAATTATAAGTATCGTTGTTTTGTTTCGACGTGTGCAATGTTTGTGATGCAACGAAACTCAGATCCATGACTGTGTAAACCTGTACTGTAGCGGTCTACAGTGCTAAAGATTCTGAGAAACACTGCACGAACCTGTAACAGCTTTCTTTTGTAGTGGCAATTTTGGAGGACTTTGCTTTTCCTTAAGTAAATAAAATTTGTAGTTCGACCGTAAAAATGATGACAACTGTTCTAAATTTCACTCACACTGTTATTTATCGGAAGCGTTGCAGTACTTTTTTGTTTCTTGTTTTTTTTAGAACAAAAACCCTCCAAGTTTTTCATGTGTAATGACCTGTTTTAGTGAAAGGGACGGTTCAACTGACTCTGCCAGTGTTCACAGATGCAGAACATCAGCACTTCACGGCGCACTGTCTCCCTCCCCCCCCCTTCACACTTCAGGCTGTGCAGACTGTTTGTTTTCACATGCTGTATCATTCACACCCTTCAGTGTTTTAGTTCCCGAATGAATAATCTCCCGGAACAGCCCATACAAATATTCAATTACGTAATGTTGCTAACGCCTGAAACACAGCCTATTGTAGGTTTTTGTAATTGTGTGACTAGCTAACTCACCACGTGGACAACTGAGTCGCTCTCTTAGAAACCGACTAATTAACTCCCTTAAGGAACAAACTCACGAAGCAAAGAAATAACGTAAAAAGTAACATGGCAGGGTTGTATAACTGTGTGACTAGCTAACTCACCACGCGGGCAACTGATTCATTCTCCAAACATCCGAATAATTAACTGCATTAAGGAACTAATTCACGAAGGAACAAAGTAACAAAGCAGCCGATTCACTCACTAAGAAACTTAACAACTAACAACTAAGTTAAGTACCCTTTGGATCAGACTCTTACTTGAGAAGCCAATAGTTGCTCATCCACTCAAAAAATTCTCCTTCTAAATTGTACTTTGCCTTGAGCTTGAAGTATTGCCGTAAGGCCAGGTAGCAATTTTCGTTTTCAGAAGCGCCTGCTGCCTGCCATGGTAAATAAATATCTTGGTACCGACCAAGCTACACCGCGTCACATCCCAGAGGACAGTAGTCGCCTTAGTCACTGCCGTGATGATCTCGGGTCTCATAAGAACAATACCGCAGCAATGCACGCGAGGGAACACTAGATCGAAGAGTTAACAAGTCGGGAAAAGTTCGCATAGCGTAACCAGTTCTGTCGCGTTCCCTATGTTATTTACTCTGCATTTTCATATGACAAGTTCTAATTTTTGATATTTCCCTACAAATAGGGCATTAACTGGAGAGTACAAGGAAACTACTGATAAAAATGTGTACTTTAATGTGTTCTTCACACTTTCTACGCAATAAATACATCGAGGTTGAAGTCACGTGGACTAAAATAACTAGGAATGCGACGAAGTCTTCAGTTCTAGTAAGCCCACATTAATTCACGTGCACATATTTACTGTTTGTGGGTACTTGTTTAAGTCAACAGGAATTCAGCAGTAACATACAGGCTATACTAAAGCATGAAGTCAGTATTACAGCCAATCCACAACACAACCAACAAAATGCGCAGTGCTCTTCCTTAGGTATTTATATTATATAGTAACACTGAGCATTCCGATATGATTCTATCTACATGGGATCATCATCAGTGAACAAGTATCAAATAATATTGCATAAAACTTTGTTTTGTGGAATATTTGCACGTTTTGTTGGTTACGTATCGTGAATTGGTTATTGACAATGCACACAACGAAAAATGTAAAGTTTGCCAGTATTGTAGCTTCAGTCTTCACTGTTATGTCACACAGTAAAATAAAATCTTGTATATAGGTCTGACAGTGTATACCTTATTTAACCCTTTAAAGACGAAGCGTGTCTGTTTTATATAAGGACTCAGTGCGTACCGCGCTGTAAACACTCTCCACTTCGGTTATAAAAACCAGTCTCTTAATGTTCTTTAACCCTTTAAAGACGAAGCGTATCTGTTTTATATAAGGACTCAGTACGTACCGCGCTGTAAACACTCTCCACTTCGGTTATAAAAACCAGTCTCTTAATGTTCTTTAACCCTTTAAAGACGAAGCGTGTCTGTTTTATATAAGGACTCAGTACGTACCGCGCTGTAAACACTCTCCACTTCGGTTATAAAAACCGGTCTCTTAATGTTCTTTAACCCTTTAAAGACGAAGCGTATCTGTTTTATATAAGGACTCAGTACGTACCGCGCTGTAAACACTCTCCACTTCGGTTATAAAAACCAGTCTCTTAATGTTCTTTAATAGATGTTTCACATTGTATTCACATAAAACACCAGGCTGCATCACGAGGATAAAACAGATACCTCTTCAATGCAGACTAAACGGAATCAAGATCGCATTTTGTTTTTTTTGGAACATCGGAAAAGTTAAGTAAAATGGTTGAAAAACGAAATTTGTGTTTGAATCTTCTCTACAACTTTTTTGAACCATTTTCGCCAGGATTAATATATGATGAGATGAACTGGAACGTGCTCAGTAATGCATTTAGGTCTTTAGATTGAAACGGCTTCATAAAATGTTTCAGTACTAAAATTTATTAAAATCTATTCAGCGAATTTTAGCTGTTACATGCGTGCACGGGGATGGGCGGAAGAAAGATTTAAATAGGCGCTCCTTAGGGTTCCGAATGTGCCAAAAATCGTGTCAACTTACCGATGTACATGTTTGCTTATTCTTAAGGACATGCCCTACCAGGCGAGAGAGATGTGTTTGTTTAGCGACGCTGTATATTTCTGAGGTTATAGAACGTCGACTGTAGACGAATGAAATATGAATATGGAGAAGTGACAGCAGAAAAGTGCTTGGACAGAAAAAAGTTCCAGTGCCACTTTGTCCACCACAGGTCTCACATGGACTGACCTTATATCGAACCCAAGTTCTCGCGGTGAAAGTTACAACTAATCGCCTGAGCCATATCCCGGACGGCTAATCGCCTTCTTATGACGCTGCACACCTGGGTTCAGTCCCAGACCTATGTGGGATTTGTGGTAAACAAAATGGTACTGAAGGAGTTTCTTCCCCGGGCCCCCTGGTTTTCTCCTGTAAATTATCCTTCCACCAATGCACCACATCGCTGTACCACAAGGGGTGAGTACAGCAGGCCGCAATACCGAGAGACTCAATCTCACCCCCACGGGCCGCCTCAACGGAGCAGTCCTTGAAAACCTAATAGTTTCTGCGCTACTCAGTAATTCCCTCCACATTTTATGGAACGCGAAGGTTCAATTCAGTGTTTGCAAGAGCGCATCACTTTTTCCTATCCTGAGCCCTCTTATTTTATTTCTTTAACCCTTTAAAGACGAAGCGAGTCTGTTTTATATAAGGACTCAGTGCGTACCGCGCTGTAAACACTCCACTTCGGTTATAAAAACCAGTCTCTTAATGTTTTATAAGGCAAAAGTTGCTGTTTATTCTGAGATCCGTACAAAACACATAAACGCAATGTGGGCACCACCTACAATTTTTTAATGTTAAACCTGGTGGTACGTAAAGTTACCGCTAGGCTTTAAAAGGTTAAGATCCATTTTCGTATTATCTCCCATCACCACCTAGATCTTTCCAAGTGGTCTCTTCCATTCAGGTTTCCCCACCAAAACTCTACACGCATTTCTCCTCATACCTGCCTTATACCCAGCCCATCTCATTCTAGTTGATTTAATCACTTTAAAAATATTTGTTGAGGAGTATAGATCATGAAGCTTCGCATTACGCAATTTTCTCCAGTCTCCCATTACTTCCTCCCTCATAACTAAAAATAAAATGCATACGCCTGTATGTTGTTCCGGAAGACTGGGTTGTTATAATGCAGTTACTTTACGTGTCACGCCATCGGCAAGTACTGAAGGTCAAGGAAAACCAGTAAGCGAACGTGAGACGTAACTGGCTGAATGGAGCGACTCGGTGTCTGCCTTGATCCTGAAATTTGCCCTTTTAGTTACGCAATTTGATGACTTGGGTCTTTCTGAATAAAAAGCCTTGTCAGAACCAAACTGGTGACAATGATGTCAAATTCAAACACCGTGCAACATGGTGTGCCTGGATAGTTTCTAGTTAAAACTGGAAGGTACATATGTCCAAGGTTAAAACTTGTGCACTTATTTATTATAACACAACGGCCTTAAGGTACATATGGGAGTGCAGATGTTGCACTCATTTTTAACCTCACAGGGGATAGAGGCAAGTGGTCACCCTTACGTCCCGGCAGTTTTACCCCCGGGGTAGGGCTGTCGGAAGCGATTGCAGGCTGGGTGGGTTCCAGAATCCGCCGGAACGCTGTGGAGAATATATTCTTGCTACTGCCGGGATTCTAACCTGTATCCTTCGATTGTATATCCCTTAGCCTATTCATTTTACCGACTGAGTTATCCGCTTACTAATCTTACGTAATGACTAATTAAATGCATTTTTTTATGGCGCAACAGCTCCTAGTAGGCCAGGGCCTCCTCATTGTTGAGGCTTCACGATCACACTCATTTAGACACACCACGCTCGGTAGGACTTCTCTGGACGAGTGATTAGCCCGTCACAGAGACCTCTACCTAACAACACAACACTCACAAGAGACAGATACCATACCCTCGGTGGCATTCGAACCCGCAATCCCAGCAAGGGAGCGGTCACAGATCCACGCCTTAGACCGCGCGGCCACTGGGATCAGCAATGAAATGCATTTATATAGGTTTATGTAACAACTCCATTAGTAGCGCAGGATATTTAGTGTAGAATTGTATAATAATCCGTCAATGACGAACTGAAATTTGTGTGTGTGTGTGGGGGGGGGGGGGGGGATGAACGCGGTCGTGGCCCAATTTGATGTACTATACCGGCATTTGATAATCCACAAAAGTCCTATGCGAGGCTGATCGGTGTCCCGGCAGACATTAGAATCGGCAGCTCCTAATTGCGGGCAGAAACTTTACGTCTTCAGCCAGTGCTACGAGTATGATTAAGTTGCTCCTTAAAAATAGGCACCATACATTAAGGCGCACCGAGAAGTTGAGGTAAATCTCCAAGCATTATCCTCGACACTATACAGAACACCTTCAAACTCCGGCCACATTATTCACGGCCGGAAGGACCCGGGGATAGCGACTACCACCTGCCTTTGCCCGGAATCGGCCCACCCGCCCTTCACCCCGCGCCTTGTCTTTGGTTTTGATTGGCGGGACGTTTAACTCGGATGTAGGAAAAAAGAAATACAGTGGAACTCGGTTATAACGTCATGAAAGAGACTAAATATTTTGTGTCGTTATAAACGAGTGTTGTTATAACCGAGGGGTATAATGTTACGGTTAGCAGTGAGGAATTTATTTGTACCACAGTATATTTATAAGAAGGGTGATAAGACAGATTGCAGTAACTATCGAGGCATATCACTTTTGTCGACTACGTACAAAATTCTATCCAACATCCTTTTGTCAAGGTTAACTCCATATGCAGAGGAAATTATTGGGGATCATCAGTGTGGATTTCGACGTAACAGGTCAACTACTGATCATATATTCAGCATTCGTCAAATACTTGAGAAAAAATGGGAATACAATGAGGCAGTGCATCAGGTATTTATAGACTTCAAGAAAGCCTATGATTCAGTTAGGAGGGAGGTCTTGTATAATATTCTCATTGAGTTCGGTATCCCCATGAAACTAGTAAGGTTAATAACAATGTGCCTAAGTGAACCGTATAGCAGAGTTCGGGTAGGCAAACATCTGTCTGACACGTTCCCTATTAAGAATGGCTTGAAACAAGGAGATGCTCTGTCGCCATTGCTTTTCAACTTTGCTTTAGAATATGCCATTAGGAGGGTTCAGGCAAACCAGGAGGGCTTGAAATTGAATGGTACACATCAGCTTCTGGTTTATGCTGATGATGATAATATATTGGGCGGAAGCGTACATAGCATAAAAAATGCAGAAGATTTAATTATTGCTAGTAAGGAGATTTGTCTAGAAGTAAATGCTGAGAAAACTAAGTACATGGTCATGTCTCGAAATCAGAATGCACGACACGATCACAACATAAATATAGATAATAAATCCTTTGAAAGGGTGGAAGAATTCAAATATTTGGGAGCAACCCTAACGAATCGAAACTCCATTCATGAAGAAATTAAGAGCAGATTGAAGTCGGGGAATGCTTGCTATCATTCGGTGCAGAATCTTTTGTCTTCCAGGTTGCTATCCAAAAACACAAAGATTAGGGTATACAGAACTATAATTTTACCTGTTGTTCTGTATGGATGCGAAACTTGGTCTCTCACACTGAGGGAGGAACAAAGACTGAGGGTGTTCGAGAATAGGGTGCTGAGGAGGATATTTGGGCCTAAGAGGGACGAGGCGACAGGGGAGTGGAGAAGACTACATAACGAGGAACTTAATGACCTGTACTCATCACCAAACATTATTCGGGTAATCAAATCGAGAAGACTGAGATGGGCGGGGCATGTGGCACGTATGGGGGAGGAGAGAGGTGCATACCGGATTCTGGTGGGGAGACCCGAGGGAAGGCGACCACTTGGGAGACCCAGGCGTAGATGGGAGGATAATATTAAGATGGATATTCGGGAAGTGGGATGGGAGGACATGAACTGGATTGATCTGGCTCAGGATAGGGACAGGTGGCGGGCTCTTGTGAATGCGGTAATGAACCTTCGGGTTCCATAAAATGCGGGGAATTTCTTGACTAGCTGAGAAACTGTTGGCTTCTCAGGAGGGCCTCTGCTCCATGGAGTTAGTTAGTTAGTTAGTTAGTTAGTTAGTTAGTTAGTTAGTTAGTTAGTTAGTTAGTATATCTGACGTTATAAACGAGGTGTCGCATAAACCGATGTCGTTATAACCGGGTTCAACTGCACTTGCAGACTTACAGAATTGGACGATAACATAAAAGGGCCTGAAGTTTCAGCATGTCTTAATATAGTATGCATGGCCTTTACGCCGCCACATACAGGACAGAGGTCGTTTCAAGTAACCCCTTCTACAACCCTAATTACCACCATGCCACCCTTTCTATTTCTCTACCGTTGCAGAGCCCAATAATGTATTTTAACTTTACATGAACATTGCTTTACCCTGAAAGAGAGAGAGCCGTCCAACCGAGGCATAAAGTGATGATTGCTGTGTGCAGGTCGGGATAGCATCATTATAACTACCAGAGTCAGTTACTGTACTTCCTCTGGAGGCCCGGACACGGATGGCCGCAACAGAGGAACGGTTTGAAGCCTGTGAAGTTCTGGCTTATTCAGTTACTGCGGTGTAGCGAGTGAGGCCACTGGGTCAGACCGTTTCTTGCTCCGTCTCCTATATTAACAACTAAAAATCATGTTGTCTTTGTCAACCAATCGACGATCATTAACCACAGGATTTCTTCCTGGCAGGTCCTCCGTTGTGCGACCACTGCCAACTTCCGCAATCATGGACCTCAACAGAATTCCAAGTACCACCCATGGCCACGAATTTCACAACGGACTCAGCAGGGTGGTAATGGTTAGAAAAACTGAACAAAGGACTTTTGCATCTGGCAAAGACGGCGAGGTAAGTAATGGACATAAGTTTGTTTCATGAATCTAGTCCCCGTTTTCTTCTAACTTGCAAAAGTATGGATGCTGATGGGCGTCTGGGATATGACGTGCAGTTCTGTACAAATTTACGAAGACAAATGACGTCACATCCCACATCTGAATACTGACCACTCCTAGTATCTCAAATCTCCTAAGAGCATGAATACGTTGGAAGCAACTAGAGACCCCAATTCCAGGCGTGGCGGTCTGTTTAGACGAGATAAGCTGTCACCGGCTACTCCGCCGCACTTGTGGGTGGTCAGCTAAATGGCAGCCGATAGTTGTCAGATAAAATAATGATCCGATATTCAGAGTATATCTTAAAATTATTAGAGATAAATTTACAGAAAGGGTTAGAAACATCATGCTTCTTTCCACATACTATTCATATGTTTGTAGGCTAGGATGCGTCTGCCTGAAGACTAAAAATTGCACATCCAAATCCAGATTCAAATGTCGAATGGTTTCCACCTCAAAATTTCGCATGGTCCATGAACTAATGTTTCTACAGGTAGGAATTTAAAACACGTGACATCAGGGTGACCCTTGGTGTCATGACCTTCCTACCAGTTTTCAAGACCGGTTACTTTGTTGTTGGTAGGAGACAACAGGAAAAACTTGATTATAAATTTGCTTTCTCCGTCAGGAAGTATATTAACAGCGAGTTGGAATTTGCATGACATAAACATCTGTTTACCAAATTAACATGAAGTCAAACACTTGAGCAGTAACTCCTCTGGGCTGTATTCAGAAGGCATCGTTTCGCATCTCTGTGGGGGCAGACGTTACACTGACAGATTTCTTTTCGGGGTTTTCTGTAGTCTTTTCCAAAATATGTCTCGAAAGAAGATACGAACACTCTTTTCCTCAAGTTTTAGGGGAAAAAAGGCTAACATGTATCGAAATCTCATCACCAGTCATGTTAGCGATGGAAACTTTACAAGTAATGATGTATTTATACATTTCATGGAGTGAGAATATCATTTATGCAGACATTTCAAAACATGATACTGAAGAAAGTATCTGGATCAAAGACGATAATAGTAGGCTGGTTAAATTACACAGTGAAGAGTTCTTAATTTGTACTGGTCAGCAAATATAGTAGACAGATCATATAAACTATTCGATTACTTTATATACCACCAGGTTTAATACTGAGAATACGTTCTGCCTACACAGTGTGTTTATGTGTTTTTTGTGTATCTCAGAACAAACAGCGATTATTTCCCTATACAGCATTAACTGATTGGTTTTTATAACCGAGACGGAGTGTTTACTTCGCGGTATGAACTGAGTCTTTGATTACAGTTTTATTTTATTTTAGTATTTAAAGCCGTGTCACGGCTCAGGCTGTTAGTGGCCCAGGTTAGATCCCAGGCCAATTCATGTGAAACTTGTGGCGGACAGTGTGGCACTGGGACAGGTTTTTCTGCGACTATTTCCGTCTTCCCCTGTCAGTATCTTTCCACCAGTGCTCAATACTTATATTCATCTACGCGTTGCTCTTACCAAAAGGACAAAGGGGCACATCCTGGGAACCTTCTAAAAAACCAGTGATGTTTCGGAAATCGGGGAGCGTTGGGTACAGAAGCAGTTCCACTTGTTTTAGTCTTCAGGGGCTTAAGGAGACTGAGATGAGCGCGGCGTGTAGTATGCATGGGAGAAATTATAAGCACACGGGAAGTTTTGATCGGTATATCTGAAGAGAAGAAACCTCATGAAGACTTGGGGCGTAGATGTGACGGTAGTATTGAAATGGATATTAAAGAAATATTGCGTTGGGGGGGGGGGGGAGTTGTAGATTGTTTTCGTTTGGGTGAGGATGTGAGCAATTGCTTTGCTGTTGTGAACATGGTAATGAAACTTCAGGTGTCATAAAGTGCGGGGAATTTGTGTAGCTGAACGACTGTTACGCCTACTTTTTCAGAAGAATTCTGCTCCATAGAGTTGTTTATTTTGTGACGCTGTATCAAATAAAACGACGTCTTTACGTCACAAGGGTAGGGTTCTAGATTGTTACTAACATCCACGAGATATTGGTATTGGACGTAATGGAGGGAAGCCACCTAAAGTCTCTGACAGGATACCTGATGCAGGGCGACACCTGTCGAGATGACTTGCAAAGCACTGACAGCTGATTATGTGTCTTCGCAAAACTAGTGGCGAAAGTGTCAGACGACATAAATGACTAATTTTTGTTTCAGTACCGCAGAATCTAGCGCAGAATCCCAAGAATAGTGCTTGTAAAAGCTGTGAGGAAATAGAATTACTTGAATTTTGACTTAAATAAGAATTTGAAGAATTTACCAGACTTGGTTGGGTATGAAGTAGAGGGTCTGCTGGGATGTAAAGCTGTGTAGGTTGCTAGATGTATGCTGTCTTTTCAAGGAACCTACTGCTTCTACAAGCAGGGACATTTACCACAAGAATCTGGCAGCAGTTTCCTCTGAAACGTCTATATCTATATATCTATGGTGCAGTATCACCCCGAGAAGACAATTTTCAGTCACTGCAGTCAGCCTCAAACCTGACGCTACATATAAATTTAAGAGTACACATGCATGGACACTGGCAATTCTACAGTGACGAGTACGGTGTTTTTATATGTATTTATTTCTTTATTTTAGAATATTCAAGCGTGGCCATCCGGAAGCCAGTTTTGCTGTTTTTTTTTGTGTCATAAGAAACGCGGGTTACGAAGGGAGATTACGACATTGCGGTCGTTTTGTACTTTTGACATTTGGTTGTGTGCATACGTAGTCGGCATTTTTTGGTTTGTTAATTAGTTTATAAAAATTGCGTTCTTCTGGTATGTGACGTTATGTAGTTTGGTAGCTGGTTAAACAGCATTCCGAAAGAGAATGTCCTGTGCCCTGAGGATGGAAGCGAACGAACTTCACACCTGTGATAAATCCAATTATTTTGAAGCTCGTCATTCTTTTATTGACACTGATTTGCACCTGTATATGGCATGCCATAATTATCCGTAAAAGCGATACGTTGGCCTTGCTTTTGTTCTCAGCAATTGTTAATTACTGTATTCTGAATTAATTTGACGTATTTCTGTTTGTAACACTGGTGGGAGGTTTAAGACCAGGGCTGTGGAGTCGGTACACAAAAGCTCCGACTCCGACTCCTCGATTTTTAAAATTTCTGACTCCGACTCCTTCATAAAAACTCAATATGCATTAATAATGGTGAACCTATAAGACTTCTCATCACCACCACGTGAATCATCAGGCTACTTTTTTGACTTATAACCTATATTTAAGCATAAGTGTAATGGTTACTGTAGCTATCAGGCTTTGGGGTTGGAGTATCTAGTTAAGATTTTAGACGGAGGTCGGAGTCGGAGTCGGTACATTTTTCCCGACTCCGACTCCACCTAAAAATTCCTTCCGACTCCGACTCCATCTAAAAATTCCTTCCGACTCTGACTCCACCTAAAATTCCTTCCCACTCCGACTCCACCTAAAATTCCTTCCGACTCCACCTAAAATTCCTTCCGACTCCACCTAAAATTCCTTCCCACTCCGACTCCACCTAAAATTCCTTCCGACTCCACCTAAAATGCTTATCGTGAAAAAAAGTCTGTTGGGTAGTTCAGTAGATTATGATGTTACAAACAAGCCGCACTGTACTGATATATATATATATATGTATATATGTATGACTGCTTAAGTATTCTATACCCAAGTACGTATGCGTTTCGGGTTAATCTGAGAACTATAGGCCTATCGAGTTTACAGACATATTTAGATGGCTGTCAATTGCATTTATTTCTCGCGTATTTAAAGACGCTTACAGCTGTGTCGTAGCTACGTTTTTGGCACCAGGCTCGAGTAATCACAGTGGCCACCCCAAACAGAAATTATGAACTTTACGACAATTTATTGAATTTTACTTTTTATTTGGCTCAGTAATTTAAAAATTGTTTAGTTCAGAAAACATTTTTTTTATTTAAAATATTTTTCCACCCCTTGGACTCTGCCGCCCGGGGCGGGCTCACTACCTTCCTCACGCCCACCTCCCAGATACACCCCCTTGTCGCAGTAGCTCAGACTAGAAAGAGTCGGGTGATTGCATTATTGGTAAATAATGAACTGGCAAGGATATGGAAAGGACGTGGTGGTGGTGGCGGCCTTTACCTGGAGTGACTGAGGCGAATTACGTATGCTTGTCAGTGTAACCTGTCTTCGGATTTCAATCCGGGACTTTCCGAAGATGAAACAGGCGTGTTGACTGTTCGCTCACCGTGCTTTGTGTAAAGCCTGCATTATGATTAAAAAGCATGACGTTATGAACTCGAGACGCTACAGTACAATACAGATATCTCATAAGGTAAAGGCAGGTTGTCCCTGTGCTTAACTAAGCACCATGAAGGTCCATGATTCTTAACCTAGGCAACAGACTGGGGCGGGGGCGTAAGTGGTGAGATTCACAGCCCATCTTTTTCATTCATTCATTCATTCATTCATTCATTCATTCATTCATTCATTCATTCATTCATTCATTCATTCATTCATTTCGTAGTCTTATGACAGGTCCGTAGCCTCTTCCAAAGCAAGTTCTCCACCTTCTGCGATCTAGTGCTTCCTCTTTCAGTTTCCAGGATCTCTTTTCCTTAAGGTCATCCAGTAGCTGCTTACGTTTTCTTCCTTGCCTTCCCGTCGTATCTATCCTTCCCTCTAACTCTCCTTCAGTCACGTGTTTTAGATGGCAGTTTTACGCAATATGTGACCTATCCCGTTTGCCTTCCTTTTTATTGTATGTAGGATATTCTTCTTCTCCATGACTCTCTGTAGCCTCTTTACAGAGGAGACAAATGCGAGATGCTTCCACATTTTTACCACCCGTAAAAGGGCCCCCCCCCCCCCCCACCATGCCCATTGAATATAGACTGGGTAGGCCCCAGAACCGATGTGGACACTTCGGTGAGGAGAAAAAATCTTACGTGTCGGAAGTCGAGACACACATCCTCGGTCGTCCCTCATGTGGCCTAGTTACTATACCGACCGAGCTGTCGTGGTTGCAAAGTCTCCCTTACGCGTTTCTTTGTCAGGATACAAAAAGACGGAATTGCCGTTGCGTAAGACGACAGCAGGCAACAGGCAGTGCACAAAGAGATTTCAGGCTTCCGCCGCAGTGTAGTTGACGTCTTCGCTGTTCTGTAATGTTACGCAGCGTAGTTTGGTAGCTGGTTACTGACGTTTGGGGACGCCGTATCTGTTGCATCTTAAAGTTCCTAGTATTACAACAAGAACTGCTTGTCCCTTGAGGTTCGGAACGATATGTTGTTCCGAAACGTCGGTAACCGACTGCAAATATATGCTGCATAAGATCCCCAGGAGAACGAAGACCTCAAGAAAGGCGTAGCCTGATCCTCAAGTTCGTGTCAAATTGTAAGGCCCCTACAGGTGAATGATATGAGTTGGGCTTCATCCACAGCCCACAGCGCAGAGCCCACAGCTACATCCGCTTCTGTGTAGCGTGACATCCACTAGACACCCTCTAAGTGTTGTGAAACTCAAACCAACACACCATAACCGCACTTCAAACGATTCGCTCTACAAATTAACGTCACCCTATTGCGTATTCGACAGTCCATAAAAATAACGTAATTAAGGCTTTTGTAAAGACATTCTTACACACTTTTACAACAAGAAGGTAGATAAATGACTTAATTACACTGCAAACCAAGTCGTGGAAACGATCAAACGATCAGTTGCCTAAATAGAACACCGTTTAACTTTGGAAGTGGAAGACAAAACTTGTGTTTCATAGTTAAAAGATCAACTCTTATGCAGATATAACATTGATGCCAAGTTTATAATTGATTATTATTATTTACTGCGAATGTAGAAGCACTACCAGGTTGTAAAAGATTTAAAATTCTATTCCTCTCAAACTTAAGATTAAACCATAGCGGTGCGTCTAATTTGTTATTGTAATTTTTATGTTAAGTACCTATTTTATTGCACAGCAAGGTTAGATTATCTCTTCCTATTTCCAACAAATAATGTAGCGTACTTCTGAAAAGATGTGCAATAAACGAACTACATTGCTGTAATTTTCCAGTACTCAGTACGTAAAAGGGTCGAAACAAAATTGTTTCTGGCGTTGGTAAGACTGATGCCATGAAATAATTTTTAAAAGGGACGCTCAAAAATTTGTATATGTGTGTGTAGATACGTGGAATTTTCAAAGAAGGGTTAATCCAGGCAACTACGGGACATTATATCAGTAAAACTTATGCCCCGTATATACAGAAACATTTGAAGCAGTACAGAGGTACTCGGTCCCATCTAACTCCCGCAACATACCAACTAATGCTACACATATATACGGTCGTGGACTTACCTCACGTCCCAGTAACATAATCTTGGCCCAAGCTGATGTCGTACTTCCTGTAATTTTGTATCCGATGGAGATCCGGGTTTGAAATTCCTATGCACACTTTCCAGAGAGCTTCTTTTTGGACGTCTTCAGTTTCTACACGCAAACACAAACAAACCTTGCTGTTAGCACTGCAGACTGTTTACTGGTGCCTAGTAGCATAACCGTAGACTGCTAGTCCTTTAAACCACTGGTTGTTGTTAGTACCACTACTGCTGTATAAAATTCTCTTCATTTTTCCCTTTTCTTAAACGGTGCATGCATGGTTATCACATGATTATCACAGAATGCAATGCTATTTACCAAGACACCATTAATCGACTGGAAGCGAGACGTATTTTTTTTCTGTGCGGTAAAAACTGATTTATAAATATTATTCACACTAACCCCACGACTTCAGAAGGTTAAGGCGCAGAAATATTCATAACGTTGGCTACATAACGTAGATGACGTATAGAATAAGAATATTTTCACGGTTGATACAGAGTGATTTCGCATTTATCGCAAAATGTAATTTAGTCAGTAAATTAAAAGAACTTGTATAAATCTCAATGTTTCTGTGTTAATAATGACTGGGCATATGGCAGAGACGGTCCTTAACCCTTTAAGGACGAAGCGTATCTGTTTTACATAAGGACTCAGTGCGTACCGCGCTGTAAACACTCTCCACTTCGGTTATAAAAACCAGTGTCTTAATGTTTTATAAGGCAAAAGGTGATGTTTGTTCTGAGATCCGTACAAAACACATAAACGCAATGTGGGCACCACGTAGAATTTTTTAATGTTAAACCTGGTGGTACGTAAAGTTACCGCTAGGCTTTAAAAGGTTAATATGAAACACTTTTGATGTGTTCTTCCCGCTAGACGGCGTGTCGAAATCTACAGATGAAATTCCGCGTTAGTGCTTGCGAAGTTTCTATGCAGACTGAAAACACCCGTTTCTGTATTACCACTTTCAAAACAATCGGCGTGAGCTTTAGTGTTGGAACACCATCTTTGAAACATATCCCCATAGGCATAAGTCATATGAGTTTTTAAATCTGGTGACAATTTTTTCTATGAATAAAATGTCATCCTATCGTAAGTGGCCAAGTACTGTTAGACAGACTACGCCCGTTTGCGGGAACAGATTGTTTGCTCAACATAAAACATATTTCTGAATCAAATTACGTAATAGCTGACGTAAGCAAACTAACCAAAGTGAATCCAGAGGGATCAGCTGACACCCTGCTCAGTGTAAACACGTTCACGAGTTGCGTGAGACAAGATACTGCCTCAAGCAGCCGCATCAAGTGAACGTAACTTGAAGGGGGCTTTAAATTTGTTACCTGAAAAGAACAAAGGTGCAGGGGCATTAGGTGGCTAAGGGTATGCAAATTATTCTTCGTCCCCCTGCTGCGTCACCGTGAAGCATGAAATTCAGATAACGTATAAATTTCAGTTCCTATTCCTACGTTTTAGAGGAACATAGTGTCTACAGAATCCACCTGAACCAGATTCAGTCACTCCGGAGGCAGTATTTCTTGATTTCAGGTTTCCACCGCTATGTTTACCGACGTTTAAGGACAACGTATCGGTCCCCGAAATGTCGGTAAACAATTACAACGCCGCCTAATATCCCAGAAGACAGCAGATGACAGTAGTTCTTCCTAAACGCCGAAACAAACCTGTACTACGCAGTGTAAAAACCCCCAAAACGACTGTCATTAGAAGCTTACGCTTTAAACAGTTAATTCCTTTGTCTTGAATGTCACTTTTCTGCTCCAAGGCTTTCATGTGTGACGTACTTTCACTTTCTCGGTGTTCTGTATTGAAAACATGGCGGCGAGACTGTGTGAACAACTTATACCGTATTTCCTGCGTCATAAGAAGCTACAATTATACAACGCACCTTGTAATTGCCAAGGTATTTTTTTTTTGGATTTAATAGCACACTTATGTAACAATTCATTTTCCGGTGTTAAGACTCAGGGTGATGCTGGGGGCATTTGGGGGGGGAGGGGGGGAATGCGTCTTAGGAGGCAGGAAAATACGTCAAAATCGAAATCTAAGCCAGGTGGACAAATATGAGGGCCAACGAACCGTGACGTCAACTTTGCCACGCTTAAATCAATTCTGTTTGGTGACAGAAGAAAGCTGTTCGCATATCAACGGCTACTTAAGTCGACACTCCAAGTACATTTAACCTTTTAAAGCCTAGCGGTAACTTTACATACCACCAGGTTTAACATTAAAAAATTCTACGTGGTGCCCACATTGCGTTTATGTGTTTTGTACGGATCTCAGAACAAACGGCAACTTTTGCCTTATAAAACATTAGGAGACTGGTTTGTATAACCGAAGTGGAGAGTGTTTACAGCGCGGTACGCACTGAGTCCTTATATAAAACAGATACGCTTCGTCTTTAAAGGGTTAAATGAACTATGATTTTTTTTTTTACCTTCAGCCCGCATTCTATAAAACGAAATCCTGGATGTTCTACTCTCTAATTGAAGTACGAAATGTGTCTGTAACTAACAGCTTCTTCGTTTAGTGACTAAGCCTAGGGGCTGGACAACCCAGTAACCAGAAGTACATACTCGGCAGGGGCAGTCCACGGCCTTCAGACCGGCTCTGGGTCCCTCCTATTCTCTTCGTAGATACCTGGGGCTAAGATATACGTTCTTCTGGGATATTACGCAGCGTCGTGGTAATCATTTGCCGATGTTTCGGGACAACGTGTCGGTCCCACCTTCCAAGGGTCAAGACTTCTTTCGTAATATCCCAGAAGAGTGCAGAGCTGATCAACATTGCGGCGGGAGCCGGAAATCATACCTGGGGCTGTTTTCCCCGGAGGAACATGAGGTTGATCACACCTCCACGTAGTTTCAAGGTCAAGTGCTGTACTCCACTGAGCAGAGTACTTATTGAAAACGTAATAAGCTTTCAGCTAATAGAATTCCTTGCATTTTATAGAACGTGAAGGTTCATTACCGTGTTCACAACAGCCCAACACTAGTCCCTGTCGAGCCCGATAAATCCCGTATACAGCCTCCCAAGCCTATTTCTTTAGTGCCACTTTTAATATCATCCTCCCATCTAAGCGTAAGTCTTGTAAGTGGTCTCTTTCCTTCAGGCTTTCCATATAAAACACAATTCTCCCACATGCATGGCACACGCCCGGCCCATCTTATCTTTGTCGATGTCAAGAATGCGTGGAAATGTGCCTCAACATTCGGACGTTTTTGTGGCGTAGTGCTTGAGTAAGCAGTGGGGCACCCTAACTTTACAGAGCTTCCAGTGTTATCATCAATTTGGATAACTTTACAGAGCTTCCAGTGTTATCATCAATTTGGATAACTTTAAATCGCGTCCTTGACCCTAGCCATTACCTCGTGCGCAGCGATCCACCTGTCGTTACGGTTGGTGGACAGTGTGGTTAATTAGAACCTCTGTCAGAGAGACATGGGAAGAGCTGTGAAGTCAATACTGTGTAATACTGTTCAACTGATGTGTTCAAAACCTCGGTAGCGGAAACACATTATTATTGTTATGAACATACTTTACAACAAACGTGACATGTGCTATTCAGAAAGCGTTACACAGTAAACGTAAACAGACCGTGCCGTTTGTCCAGCAACATCCTTACGCCAACTCAGCCAAGAGGCATATCCGTTAGACGCAAAGTAACTCCCATTTATAGCAGAATTACACCCACAATGCCGCCGTCATTTTGTATGACAGCCTTCAGCGCGAGTATCACAAACTTTACGGCCCTCCTACATCAGCCACATGATCATAGCTGCTATGTCGTCGTCGTCGTCGTCGTCGTCGTCATCATCATCGTCATCATCATCATCATCATCATCATCATGAGCTGTGATGTATTAGGCGGAGTGCCTGTTCTTTATTCCTCGAGATGAAGCTGGTCCTTCCATCTTTTCCTTGGGCGTCCTATACTTCTCTTCCCTTTTGGCCTATATTTCGGTGCCTGTTTGGGTATCCTGTCTGTGTCCATTCTCTCCATATGTTGTAGCCACCCTCGTTGGTACTGTTTTATTTCCAAAACTGTGTTCTGCACTCCAAGTTTCTCCCTCACGGATTGATTTCTGTCCCTGTCTAACTTAGGAATTCCTAACAAATGTCGTAAAAATTTCATTTGTGCTGCTTCCAGTCTTTGGCACGTCCACCGCTCTGATTGCAGGAGCACACTGACCTACGCGCGCACTCTCCCGACTTGTGACATCAGTCTAGGCTCGATGTTACCTTCGCTTGAAGCTAGAGACTTTGTGGAATTAATCCTTTTATACACATACTTATAACCCACTAAGGATGATCGTGGTGTGTTCATTTATCAGGTACTTCTGCTGTTAAACGCCCTACAGTTCTGCTCCAAACTAACTTCATTCAATCCTCAAGAAGCTGGCTGTCATGAATCCTCTCGCTAATCCGCAATTAAACGTAGCAAAAATGCGCCTGATAGTCTCTACATATTTGTGTGTTCGCGTGTAACAGCGCTATGACTACTGGAAGTTTTGTCATAAGATCTGATGTTTTTGAGTGCTGCTGAAATTTGCCCATGATAAGTGGGTCCCTGTCACCACAGCATGCCGCGTCCTTAAGTTGCGAATGCAGAAACGGGCTCCAGTTGTGGAGGATAGCTGCGAATATATTGAATAAGTAGTCGCGGACAGCCGACAAGGGGTGGTCCTCCAGCTAAAAAAGGGGGGGGGGGTTGGGCGAGGTGCTAGCAACTCCTGACCGTAAGAACTTACAATGTTACGAAACATTTCACGAGGCCTCGGACTTCCACTGATCCTTTGTTCAGGATAGGAACAAGTAGCGGGCGCTTGTGAATGCGATACTAAACATTCGGGTTCCACAAAATGCGTGGAAGTTCTTGACAAGCTGAGGACCTGTTAGCTTCTCAGGAAGCACTCTGCTGCATGGAGTTTAAAATATCCCAGTTTAGGTTAAAACCGGACAGCAATAACGGGCACTTTACACGAGAATTTGCATGGGTTTCTGCTCGCATCGCAAGCGTAACTAACAACGTACTTATCGGAGCGAAACATGTTGGCAGCAAACTTATAAATAAAAATGAAACGCACCATGTTCAGTATACGTTCTGCATAAGGTAACGACCCGCGAAATAATTAAACAAAAGGCGCTAAGGCGCCTGTATCATTACGCCATGCATACATCTTACAACTTTTTAAATACAGGAAATCATCTTTCTTGTCTCAGTTTACCTCAAATTTATTTTTCAATATGTAGCAGTAACCTGTAGACTTCTTATGTTCGCATCTGGCATGTACTTCATTAAAAATGTTTCTTTATTCTGTATTTTTTACTTTGCCACATTCAGATTGGATTTGTCATTCTTGTTTTATATAAGTGCATAGAAACATGGACGCGCGTGTGTACAGATCTGCACACACACACTTTGTTACTGTGCACTGAATTTTAGATCGTAAAAATGTACCTTTACATAAAGACAGTGGTCCAACTGAGAATTTGTCAATAAACAAAGAAATCAGTCACATGGTAGCTGACAAATTATTGTTGAAACGTGTATCTGCTACTGCCACAAGGACCATCATGTTAACAGCTATAAACCTGTCCACGTCCGAACGTAATATGTTACAATTTTGTAGGAGCCCAAGTTTGAGACTGTCACCCGGGAAACCGTTGAAACGTACCGAGGGAATCGGCCAGACAGGGTGACAACATCAGAAAAGCGGGATGTATTCCAGAATTTACCAGAAGAATTTCGGGGCGTTCTGCAGAAAGATCAGAATGGTAATTACGTACTGAGAAACGTAGTCAGTGTGATATTGTTCGCAGCATGTATACCGTAGTTAATACAGACAGCAGTTTACGAGCCACCTGTACTCGTGACTGGTGACGGTCATAGACTGACAGGCTATTGACATTTTTTCTTCCTTCTTTTTATCAATGTCAGCAGTCAGGATGGAACCCAGGACTACATGACCATTAAACTGCTGATGTGGTTAGCATTCACTGTCAGTCAAATGGTTCTGGTTTGATCCCGACCACTACCACGAAAATGTATAAACACAAGTATATAAATATAAATATTTTTGTCTGTGTAAATGCAGTAACCAAATGACCACACGACAGAAACACAACTCACGCCTGAAACTGCATATATTAAACACCTCAGATAAGGCAGGGTGTATGTGACCTAACCTATAAGATAAAGTAATTTGAATAACGTAATATAAATATTTATATATATATGGCTGTGTAATGCAGTAACCAAATGACCTCATGATAGAAACACGATCCACTCACAAAACTCTGTGTGTTAAACACTGTTCAGATAAGGCACGGTGTATTTGACCTAACCTATACGATAAAGTAAATTGAATAACGTAACACAGGCGTCTGAAAAATGAATGCCAGTCATGTAATACAATATCACCTTCTGTGAGAAAAACACAGACTGAGAAAGCAACAGATTTAGTTGCTGTAACTTTAATCCTACAAGAAGACGCTAGGCTTCATCTACACAGAACACAGTGATACTGTAGTTTTACTCACGTGCTGGAATAATGAAGCCAGTCTTGCCACCTGACATTTCCATAGGAAATGTTCCATAGGAAATGTCAGGTGGCCAGACAAAGCAGGGCCAGACAAAGCAGGCTGACATGATGTTAACTCCCTGTCTAGACTTGTATTCAGGAGGTTCTTGGTTTGAACTTTGGTAAGGACACTGGCTATACTCATTACACCATGCCTGCTTTCCTCTACAATTCTTTCAAATTATCATTTGTCACTCACTGAATCATTTGATGCTGTGCAATCGAATATTGACAGAAACATTTAATAATCAGAAAAAGGACTGAACTGATAATGAAGCTGGCCCTTCTGTTTGGTTCAGATAAGGTTAACAGGATGATGCTTCAAACTTAATTACAAGCACCATTCATTTGACAGCTGTAAGCACCATCTACTTTGTTTGGCAGTGTCTAGATTTTTACTATGAATAACACATTTATAATGTGACCTATTTTATTACTGGCACTCTGTCGCCCCAGAGGTGTGGTGGAATAACATCGGAGTTGAATAATATACATAAAACATAACCAACACACTTACTGTTAATACTGACCTTTTTATATGTTTCCCACTGCATTGAAGTTTTCACACACTGCATCTAAAAGTTGCATTCCACCATCCTTGTCACACATTAAAATTCTTTTTATATAATTGTAAATTATAGGACAAATGATGATCCTTGCAGCTTGTAAGACACAAGTTATGTGCTGCCATAAACACAGACTTCCAACATAACAAAAGAGCATTGTAGTATGAAAAATAATAGTCCCATAATTTCTTGTGCACTGATGTAAGGTTTGAAATTTTAGATAGAAGGAAGTGCACATAGTAGATCTCTTTAGTTAATGATTACTTTGATTTTGAGAACAGAGAAACATGATAAAGAAATGTGAGCATTTCTAATGGGAACACTATATTCCCATTTCTTTATATGTGTATTTGTGGTGGGTACTGAGCCATATTTCTTCTCATTTAATGGTTAGTTAAATACTCCACTTATCTTTGCAACTCAATTGAAACATTTGCTCTGTTCAAAAAATTGTAACTGACTTCTGAAAAATTTATTTAGAAGCACATGTATTGGAAAAACCAGATTATGAATTTACATGCATTGTATAGGTAGAGTTAAAGGGATTGTATGTGTACATGTTTTCATGGTGTAGATTATCATCTCCTGGCATATGACGTCGTGTAATCTGGTAGATATTTGTCGACATATCAGAGGGATGTACTGCTGCTATCTTCAGGGTAGAAGACGGAGGCAGTAGATTCCTGCCTTACAGGAGACAGTAATCCTAATTTTTGCTGCTTTGAGCACCTCCAAACTCACAGTGGAAATTATTCTGTTGACTGAATTGTACGTATATTATTTTAAGGTACTTGGAGCACACAGCAGGATGTTGCATGTTAGGATTACTTCTAAGTGAATTATAGTACAAGTTTACTATTGAATTACAGGTACAACAAATACTGTTACGAGAAATGTAGTGGTAAAAGAAAAACTAAACTCAAGGTCACCAAGTTTGTCACCAGACAGATCGAATGCAGTCAAACAGGTGAGATACTAACAAATACAATAATCATTGACATTGGATGATGCCAAGCATGAGTTTTACAGAGGGTATGCATTCCAACCTGTACCCTCACGTAAATAAACATGTATCAGACCCCTAGGATTGGACTCCATTTTATGTTGGAGATGTACTTTGTATGAATTTTGAGCGAACATTTGTGTCAAGTGGATAGCACTTCTGCTTCATGTTTGTAAGGTCCCCAGTTTAAGTCTCAATGCAGGGACTAATTAATGTGACTGAAGTTATTTGGTGATTACCTCAATTTCTCCAGGCACATGCCAGAATAGAATTTAAATTGGGCCAAGACCACTGCCACATTTTTTCGACTAATTAGAAATCTGGCACTGAAATTAAATGCACATCGGGAGCTGAAGAACTCTGCATAAGGAATGCCATTAAGTGCCACCACTTTAACCAGACATTTGACATTTTGCACATCACATTGTGTGATGGGTGTACCTTATGTCCAGTGCCAAAGTATTAATTAACAAGGTATAATGTAAGCTACTTCTAAGCATTGTCTGTAAGTAAATAATTATTAATAAATGTATAGAATAGTCTGTAATCATGCTATATAGTACGCTGGCATTTACACACACTTGTATATTAGAAGCTTGAACTTCTTGAAGCGTGATAAAAATGGTAAGATGCAACTCTCACCCAGTGTAATGTACCTTTGGTCTTTCCTTAACAAAACAAATGCAAATAAAGAAAATCGCTGTCAGAATAGCCAGTTCAGATAATGGTTGAACCAGGTATTGGTATCAGAGGTGAATGGAGTACTGCATATAATTTAGTAGCATTCAGATAACTGCACAATATTGGGAACAAAAACTAATATGTATTCCCTTTTCTAGAAAAGTGAAAGCAAATTAAGTTTATCTAAGACAAAATTGAAGACAGAAAATGATGCAGCAGGTGCTGAAGGTGACTTTGCAGCCGACTGTCTTAAAGCACACAATGAATATCGAGAGAAACATGGAGTTCAACCATTGAAACTCAATAAAAAGGTATGTTCTTCAAATATGCTACCGAGACAGTGGTCAGGGATGTTATGTATAGGCTCAGCAGTTCAAACTGTAGTGCAGAGATGTCAAAATGTTCTGCTGCCTGGTGCCAGATTTACATCACAGTTCCTTGTCAATAAGATGCAATGCCACATCTGGGCCATCCTACTGAGCTGACTGAGATATTTGTTCTTACACATTTGATAGACTGATTTCACGTCTTAGCTTGTATGTGGTTCTGAGAGTGACACAAACTGCACTCTTCGTCATTTCACACATGGCTCATTATATTTGAATATCATACAGGGTGGGCCAAAAGTAGGTATACAGTAATTATTTTTTTTCTCTACAGGTATTGTGAATGATGGCAGGGACTTCTTTTTTTGGGGCATAGTGAAAAATAAGGTTTATGAGAGAAAGCCCCAAACAGTGGACGAAATGAAAGAGTTCATTACAGACGCATTTATGGACATTGATTCAGACCGCAAGTTGTGTCAAACTGTGTGTCAAAGTGTTTCAGATAGGTTGGATGCATGTTGTAATGTTGATGGAGGACATCTCGAGCACTTAAGAGATTAAACAATGTTAAACAACTAAGTATCACAATGTTAAACAACTTAACTTAAATGTTAAACTAACTAAATGTCAATATCTGAGAAGAACCATCAATACTATACTATATACTGTATACCTACTTTTGGCCCATCTTGTATAGTTAATGTTCTATGGTAGGGGCTTTCAGACTTTTTCACTGACATACCAGTAAATGAAATTTAACAATTTCAATGTACCACCAATAACTTTTTTTTGTATTTAAATAAAAAAGCTGAAATTGGAAAGACTGGCTAACAGTGGGGATGAATTATGTAATATTGCCAGCAATGCTGCATATTAGCAAATATATGTAGCTTATGTTTTAATTTTTATTGTTTTTTACATTTCAGTTTTTTTATTAAGGCAGAGTAATGGTGGGAAGTGACAAATGATATTTGTCAGATAAAATAAGGGCCTGGTACTTTAGACACTGTGTAATATGTGCAGTATGAACATGGCAGCAGTTATGTAAGTTCATCTTATGAACCTTAAGGAAGTTAAGCATACTGCAGGAGTGTAGCCAACCACTGTTAAATGGTTTAGTCCCTTAATTCAGGACAATACTGTTACAGCTGTGCAAGTACAGTGAAGAGTGGGCTAAACGACTTGCTGCAAGAGGACATCTAGAACACCGTCAGAATTCAGATTATGGCGAGAATATCTTCTGTAGTTGGTCTTCCAATCCAGGCTACCATGTGACAGGGCGAGAGCCTGTTGACAACTGGTACAGTGAAATCAAAAACCATCCATTTGGTCGTGAGCCAAGCAGTCTTAAGTCTGGTAAGTTAATTACATCATTAGTAACTATTTATTTTAACTTCTGCTTTTTCTCTTATTGTCTCCATCAGCACCATCTCATTAATTTCCATTCATGCTGCCTGCTGTTATGCCTCAAGCATATACTTTTTATTTTAGTAACTGATGTTATTCATACATATGTACAATATTTGTATGAATTACATATCATTACATATCAAAGTATTCCATGGTTATGAGGATTTTTATGCATTTATGGTTAAAACCCCCCCGAGCATGTTTACCTTTCCTGGTGAGTAAGCATTTTCCTTAATGTCTTTACATTCCTGCACGTAAGCTTCATACTGATGTAAAGGTGCTCACTGACATGGTTCAGAACCATTTGATTGTGGTTATTTATTTGGAGACCACATTAAAGTAAGGCAGCTGGAATAGCGTAGTTGGTGTAGTGAATTGCTGTGGGCTGGACAGTCCAGTCTGGAATTTGAACTCTGGTGGGGACGAAATTTGCCATACCTGTGCAGACCAGTCCCAAGGTCTACCCATTTTCCTATACAAGGGGTACCGGGTATCTTTCCTGGGGTAAAGGGGCTGGAGTGTGGCATTGACTATGCACCCCCTCATAGTGCTGAGGTTGTGTATGAGCAGGGCTGTATTTCTACCTCTCCTCTGTGCCTGCCTGGCATATTATAGGGTAACCTTTACCCTTTACCTTTACATTAAATGAAAGTCATGTAGTCTACAAATAGCGTGGTGAACTGGTGTTCTGTGGCACCCATAATTCCCAGACGTGACTATTTTAGCCATAAAACCCTCTGTTGATGATGACGTATTAAATAATTTCAATAATTGTTAACATTTTCAATGGCTTGCTATTTACTGTATCATTCCAGGTCACTTCAGTCAAGTTGTTTGGCGGGACAGCAAAGAACTAGGAGTTGCAGTTGCAAAAAGCCGTAACGGACAAATATTTGTTGTGGCAAATTATTCTCCTCCAGGAAATTTCATTGGCAGTTTTGCTGAAAATGTGCCACCACTTGGGTGAGTGTGCATTATAGCATAAGGGTAGAAAATACTAGAGGGATCATTTTAACAACACACCATGGAACTTGTGAAAGTTGTGCAGTAAAAAGTGAAGCTGTCCCTGTCCACACCATGAAGGCATATGGGGGGAGTAGAGGTATAGCTCTACTCTTTTTGAACCTTGGCACTAGATGGAGTGGTCAGCTTCACACCGTGGCTGTTGCACCCCGAGGAAGGAACCCTGGTACTCATTGAGTGAGAGTCTGGTTGGACCACAGTATCAGTCTGGATGTTTTTAGAGAAGAAAAGTCGCTTACCTCTGCCAGGAATCGAACCTGGGTTGTCCAGCCTGTAGGCTGTGGTCACCATACAGACTGCACTATGCCCTGTTGCCTGCATTGTGGCATATGTGTGTTCTGGCATAAGGATGGAGATAGCATCTTCCTGTGAAGCAGTAGTGTGTATTCACCATAATGCATGGGGTCACGTGCAAGATGATCAACAATTGGACATCATAGATCAGTTATTTGTTGCAGTCATGGTATCTTGACACTGCACATAAAATTGTGACTCACTTAGTTTTTGTGCAGTTAGGCATTCAGTCATTGTCACTGACGAAAGCACCCTTCTCTACCGCCGCCGCCCCTACCACCACCACCGCCGCCACCACCACCACCACCACCGCCGCCGCCGCCGCCGCCGCCGCGGCTGTAGGGCCTAAATCTTGTTCCAAAGCTAACTGAACTATTCCTGTCATCTTTTACGTGTTTGAGCCAAGTCACATTTTCCCATAGGGTGGTTGTGCTAGTAAGCTGACCATTGTAAAAATTCTAGGGGTTATCATTTCCACAAGTTCCTCCCAGTTCCTTTTAACATTTTCTTGCATCCAGTTGACTCTCGTTGTGACTGCCAACCGCAATCTGAGACACTTAATGTTTGTATCCATTTCCTGACTAGAGTATTTAGTACCCATATTTCACTGTCATACATAAGCACTGTCTCCAAAGCACATTGTGCACCAGTAAGTGTATTTCTAGTGTCATAATTTCGCAAAATAATCTTTTAATAGCTGAACTTAATTCATCATATTTCTGTGAAGATAACAATTAAGATATACAGCGCTGCAGCATTTACAGAAAGTCATGTCAGAAGTCAATGGCTATGTCCAAAGCCTGTGATCCATATGTTCTACTATTTATAAATGTGATTTTAATTTATCTTCCAAATCTTTTACAGAGGATTTCCTGCTTCAGTCCAAAGTAAAACTGATGCAGCAAAGAAAACCAACTCAGACAAGGTGACCAATGGTTATGCAAGCTCTGATGAAGAAGAATTTGCCAAAGAGGGTCTTAGAGTACACAACGAGTACAGAAGAAAACATGGGGTACCTGACCTGAAACTCAGTGAATTGGTAAGACAAAGTATTAACTGTAGTATGCCGACCATGTTAACCCTCTATGAGCAATATGCCATGACAAGGAAAACATTTCATTTTGAATTCACCAATTTATGCCTGTCTTGCTACAGGATGTCAATAGCATGTGCTCTGCTGCTAGAAATAAACTTCAGATGCACTAGTGTCAGAGTATTGAAAACTTAAAGAGATGAACTCGTTTGGTGCTGTTGTTTATTATTTCAAACACAGATATTGCGTCAAAGCAATATGGGAGATGCAACTTGTTAAAGCCACTTTGAGCCAAGAAACTATATACCAGTAATATTCGTCAGTTAGTAAATTGGTTAAATATGAGATAATAACTTACATGTACTGTAACGTTATTTGACAGCTTTGTAGTTATGCAAGAGAGTGGGCAAAGACGCTGGCACGAGAAGACAGATTTGGCCATCGACCTGATGGGAAGTATGGTGAGAATATCTACTGCATGTGGTCTTCAGATCCTCAGCAGAATGTAACTGCAAAGGATGCCTGCCAGAGTTGGTACAAAGAAATCAAAGATTTCTCCTTTGGAGCAGAACCACGCGTACTGAAATCAGGTATTTCACTTACTGCCTCTTTCTTCTGGTAGTAAGAGTGATGAAAGAAGCACATTCTTCTGAAACAAGACTGCGTGTTGTCACAACTCATAAAGACAATAATTTTCGTAGTTGCTGTTATGAGAACCTCACATCTGTCATATCTTAAACATGGTATAAATGAGCTTTACTCTGACCTAACACAGGTATCAGGTCAGTCCATCTTTACTTAATGTGGTTGTACTCTCTGAATTTTGGTTAAAAGCACTGATCTCAGAAGTGTGTAAAACAGCTGTCATAGTAAAGCAGTATGTTCAAAATTTCAGGTCACTTCACCCAGATGGTCTGGAAAAATAGCCAGGAACTTGGCATGGGGCTGGCTAGAAGTAAAAATGGAAGAGTTCTTGTTGTTGCAAACTACAATCCGAGAGGAAACTATATAGGGCAATTTGCAGAAAATGTTCCAAGGCCTCATCAATAGCGGTCACCATTCAACATTTATATATTTCAAAACATCTTCATTCCATAATTATTTTAATAGATGCTGTATAGTGAAACACAATTTTATGTAAAGAATTTTATGAAATGTGATAAATAATCATAGTCACTTGTTCACCAAATAAATGTTAAAGTAATTCGTAAGAACTGTTGATCGTGTTACAGGCTCAGTGTAGGTGGTTATTGTGTTCAGAAGCTATTGGCATTCATCCTACAGCTGATAAAAGAAAGAAAAGACATGTATAATGAGGACGTGATAAAGGCTGTTAAGTACTGAATTACGTGTGGTTAAACTGCACACACATTTAATTAGTTGGTTGCCAGTGGATATCTCTTGTTTCAGCAGCAGTTCAGTTACTAAAATGTAATTTATTTACACATGTAGTGAAGTTTAATTGTTTTTACCATGAAAGTAAAGACCAAATATTATAAATATACTGAAAATGGTTTCCATAAACTGACAGATGGTTATCATATTTTCTTCACGTCACTTGTCATTTATACATTTTTATGGAATTTTCAACTTTGTATTTCAGAGCTGGCCAGTTATATGAAATGTCTTTCCACAGCTGTGTAACTCCTGAATTTAATTTGTTACAACAGGGGGGATTATCTGTGCAGTGTGCAAGTACCAGGGTTCATTATATTAGTGTAACTTTATAAATAGGTAGGAACTTGTTTTGCTGAGACTGTAAATGTTGCAACAAAAACATGTGTAAGTACTGTATAGTATCTAAACAAGGTAAAGTTATATCATTAATAAATCAGCTTGTATTTATTCAAAGTAAAATGTAAGTGAAGGATCACCAGTATTAAGATTCATACAGAATCTACAGAGAAAATAATTAGTATCCATCCATTAGGTCAATTTCCTATGTGGCCACAAAATGTACATACTGTTTCACTGTCACTGTTCATTTTAAGATTGCCAATTTTGTGTCTTCCTTTCTTTGTTACTGTCCACTATTTCTTGCTAAGCTTATGACAGGAATTGAAGTTTAAACACTTGGAGCAAAGTGGTTACTGTCTGTACCACCAGCTTTAAATTCAGGAACCCAGAGTTTGGCCACACAGTGTACTTACATGTTCTGTGTGACTCGCCCGTTTAACACTGATAATTTCCATACACAGCATTAACCACGTGGTCTTTGTAATAGATATGCAGTGTGGTTTTTTGACGTAGGGAATGCATTTTTAAATATTATTTAAATGGATTTTCATGCTTCAAAGGGTTAATTGTCACTTAAATTATATGGCTTGTAGTCAGTACAGTATACTGGATGGAGCAAGTTTTGAAAATTATATTTAAGATGTGTCTGGCAGACAAACTATTTATACACTGAACTGGGGGGGGGGGTACTTAAGTGGAGGTTGGGGGAAAAATCACAGACTTACTACTGTGGTTACAAAAATGTTATTGTTACTCTAAATTAAATCTAATAAGCTTTTTCTTCAATCCAGATTATATTTCTGTCACCAAAAAAAAACTGAAAAATACACTACAATTATAATTGTGGTGCACTGGACATTCTGTGAGTCCATTTTTCTGTCAGCAGATCTGGAAAGAGAATAACATATTGGTCTAACAAAACGTGACTACATTTATAAAATGAAATACTACAGAGTAAAATGTAAATACAGTGAAACTTGCTTAAGAAAAACCTGGTTAAGAAAATTTCCCGCCTAAGAAGTCAGGATAAAAAAAGCGCCAAAATTCTCCCATTTCATTAGAATTACCCTTTTAAGAAATTTCCTGCTTAAGAAGTAGGATTTTCTTGGAATTTTCAAAATTTTCTTAACAGGGTTTCACTGTATATGTGAATGGCATGCATGTATGCCTGGGATGCTACTTTTTAAAATAACTGGGGAGTGACATTTGCTATGTTAGTTGAGTGTGGTAAGTGACCAGCTGCTCTCTCTGTCCAAATGTTGAATGAAGAGTAGCCATCTCTCTAAATGTTCAAGTATGCACAAACTGGAATTGTTGGTCTTGTAGAAGCAGAAGGTTCTCCTGACAACTTCAAAACTTCAGACTGCCTCAACAAATGTAGGAGCTAAGGGTTTCTCATCTGCTTCTCCATCACTGCCACCACTTTCTTGACCGCATCCACAAATTTCTTCTATAGTCTTGGTGGTCCTTTTCATGGTGCTTTCATCTGCATGCATGAAATTGGAAACTCAAGTCACTGGGTTTAAGGTAGCTTCCTCCAATCTTCCACTCCAACTGCCTCCTCATCTTCTTCAGAATGTTCCCGACTCTTTGAGAATTGAGAGTGCACTGCTGCGGTAGTTTGCAATTGATTTTGGCCACTATTTGTGGAACACACATCTTTCTCTGGACGACTACACTCTATGAATCTTGTAAAAATAATTACAAGGTGCCCATGGCTGGACCATTCACCACTACAGTACCTTTGTGCTATTTGATGGTGACATCTCAGGACAAGTGTTGTATACCATTTTCAACAGATTTTTTTAGTCAAAGTATCGTATCTGTATATATTACCAGCTTCCAGTTTGACAGTAACAGCTGATAACCCCCCTTCTCTCTCTCTCTCACACACATACACCAAAACATATCAATTCGATATTGCACTTTCCTGAAATTTGACAAATGCTATGTCTTTTGCACATCCAAAGATTTCTGTATCCACTGTAAATGCTATAAATCATTTGAGGAGTGTCCACACTTAATGGCCTTAGAAATAATGTGCGCTCTTTTATATACCTCATGCTATAGAGTTCTTAAATTTGAATATATTCTATGTAAAAATACTCCCCGCCTTGTGACAGGCAGTGAGAAATACAATTTTCCTATAAATCGGCCTGTGAGAAATATATCATGGTTGTATGTGAAAGTGTGGTTAGGATAAAAAAAGATAAAAAATGATTTTTATAGTACGTACACGCGATTCTAATGGAGTACAAAACTCTCCAAAAGTTTATCCTAAGGAGATATGTCTTATTTATTTAAAAAAGTTGCTGTGATATGCATTCTGAGTTTAATTATACCAAGGGCATTTGTGTGTTGGACAGATGGTACAAGTCAAAGAAATGTTATTACTAACATCTCCCTTGTCACACATCCCCACAAACTCTATTGAAATGAACTAAGTCAACCAACCAACCAACCAACCAAGCAAGCAAGCAACCAACCAACCAACCAACCAACCAACCAACCAACCAACGAACCAACGAACCAACCAGTCAAGTAATTAACTCTATGGAGCAGAGTCCTTCCTGAGAAGCTAACAGGTTCTCAGCCAGTCGAGAAATTCCCTGCATTTTATGGAACCTGAAGGATCGTTACCACATTCACAAGAGCCCGCCAACTGTCCTCATCCTGAACAAGATCAATTCAGTCCATGCCCCCCCCCCATCCCAATTTTTGAAGATCGATTTTAATGTTATCTTCCCATCTGTGCCTTTGTCTTCCAAGTGGCATCTTTCCCTCAGGTCTTCCCAACAAAACCCCTGCTTGTACCTCTTCTGTCTCCCCCATGCCCTGCCCATGTCATTCTTCTTGATTTGATCACCTGAACAATGTTTGGTGAGGAGACTTACTGTGAATGCAGTGTACCAGTGTAATGCCCAGAAAGCATTATGTGACACTGGGTCTGTATTATGTTGAGACTGAAAAACACTGTGTGAGGCCACAGGAAGGTGCACAGTGCAGGGCCTCTTGAGCCTGTCAGCATGTGTACACTGACTGAAATGTAAAATTATTACTATGGCGCTCCAACTGGACTTCATTTTAAGCATTGTAAGAACACAGTGTTTTGGGAACCGGCTCTGTATCCTTAGGTAAAAAGGAGGAGGGATGAACCTACATAAGTTGCACATTAGATCAAACTACATTTTGATCATCCTACTGATGGAGAGTAGCTTCAATAAATTTGAAATTGCATGTGCAAAGTTCACTTTCTGGCTTGGTCTAAATGTGATACATGTCTAAATTCAAAAATTTTGTTCCTGCACCAAACATGTCATGTTAGAAACTGGGTTTTGAAAACTATGATCTTATTATTTTATAGAGTCTGAAAGAGTGCTGGAGAAACCTGTCTCACCTGTAACAGTACTGTAACTGTATTTTGGTCATCATAATGGCTGTGCCTGAATTACATGTCTTTGAAATACACAGAGAATAACAGCAATGAGCAGCAGAGTGTTGTACATCACTCTTTCAGTCTCCAGCTTTCCTGATGTGAATACAAAAATCTGAGGCCTCCAAAACCTATAAAATTATTCATAATGTGATTTAGCAACTTCAAAAAAATAATTACATATGGGCCTGAGTGATCTACATATCAATGGACTTTATTTTATATTCTTATTATTTTATTTACTGTGGCAATTCGGGACTAAAATTAATTCAGCATATTTGTATCAGTGAAAGATATGCTGGCCCTTGGTACATTTTCAAGACAAATATCCATAAATTTTGTAGGTAGGCCTAACTGATATTCATATTTGTATTTGATTTACCAAACCAACATATTCACACAGCAGTACAATTTGCACCCCTCCCACACGTTTCGGCGATTACGTTGCTACCATCAGGGAGTAGAACACACCAAGTTCTTTAAAACTTGTTAAAATACGATACTTGTTCATTTACGTTATTAATATACATTTGCATCATGGTGATATCCACTGCATTATTTATATGATGTCACATGCAGTAAACCCCAGTAAAATAGTGCAGTGTAGTTAAAAGTCTATTTATTTGGAATGCTGTTGTAGAATTTGCAGTGGCATACAGATATCTAAAATTGGTCTTGATCCATAATGGATCTGTCCCTGTATTCAGTGATGTAGTTGTCAGTGTAGGAGGTGACTGCAAGTGTTGGTTTTGTAAATAAAACACATATTCTTATTGCACGGACTGAACTACGGTAAGATGACAGTGAAATTGTTCTACAGGCCAGAGTTAATCAGGGGTAAGGAAGCTTAAAAACTAACAATAGCAAGATATGAAATGTCCACACAACATGATGCTTCTGGCTTATAAGTGTAACTGTAGTAACCAAGGAATACTGGTAACCAAGGTAAAGTTCGTAACCAAAAGTCATAAAATTTATGTAGGTTTTCATGTAATATATCCATTACTTTTGTCTGATTTTAATCAAAATTAGAATGCATCAAAACATTTTAGCAAAAATTCCCAATATCAGTTTCTGCACAAATCTGTCAAGTGGGAGTAATGTTATTTCATATGGATGTACCAATTTTGTTTAAAATGTGACAACAGTAAGAAGCACTGCATGCTAAGAACACCACCACTTCATGTATGCGTCTTGTGCATTGTAAGTCACTAAATATTTAATGTAGGTTGAAGTATTTCAAACACAAGTTGTACAGAAAAATTAAACAAAGGAAACAAATGTGCCAAGACTTTTATGCTGTGTGTGCACTTCCAGACTTAGTACCATTATTATTATTATTATTATTATTATTATTATTATTATTATTATTATTATTATTATTATTATTATTATTATTATGACTGTCATGTGAAACCAAGTAATTGAAAGGAATCAAATGTTTCAACCTGAAATTGTAATCTGTCTGAGCATGATTACAAAGTGTACAAATGAAGTGATGTAACAGGAAAGGATATACAAATATAATGAATACTGTCTTCACAACTAATTTCTTAATTTATTAAAAGTTAATTAAATGGCGACATGTTTCGACCAACTAAGTGATCATCATTGGGTCACAGTAAAGATAAAAATGTAACTGGAAAAATGTTCCATTTATATTTCTAACATTTTTCCTGTTACATTTTTATCTTTACTATGGCCTGATGATGACCACTTAGTCGGTTGAAACATGTTGCCATTTAATTAATTTTTAATAAATTAAGAAATAAGTTGTGAAGGCGGTATTAATTACATGTGTATTTCCAGCAATCACAACGGTATGCACATTGTAAAGAGAGAGGAAAGGAAATGGTTAAGCTGTTAAGAATAAGTCATGTCAAAAGACAAGAAATATAATGTGCTCTCAAGTACGGTACATGAAATATTTAAGCGTAATCTTTTGCATATCCCCTTCTCAATTCATGTCAGTGTACACAGAAGTTCACTGAAATATCTCTGGCTTTTAACATTTGCACTGCATGATGTTGTGTCTAGATTATAATTTAATCAGTCAGGAGGCAACAAATTAATTCCTACAACACAGCAAAGCTCATGAAACTGTTGAGAATATCTCCTAAACATCATAGGCCAAGTCACATGCTTTTATGTGTCTCAGAACTTACTAGAATATATGACAAAGACTTGCAACTAGTAAAATGTGCTAGCTCATCTGGCAACAGAATGTACATTACAAAGACTGATGCTTTGGCACTTGCCAGGCTACAATATATAAAAATTGTTATTTTAGAATAAGAATGGTGTAATATGTAATATGGTTGTAGTTACCATTTGCTAGAGTATTTGTAAGAGATATGCTATATATTATGGGCCCTATGTTTTTTTAAATATGTCTTGTTAAACTGGATGAATTGAATATTAAATGGATGAAAAAACAAACTATCCTATATTATTAATGCTGAAAAAATTTTTCTTCAAAAATTCGCTGATTTACATAAAACTTGTGTCGTCTCTAGCTACAGATTTTTCCTATAATTTGCTGTATTAATAACAGGACAGACAATCATACTTTGGAGTACCAGCTCACGCAACTGTCCATCAAAACATGATGCAATCTTCGAGAATTTTAAACAAGGAACAGATGGTACAGTAAAACATTCATAAAACACACCAGTCATATGAAGAGTCACATGTGCATTGTGGTAAATCTTTACAAACATTTATATGGGCAGGAGATCTTATCATCATCTGGTTTATTAGCTATAGTGAAAGATGAATCCAGTAACATCCCTGAACTAAGACAATTTCCTTAAACTATTTTCATCAGTTTTCCTTCATATCACTCGCTATATGTTAGCTACTACTTGAAATATGTTTATAATATATATAGTAGCCTCCCAAAAAAGTCACTTCATTTGATTTTTTATTCTTTAGAAGACTGTTTAATTTGATTTAGATTCTCATTATATTTGAGTCACCAGAAACTTTCAGTGAATGTGTATGAAAAGTATTTAATGGAAAATATTTATGTTCCTGCAGATAAGAATACATGCAACATGGGAACCTATGTTAAAGTACAGGATTCTGTTCTTCTGGGATACAGTACTATGTCGGGGGGGGGGGATCCCATCCTGATGTTTCGAGGTAATGTAGTGACTGTACATTTTTGTTTATATTTACATTACATACATTGCATAGATCCATCACATAGCCTATCGTCTCAGGATATGAAACATGTCACTACATTAATACATGGTTGTGCCACACTTAAAATTCAGGGGTTGAAACGCCCGAGAAAAATCCTTCACATCCTGAAATGCTGGGTACCCAATACCGAGTGATGCACTATCATATCCCAGAAGAATGGCCAAATAAAGTTTATTTAAATTCACTAATTTAATTTTCATAAAATCATTGACACTTCACACAGTGCTGCATTTTACATCAGCACATGAATTTGGGCAGTTGGTTTATGTAAAAAACAAAGCATTGTAACATCTTTTTAATTTGTGATTGCTTGTATGCTTTAATATAATCTCAGCCAACATGCTCAGCAAATATGTTTTTAAACTGTCTCAGTTTTATAACATTTCTGGTTTAGGGATTATAGTATTCAAATGATTTAAGCACTCAAGTTGGAATATTAATGTGTGTAAGCTATTATGAGTTTAAAATGTTACAGTGTTGTTAGCATTTACTTGGACTGACTGTACAATAGCAGTGGGTGTAGAAACATGTATGCTTGTGTAAAATACAGTAAAGTACACAGTGTTGATGGTTTTTTGAAAATTAAATTATTGTTAAATGAAATATAGACCATGGAAAATGTGTACACAATTTTTCAAAATTATACACTTATTATGGAATTAACCCATGTGCTTATTACTGTACTGGTGAAAGAAATTTATCATATAATATGGACCTTTTTAAATAAATCAAACTACTTAATCTTTTGGTGACATCTGGTACTCTTTCAAATACCATACTGACTTATGGTAACATGGCAATTGCTACTCGCAAAGCAAGTATGCCTAACATTCATTAAATTCAGTGAATGTGTTAATGTAATGTGGTGATATACAGGGGACACACTATCAGCACTGGACCACATTATAATCAGGTCCTTCCAAATATAATAAAATTCTGCTTTTCCATAGATGTGTCGCATTATTCCATGTTCTGTGCTGTAAAAACTTCATTACTGCAGGACTTACTCTAAATAACAGCATTAATTGACATATTGAAACAGTCTGTGTAGAAATTTTACATTAAAATTAAATAAATGCTGCCAAAATTCACACACTTTGTAAACAAATTCAGTGCACAAATATCCTTTCTTAAATTATATCACCAGAGGTGGAACACCCCACTGATTATCTTAATGTAACATCCAATAACAGTTTTCTAACCTCTTAATGGATACAGATTCATTTTGCAGAAATGTAATTCTTTGTAGCCATTGCCATGACACACATCCAATTCCAGTGACTAACCCACTTAAAAGATCCCAAACAACAGTATCAATATATCTGTAAATATATCTGTAATGGAACTATTTATAAAAATATGGAGTTTATTCAGACATAACAAGGTAATCAGGGCTACAGGTAGCAGTTGTAATACACACCCTGTCCATTCAGACAAATTAACTGTATGACATACATATGTAGACAACATGTACTTAAATGCTTCATAATATTACTGAAATCCATTAAATACATAAATACACAAGCGAAACAGATAAGATACAAAGTTACCTTTCACTAGATACGTAACAATAATTTTGTAATACTGGTTACACTATTCCTGCGTTGCAGTGTACAACACACAGGAAGGTCTTCATGTTATAATGAACCATACAACTGGATGACACAGACATTGCTCCCACGTGAAATGCAAATTATTTTTCATTAAATTTGCTCTATCTGAAAGGTATGAGTAATGGTAGAGTATATATATCTTTCATACATTCCCACAACTGCCCAACTGCCAGTACAACATGGGAAAATTTGGGAAAACAAATATGGATGGTATATAAAAGACCGATAAAGGAACACACGTACCACAGCTTCAGCCATAAGTACAAACAACACGTACATTCTTATGATTACCTACAACAAATACAAATGTTAGTTACCTGCTGAACGACTGTTTGTTGTTGTTTAGTTCCTCCAAATATGTAGTCTGTGTGTGACCCACATGATCTCTGCCCACCTATGCAACATGTCAGAATCTGTTTCTGAGGTGGAGTGGTAACCCACACAATGGATTTTGTTACCCCCAGTGATAAGTTGACCATGAAAGTGATGGTTTCAATGTGTGAACAGAAAAACCTCTTCACAGATGGGGATCAATTTGCAATCCTCTGAACCAAAGTCCAATATCTTACCCCAAAACCATCAGGTTCTTGTAATTAAGAAAAGTAAATGATGTTAGAGTTTATTTACTGTTAGCTGAATTCAATTTTGATTCATTATGAAGTGCATCTTATACACATTCATGTGTCTCTTTTTGGCCAATATTAGCCAAAACTGGAACATACATACATAAACTGACTGAACTTCCCAATATTAGATTCAATGAAAATCAACTTGATTGTTGAGTTGCATCATGTACAGACACACTGGTTTTAATAGGCACTCTGCAGGGATGCAAATAGGTCTAAAACTGCAGCATATTTTTGGAAAGGCTGTGTATATTAAGTTGGTAGTCTAAAAGGTAAGGACATACTTTGTTAAATGTTGATTTATACAGCCACCTTCAATTAAACCACATTTAAATCAACTGGAACATTAGTTTTAATGGCTCATTAATGCTGTTTTACAACTAAAAAATTTTGCTCTTCGTACTTATACAGATATTGGCAGGACAAGAAAACTTTTAAGTAACCTGGTGTCAGATTTCAGAGTCAAGTTATCATGCTGCTATCTTCTCATACTAGTTACATTGTAACTGAGACCTGAGTGAATTAACAGTTGATGATATTTAGCCTAAAGCTCTTCCTCAGAAAAGCAAAACGGCTTCTAAGATCACCACATTGTGTACATGCGAGTGTTCCTCCCCACTGGTTTCAGTTTTTGAACCAGCTGACCGATTTTCACACAACTTGATATGAACATCATGGCACTGGAGGACACCACAGTGCTGTGCACAGCAGGACTTGTATGGCAGGAGAAATACTAGCACCACTTACTGTTAGGCCCTGATGTGATGTTTGGTCATAGATCACAGTAAAAAGGTAAAGTTTTCCTTGTTCATGCCATACAGCCATATAGGAGGTGTAGAAGTATAGCTCCACCCATTCTAAACCTTGGTGTTAGATGGAGGCAAGTGTTCAACATCATGCCCCACCTACTTTACCCTGGGGAAGGAATCCTGGTACCTGTTGAACAGGTAGCTGGGTAGGCCCCACAGCTAATCTGGATATTCTGGAGAAGAGAAAATTCTCTTGCCCTAGACACTGAAAAATTATGCAACTTTGTTGAGGAAATAGTTTTTTAGAACGGAAAAGAACGAAGTGGTGGCTGCGTGAAAATATCATTAGTTTTCATTTATGACAACAACTAACAAACCATTTGAGGTACGCATAAGAAATTCGGTATGGAGCTAGGCCACAAACGTACCTACATGTTACGTGTGATATACATGGAAGTCACCAATTATGAATGTGATGGTGATGCACCTATATCTGACAAATCAGATGCCTATAGAATGCGTCCTTAAATAATAAGTTGTTCACGAATATAAAGTATAATAATAGTAATAATACTGATAGACATGTAGATACATAAATTTATGCAACAGGAAAGTAGGCTTGTTAAATTATTAAAGCACAGTCAGGACATGACAGCTGTCTTCTTCCAGTGTTGTAGAAAAATATACATCACATCACACACCAACACTAAATTCAGGAAACAGTATCAGAGATGTCAAAAGTATTCTACATACAAAGTGACATATTTATGCACACAGCAGTACTACATACAGGTAGGAAAAATAATGAGGGCGAAACCAACCACAGAATCCCCTGTCCCCCATTTCCAGCACTGTAACAGCATAACTTCATATGAGATCTGAGGCTCTTATGGTGCTGAATATTAAACTATGTTCCAGTATGTGACCGTGTAGATGCATAAAAACATTTCAACGGAAAATTAGTCCCTATCTACCGAACTACACAGTATTCACGGGCACATGCCATGGCTCTGGCAGTTAGTTGCCAGCCTGTTACTGTGGAGGTCTGGGTTCGATCACAGGCCAGTTGAAGTGGGATTTGTGGTAGACAAAGTGGCATTAGGACAGATTTTTCTCTAGTTACTTTGGTTTTTCCCTGTCAGTATCACTCAACCAATGCTGTGTACACATATTTCATTCATCTGCTACTGAAGATATATAGTTTTAGCTACTGACAGTATCATACAATACTTCTCAGTCTACACAGTATTACATTCCACATGGCAGTATCTGTAAAAGGGTTAATAATTTATCTTTTATACCAGAGAATAACACTGTATCTGGAACATAATAAAAACTAAACAGCATGTTTGTGACCCATTCTCATTTTGTATTTAAATGATTATGTGTATCCAATTTAAAAACACTATTACCCTTATTCTGATGTGGGAGCAACAAGTAATGTACTCTGGTTGGAGCACAGGAGCCATGTCTGCTATGCAACATATCTTTACAGTAAACTCAATCACAAATGCTACGAGTATCAAATGGCTCTATAGACAGCAATAAGAGCCTGTCTCTGATTATGTTACCAAACAGAAGGAAACTTAAGTGGCCAAATATTCATTCATTCCAGTATTAATGAATATCATTACATCCTCAAAAGTGCAAGATGGACATCTTATATCTCCTTTCATACTGTACTCTTACATGCCTAAACATTTCTGAGAAGTGAATAAATATTTCACGTTTCTAATATTTGAAGTATAGAAATATATATCATAGAACAGAAAAAATACCCTCTTATCACAAAACACCCTTGCTGTTGATGTTAACAAACATTAAGCTATTACACTACACAATTCCAACAGGTACAAAGTTCACCAATATGCAATACAATGGTTACTCATGAAGGGCAATAACATTACTTACATTTAGGAGTACTAGGTGCCTGGACTCTGTCCATTGTCTTTTATCCAAAAATGAATGTTTCAGTAACTGTACCTGTTTGCAGTCTCAGATGAAATGGCACAGATGGACCCGCAATTGGGTAGGGCAAAGAGCTGTCCTCTATGACTGGTGTAATGCTGAATGTAATACACCGTTCTCAAAACCCTTTTGGACTGACTTCCACAGCTTGTATCCTGGTACATACAATAGAAGTCCTTTAATCCAGAAACTGATACTCTGGAAATCCTGATACTTCGGCAGTTGAGGAAAACAGTCCCAAGTCTGGAAGTTATGGCATCAATAACATCCAGCATGTGCAGTGATTCCATGATTTTATCTTGTGTTATCTGAAATTTATTCAGCTATGAGGACTCCTGATCCACAGTGTCGTGGTCCTTCAGCATCCCAGTCAGAAACTGGAGTGAGTCCACAAAACACAGAAGATGACCCTGATGCCCCTGACCCACCAGTTGAAGGAGATACCCAAATGGAATACCGCTCTGATTAGTTGTGCAGCCGAAGTATAGGAGCAGCAACAAACAATTATCTGAAAGAACTTAGGTCAGTATAAGTACTGTTTAATAATCAGAAACATTTGACAGTCTCGTGCCTGTCTGATTATGAGGGTGCTGGTTTAAAGGAATTATAATGCACTACCAGTCGAGAGATCAAGTACTGCTTTTTCTGTCAAACAAAACTGAGTCCATTATCTCACCTGAGGGAAAAAACAAATCCAATTCTGGAGGCATCATGTTCCTTGTTGAATATTATATGACAAGCAGAGTCCAGAAACACAGTAACCCTTGTGAAACATACCAATGTCAACCCTTTAGAATTCAGAAGTATGTACATACTATAAAACTTCCTACAATGAAGTATGAAACTTATGTGACACCAATAAATGCATTACTCTATATTTTATTCGTACTACCTTTTACTTAGCTCCTACATGTTCTGGCGCTATTATCTCACCATCTTCACGGAGCTGACACCAAAGTTTCTATAAAACTTACAGCAATAAAATAGGTCACAGTAAGCATACAGTTTTGTGGCGTCAATAGTGCAGAATATTACAGGTTTTGGTTAAAATAGCGTACATAAATATTATACAATGTTGGTGAAACAGTGTGGTTGGTGTGGTGACTGTGAGTGACTCCACTCACAGTCACAAACCACTTGCCATACAATGCACACCATACTGGGATGGAATCCCATTTGGATCAAGGAAGAATAGACATACACAAAGATTTAATTACAATGTAAAAATGTATAATTGTTAACTATTTTCAACAAACAATCTGTATTATGGTTTCACCAATATTATATTATAGTTATGTACACTATTGTAACCAAAACCTGTAACATTCTACGCTTTGGGTATCACAACATATGTACGCTTATTGCAACCCATTTTATTGCTGTAAGTTTTACAGACCCTTTGGTGTCAGCTCCTTGAAGATGGCAAGATAATAGCATTGAAACATGTAGGGACCAAGTAAAAGACTGTACGAATAAAACATAAAGTAGTACATTTGTTGGTGTTAAATTCTTAGTTCATCACAATATATGGATTAAAAAATGTGAAATTACTACAGTGAAGTTCATGCTGACAGTATGATCCAAACACGATTGCAGATTCAGAACTGTGAATAGGATAATGATATTCCAGATAATTTCAGACATGACTGCCATGTATGAAATAAACCAGTAACAAATTTCATAATCTACATGAGGGAGAGAACTTAGTCTAAATTTTTCTGCTACGATACACAAAAGTAATGTTTTACCAAGATTAATGCTCTATATGTAGCAGAAAGATGTGATACAAATGTAGCCACCAGTGGTAAATTTAACATCCTACAGATGTCCTTATAGATTGGCACAACCACACTTTTACGCTATTGTGAAGTAATCTGTCAATCACAGCTAAACTGATTGACAGAATACCTCAACATAGTTTAAATATTATCTCAATGGGATGTTCAGCCTAAAGGTTATTTCTGCCACACATTTACTGTCTGGATAACGTAACTATTTTTGCTATTCAGTCAACTTTGCTTATGTTACAAAGTGCATAACAGTTAAAGACTAATTTATTTAAATGTGTGAATAAAGGAAAATACCACAAATGGAAAGAGTGTATGCCGTACAATTCTTTAAACCAAAAGGGCATGGCAGAGAAGTCGAAACACACCTGACCAACCTGCCTTTTCTCTAGATGCCACCACACAACCTCATGCCCATATCCTTGCTTGTACCTGTACTAGGCATAACAGTCTTCAGTATTATTGGATTTTATTCTCAACAAATGACGTAAGTCAAAACTGGTGGGACATTTTGACACTACAATGTATAAGCCTGTATGCCACGTTGTTTGTTACCAGTGCTTTAATTTTGTGTATATTTCTCCATGTTCCTACAGGAGGTGGAGACATGTCATATTTATAACATAAAGGGGCACACACACCTTGCCCTAAGGTCCTACCATCAATGATATAACCTGAGCTGTGCCATGACTCAGATGGTTAGTGACTCCCCTCTCACTATGGCCCAGGTTCGACACCAGGCCAGCCTATGTGGGATTTGTGATGGACAAATGGCACTGGGACAAGTTTCTCTATGAGTATGGTGCCTTGGTTTTCTCGTATCAGTGTCATTCCACAAATGCTCTGTACTCATTCATTCACCTACCTCTGACACTATAAAATCTTGAGAAGTGACATTATTAAATAAAAGACTAAAAAAATACATACTGTTTCACCTACTGCCAAATATAAGAAATATTTTAACTTAAAGAAAAGGAGTTGCCAATTATAACCTTGAGCTGGTTACTACACAATTTTTAGCTCTCAAGATATGGAAAGGCATAAACACTGCACTTCTTGAACACATGTAACAAACTTATATACAGTATGTTACACCATAACAATCAACTAGAAATGGTTTGTAATAACCTGTGGAGTACCATATGTAACAAGAACATTATATATAAATATATGATAATCAAATCACAGCAAATGTATCAGTCACAACTTTAACTGAGATGTGGTGAAAAGTGGACAAGATATGTGAAAAACAGCAGCAGCCATTTAGTTGAATGGGATGCACAAGTGATGAAGTTTTATATTTCTGATAAAGAATGTTTCCAAATATGGATGTTTTTTAAGGGGCAATAAAAAGGTTTGTGCTCACTGCAGCAGTGGGACAACTTGTGGTTGACACACACACACACACACACACACACACACACACACACACACACACAAATTCTTTTATATTTGAAATAGCATTAGTGTTGAACAATATGTTCCACCAGAATTTGGATTTAGAAAGTCTGACCCATATATACAATGTTCACGCACATTGGGACCCACATGTACCATATCCAAGCACAGAGGCACCCATACGTATCATGTCCAAGCACAGACAGATACATACATATCATGTCCAAGCACAATGTGACCCACACGTATCATGCCCAAGCACAGTGGGACCCACACGTACAATGTTCGAGCACAGCAGGACCTGTAAGTACCATGTCCAAGCACAGTGCAGAAGTTTTTACCTACAAGCAGTTCTCTAAGTAGCACTTCTTTATAGCTCTTGTGAAAACAATGTCTCCTTTGTCTCTATGAAAAGGTATAGCTGTCTCTGCATGTGCCATGAAAATATATGGGAGTGGAGACATAGCTCCACTCATTCTTAAACCCAGCACCATATATGAGTGATCCTGTCTCATGACCCAGCCACTTTGCCCTGGGATAGGTGTCCTAGTAACCACTAAATAGAGGGTTGGTTGGGCCTCAGAGTGAGTCCAGAGATTCTGGTGAAGAGATAAATTTTTGCCTTTACAGGGACTTGAACTACGATTCCTCAAATGTCCAGCCTAATCATTATAATGACAACACAATTACAGTTCCTTCTGTGTCCCTATAATTATTATTTTACATTAATCTGAAATTATATACAACCGCCCTGATACCTTTACACATCCCACTAGAAAGACCGTTCATATGGAAGAAACAAATCATTATTTCTAGCACACCACTTCATATATTTTATTCACAGACACAGTGAACTGAATTCTGTACTTACAGATACCCAGAGTTAAAGTGTTTAATATGTATGTTCTATTTCAACTCCCAACAAAACAATATGGCCACTTTGCTGAACATGAGACAGTCTCTATGCAACTGTAAATAAGTTTGTGAGATATTCAGATATGTCCACTGAAAACCCCAAATGCAAGGAAAAACACACTTAGGTCCCTACGTAAATATCTGTTACCATCTTCCAATTTTGATCAAAACTGAAATGGGTCAGTAACATTTACTCTAACACACAAATAATAAATCTCATGAGCACTGAAACAATGGTTCTACAGTTTTTTTTATGTATGAATAGACTCACAGAATAACTGGTGTTCCACCAGGATGTAAAGGTGTCCAGCAGTGTAAATAATCAATATCTACATAAACACAAATAGATACATTAAATATTAATATACATTATGAGGATCCAAAATTTAGTCAACGTGACAACAGGATGTGAAATAAGTAATAAAAATGCCACGTACACAGAGCAAGAAGAATATTAAAACCATTCAAATGTTGCACTAAGTCCATTAAATATAAGAAATAATATGAATATGAGTCATTTTTAAACATCAGAAATTCCTCAACAGAATAAAAGTGGTGTGAATTTAAATACCTTTTTAATGCTAACTTAAACTAACCCCTTCATTCAACAGAATTGTCGGTCTACGCGATAACTTGTTGAAAATGTTGAGGCCAGAACAGCAGATCAGTACTCTATTACTTCGAATTTAAGACATCCTCTAACTCCAGAGGCACCCTACTTTCAGAATTTACTACTCTTATAGCAAGGCCACTTTTTCTTTGAGGAAAATGACATTTTCGAGACTTTCGAATAAAGAAAAATAACACCTCAAATTTAAGATGCACCTTAATTTTCAGTTCGCCAAATGTCAAAAAAGTGCGTCTTAAATTTGACTTAGTACATTATGTACTTTGTTGAAAACATGAATGGTTGGCACTTGGTTTACTGCCCCCTTTTTAGTGAAAATACACACAAGTTTTAAATGTTAAATAAGGACAAAATGTGTACCAGAATGCATGAACCTACAAAATCAGTATTTTACTGAGACACATTTTGAGTTGTGTACCTACCTTTTGGTGCATTTATCTGTATTGAAAAGATAATACATGCACATACAGATAACTGCTTGTTGTTGAAGCATATCATATGCTCAGTGTCCATTTCTAAATGCTGTTTCTTATAATGAATGAGACAGGGTAATGAACTCAGTTACATCTTGGTAGCAAATGTGGATCAACCCCACATAACATGACATGACACACACATATATATATATATATATATAATCTATATTTACATTCTATTTGTTCCCTCATCCAACCCATTCTGGTATTGTACTGGCAGTCAATGTAGCCCTAAAAAAAGGGGCCAAACTAATATAGCACAATAGCCAGATTTAAGAAAAGAAATAGGAAATATATGCCATGAAATTCATTGTATCTACATAATGTATCCACTTACCATACATGGATGTCATCTAGAGGCATCATCAGATTATGTACACCTTACAAGTTGAGTTCATCACATTTACCTCACTGAAAACCACACACATTAGACAGTGTAATGTTTGCAGATAGCAGACATTACAAGAACAGGAGCAACATATACTTACAACTGTTCCAACTGAAATATGCACTCTTCTCAGTTTCTATGCAACAAGCACAGAATAGTAGTTTTTACTGACGTTTCGGGACAACCTATCCATCCCATCTTCAAGGGTCAAGCAGTCGTCTTGGACTGCTTGAACCCTGAAGATGAAACCTGATAGGCTGTCCCAAAACGTCGGTAACAAACTCCCATCCTACACTATGTAAAATCCCAGACAAGCGCAGATCTCATTTATACTGTGGCGGAAGCCTGAAATCACGAACTGTTCCACTTGTCTTACGTTACCGTGAATTGTATCTGTCCTCAGTCTGTAAGGTTAGGGTATACAAGGTAAATGTTCTTTCATCATTCCTCCAGTCTTACTAGCTGAAGAATGGATAATTTACCCTAGCTTCTAAAAACAGTAATGTGAGAGTGGGATAATGTACTGTTCACAGCAAAAATACTTTCTGCCTGTTGTATGTATGGGGTAATGAAGGAAATACTGTATGTATGTACTTAGTTCTCATATCTTAGTTAATTTTTAATGGTATTGTGCAGTGCGGTAACTTACTGGTAACTTACTTATTTGGAGTGAAGAGTATCAGCAATGCCTTCGACAAAATTATCCCCCTTCCCCCCCTCACACACTTCTTCCTCCCTGTCCCTCCATAACCACCTAAATAAATTCATAGAGCTGGAAATACAATAGTAGCTAGGCAGTACATATGATTTTAAAAGCTGTTCATGAGACACTACAACTTTTAGAATATCAGTTCCAGTATGTAGTCTGGATAAAATGAAAATTATGATGTAAAACTTTTACTGCGATATAACAAAATGAGACAATTCAAGACTGATTTCCTTTTGATGCTGTTCATATACCAAAAATTAAGTTAGTTCTGTCTTAATTCTTAATTCATTATGTAGCAAACTTCTTGCATTATACACGTCCAGTATGATTACATCCTGCCTGAACTGATTCATGCCAGTAAACGTATTAATAGTTCAGACATGCTGGATATAGACTGACGCATAATAATTTTCTTTATTTAGTGGGGGACAGTAATATTACTTAAAGATGCAATTCTACCGGATATTGCACGAAAACAACTTTGGTAGAGTACAAAAAACAGAAAAAAATTACATATTTCAAATATTATAAATGGGTTTGAAGATTATCAAAAGGAAAGTTATCAGATGTGAACAGAAGGATGAAAAGATCAACTAATGAAGTATGCAATGGAACACAAACCACTGAGGAACAAAATGTGACCCTGGGTGACAGAAAAGACGTTACAGGCTACAATTAAATAGAGCTTTTAGTTTTGCATGGCAGTGAAGATGTGTATTTTGATCTCGGTAATGGCAATGGGTGTTCTAATATGTGGGTATTGGCTGTTTGAAGAAATAAACTGCCTTCATCTCCAGAGAAGAAGTGGGACTGGAAGCTGTTAGACATTCTTCTAAAACACTAGCATCAATGTACCAGACTATATGGTGTCATGCAGTATGAATACAGGTATAGAATGTAGGGACAGGCAGATAATTATCACCTGCATAATTCACGATGATGCTCATCAACTGAAAACACACACATTATTGGAGAAGAGCTATGGAGACAGTGAAAAAAAACATGACCCAGTGTATGTCAATCTGTATGGCGAAGTCATTCACAAGAGATGCCAGCAAAAAGCATATAACAGAGAAAAATGGGCACATGTTGTAAAGGAGGCCAAATTTCTCAGAGAAGCATACAGTCAAGTAACTAATTATGTAATTAAGTACAGATGGGCCATTTTGAACAGATTTGGTGAAATCAGAAAAAAAATCAGTTTCTTTTGTGAGAAGTAGAAAAATTATAACTAACTAACTAGATAGCTAACTAATGTAATGTAATAAAGTCACTCTTCAGAAGCTGATAATTGCTCGGCCAGCTAAGAAACCCTACACTGTACAGAATCCAAATGTTTACTTCTAAGGTCACAGGAGTGTGAGTCACTGGTCCCTATAAACAGCCTGATGAATCCATGCCACACCCTCCCATGGTATTTCTTCAAGATACATTTTATGATAATACTTGACTTTGCATCCTTACTTACATGTCATTCTCCATTATTACTCAAATTTCCACTCACTCATAATCCCAGAGAGGGGAAAAAAGCTTAGCTCAGCTTAAACAGATTAATTTACAAATAGACTATACAAAATGGCCAAAAAGTCAGCTAACCATATTTTAGCATATAAATTACTAAGCAGTTAACTGAGGTTTGGGCCACTGTATATAATGAACTACATGGTATGAAAGTTTCATCATCCTAGAAGATCATATGCTGGTCTGGAATATGGCCTATGTGTGTTTGCTTGGTAGCAATTTAAATGTTCACGCTAAGCAAGAAAAATTGACCATCAAGAGATACAACAGGCATTTAAATCCATCTCCTAAACGTCGTGCTGCTGATGAGGTGTACTTAATTTCAGTCCAAAAATTCTGATATTATCCTCACATCACTGTCCAAACGTACAGTGGAAATTAAGCAAAAGCATGACATAAATACACACAATGAAATAATAAATGTCTATCAATACACAATTCCATATTTTAAGTCAAATTTACAGTGAATTTATATATTCATTACTCTTATTTCTTTCATGAGAGATTCTTACTCCCTCCCATCACAATTTCCACTCATTCAATCAGTAACTTCAATACATCATTACTGTTTTGATTTATTCTAATAAAAGATCTATTAACCAGTAAATTCATAAGTTTTGTTAGCTATCTGCTACATTATTTTGAATAAATGTTTCCACAAGATAAAATATTCCTAATAGTTATTTCCATTTAAAATTCAGATTATTATTCCTCCAGTTTGCTAGAAACATGTATTTCCCTGCCAAGTTGCAATCCAAAATATCATTCCAAAGGGCTAATAAAATTATATGAAGATGTTCAAAGAGTCAGTAATGCCAATGTGCAGTTTGGTGCAGCTGTTGGTGCACTGAAACAAAAGTGACGTGGAAGTGAGGAGCCTCATTCACAGCCGCTTTTTGCGATCCATCTTACTGTGTCTCCTCCCCCACATGAGATTATATCATACAAGTGTGCCCTGAAGATGTTGAGGATCCGTCGTGGTGCCTTGTGCTATGGGTGATACCTCTTCTGCACTGAGGCAGTTTTCACTGCTAAAACCCCCTAATACAGGCACATCCAAACCTCCACCACATGCACCTGAATCTCCAACTCCATTACCTGAGGTACCATCATTTGCACTTGACTCAACTCCAACCCCAACTGTAAAAGTCACCATTCCACTGTTCAGCAGGCCAGTGCTGCTTGACTCACTGGGTATACTACCTTCATCTGGTGGTGTTACTTCAAGTCCAATGCTGCCATTTAGGGCAATCTTGATGGCATTGCTGTGATTTGATGGATGAGAAGCACTTCCAAAAGAAACTCCTAAATCCTCTAAACTACTTTTTCTTCTTGTACTACCAACTGATGGTAGTCCTTGTCTGAGGGAGTTTGAACGCCGCAAAAGGATATCATCCACAACACGAAGGGAATTTGAACGCCCTCTGTACCCAGAACCACTACCCACAACTGTTGGGCTATCTGGAAGTGACAGAGAGTTGGATTTGGTTGTGACAAGAGGAGGGGGCCGAGGGGCGGTGTAACCAGACAGACCCAGTCCTGAACCTCGCCGGCTGCCAGCCTGAAAACCTGCAGCCATTTGCTGCACAAGTTGCTGTGAGCAGAAGCTGATGTTAGATTTTCGTCGGCTGTTGTGGCGCTCAAAAGTCTTCTGGGCTGAGAACGGACTCGGCCGAACCAGATAGCTGCAGAGTTAAAAGGAATAAGCTTCCACAAGTACATATAAAACAACCAGCTCAACATCAATAAAGTGAAAGCCAAGAGTTAACTTGCTTGGTCACATGAAAATAAAGCAAACCATTCTTAAATATGTGGTTAGTATGGATGAGATAAACGAAAACCTACAGCCTGATATCTCATATTATCTGATAGGTCCTCAAGGAGACAATGTAACATGTTCAGACAATTTGAACTGACAGGAATCAGGTAACATGGTGAAGGTCTGTGTTGCACTTTATGTGACTTCTAAGAAGTCTAAGGAAGATCAGTGAAATAGCTCATTTGGCCAATCAGTAGGTGATGGACCAATAAGCATACAGATGTTCATTTACTTATGCTTGTGTTTTCTTCGCCTATTATGTTTGACTCACATGTAAGACTCATAGAGCAGATAACAATAGTCCATACTTGACAATAAAGTGCCTCACTTGTAACAGTTTTCAATTGGTGCTCACATTTTAGAACAGAAAACATAAGGGTGGGCAACATAGTGACCCATGCATTTCTACCATTTTTTTATCTTTTGTGCAGCCCTTTTGCTCACACATTCAGCAGACCTGCACTTTGGACAAAGTACAGTACTCTGCTGACAGACATGCCACCAAAGTTGCCTGGTTTCAAAAATGCTGACCCTGGCACACAAATATTAATATGGCCAGTACCTCACAGTCACAAAGAATGTAAAAGGCCATTTCAAATGCCTGTTTTTCATCTACCACACCCGGGATTGTCTACCAGCCCCAGTTTGACAGTACCCCCTCAGACGCCCCATCAATAAGCTTGGCTGGTTTCTCCTCAAAGTGAGTATTTCTCTAGCTCTATTAGCAGAGATGCTCACACTTTTTTTCACTTGTCCATCAAAGATGACAGGCAGTTAGTCTTTCTGTATCGCTGAGCTAGCTTGCGGCAGTTGTCTGCACGTGTATATAGTTTGTATTCATATCCTTTGATTTTCAAGAAAATAATGGGCAAGAAAATCACTCTGAAAATTTCAGTAGCCACTGAACACATTAGAAAAGGTCACTTAAATATTGACATGAGGGGTTAATTATAGAATATTACTATTTGAACTCATAGACTTTTTGGACTTCTTCCCTTGTATGCATTGACATATAAGACACTACATTTCAGAGACCAGATTGGTCCCCAAAACGCAGTGTATTATATTTCAATACATAAAATGGAAAAAGCCCAGACAGTCCATGAGTTGAAATGTCATACACCATTGTCAGAATCCTATAGAATAAAATGTGACTAGTTAACTTTCAGGTTTCTTTCTGTAAAGTACTTTCAATATAGCTTACAAAACTGTCATCAATCCACCTAAATTAAATTAGCAGAATATTAAAGATGATTCTTACATAATGTCACCCTCTTCCAGCTTCAGATCACAACTAGGGTTGATGATCACATAAGACAGACTGTTTCTCTTCTCACTAACATCATCATAGTCAATACTTGGAAGATTAAGGCTCTCCATACGTGAACGAACTAGATTAGCGATTTCAGCCCTCTCAATCATTTGTGCATGATTGTTTCGAGCTTCATCCCCCACGTTGACTGAATACTGCAAGACAAAGAGCAACAAGTTTAGTTTGTATTGAGAAACAGGTTTAAAATAAAAGTTAGAACAAGTGGCATATATTCCCTGTGTTCTTAGTGTTTAGTGCATAAATAGGCGTCAATAAATGTCTCCTTAGTTCACGAGTTACATAAAAATTCTCCTACCACACACGTCTCAACAAGAGAAACTGGACCTACGTATGCTCTTATAACTGTTCCACAACAGGTTATGTGACACCACATAACACACATGACACAAAAATGCAGTCTCTTGCATAATATGTATACAGGATATCACTTATTGTTTAAATTTACTCTTCAAAATCTGGAGAGAAATAAAGGAGTGAGTGGGAGGCAATACTAATGAACAAATAACAGCTTTTTACACTTGTTGGCTTTGATTCACTATTCACCATGAATGAACAGACAAGTGGGTTTGTCGAGCCCTATGTACGGATATGTAATTTATCAGAAGTCAACAATTAAATTATGTGTTACAGATCTCATTTCTACTACAGAGTTTAAATGCCAGATTCATATTAGTGAACATCTGTCTTTTCTTCCTCACACTTAAAATATGCCACCGATTGAAACATATAATTGTTATTAATTTCTCATGCAGTATTCTACAACTAAAAACGTATGTATTCTACACCATTCCACAGATATACAAGTATGCAGTGCAATGTATGTAACACATATGTTACTGATAACACACAAAATGCAGAAGGCACTTGGATGTCATTCGGTGCTTCACACACATTCGTTTTAAAGAAAATCTATACAACAGGCAAGTTTCAGGCCATTTACTTAGATTCTGTCCAACACTGTAGTCTTTTTTGTACAAAAACCACATTTCAGAAATAGACTTTGTTTCTGTTTTCAAGAGAGGATATGAAGGGACTTTAACTCTGTTGGGTCCCTTAGTACAACTAATGAAGACATAAAAAGGGTCCACTTCCAAAAACTGTGTTGTTTATATGAACAAGCAGAATGATGAATATGGTCGAAATAAAGAACTGCATGTTTTATGTTATGGGGTCATTAAATGACTTCAAGGTAAAAGCAAGTTCTAATGAATAAGGTACATTTTTTAAGACAGAACTGGAAGATAGAAAATTAGCATACATACTACAAGAATCATAGGGTATATTCTAAAATAAACTAAAATTACAGACATTTTTGTGGTTGCAGAATTTAGGTGTTGAACAGAACATATTCATGGTTGTATCTGTGTGCTTCATACAACTGCAGATCACTTGGGTCAGATATATATGTCAACTTGAAGCTTTGTCATGTCTTTGGTGTATTAATAAGCAACTTATATCAAATGTACGAAAAAGGTAAAGCAATTCCTGTACAGGCCCAGACAGGCCTTGACGGTTCCAGAAGGCTGAGGCTCCCAGATTCCAAGAAAGTCGGCAGATGAAGGTGGTAAGGTTGTCAGCTCTATGCACTGGCTGCCTTTACCCCCCACGAAATATTCCTGGTACTCATTTCTGTAAGAGGCTGAGTGATCCCAGGGCAATAGTGTGGCCGGAAGGATTACATCAATGAAAAAATCCAATGACATAATCTGGAATCGAACCCGTGACCTTCCGGCTTGTAGCACAGTGTTATCAAATGTAAAGCCGGTAAATAATCATGTGCAATGCTTCTGATAAACACTATGACTCAGCTTGTTATACTTTGATAATAGCCATATGTTCACTTCTAGGGATATGAGGATTCTTCAGTTACATTAACATGAAGTGCAGAAGTTCAAATTTGGCTTACATAGAGGTCTTACGAAAATTTAAAATTCCTATCACACAAATTATTCAAGTAATCTGCAGATGTTATAGATGCTTAAATTACCTTTATCATCTCAACCAATTTCTCGGTTTATTCTTGTAAGACAGTGTAAACACAATTGTTATCGTATTATGTTTTCATCAACTGTGATCCTTTCAATACGTTTTATAGTGCATAAAATACTTAACACTGAAACTGTGGAGAAATTGAAACAGAAGGTACTGACATGCAGTGAAAAATAAAAAATTTGTAACATTTACACATTTTGATATTCCGAATAAGAAGAATTTTGGAACACAGGTGTTTAGGTTAATTTTTTAAAACCAAGTTTTAAGTAGGCACAAGACAGTACAAAAAACATGCAAAACATTTCCAAAATTTATATAAAATGAAATGGGCACTGCCCCATTTTGTTTTAACATTCGTTCCGTTCTTTTACCGAGAAAAAAGAGGACAAGCAACACAGGTGTCTGCTGGCACACAATGGCAGCTTACTCACCGTAGATGTCTGATATTTAACGCAAGCCAGACATTGTGACATCTGTGATTTGGGTTTGTAAGTAACCCCAACACCATCAGAGTCATTCTCCTCGTCAAGCTTGAAGAAACAGGAATATGACTGATAGAGAAACTATGCACTAATCATAAACTTGTGGATGGCAGCTGATGAAATTTAAGTTGAAAGTATGTTCGAAGAAAAAATTAAATTACTTGTTGTGGTATGAACTTTTTAAGATGCAGACAGTCTGTAATACAATACATTTTTGCATGCCACTCTACAACTAAACATTGTTAAGCAAAGTTGGAAGACAAAAATGCAGTAGTTACTGCCTGTATCTATTATGTAGAGTAATAAATAAAAGACACGAAACTGCCAGACAGGATCGGCAATACTAAAAAAAACAGCTACAGTAAGGAACACGGGACCAACTAAACACTAAAGACTATCACTCTGTCATATTGGGAACAAAGGCATGAGCATGGGGTACGATGGATGTGCCCAGGCACACATTAACGCCTTAAAAAACCTAAAATTTGGTATTTTGTGCCCCTTTTTTTATGTTTTCATTTCTTAGTTTGTTTGCTGAATAAAAATAATATTCTTTATGAATGTATATTCAATAAATGTTTGCTTTAAAAAATAAAAAAAAAACCCCTGGGTGTACACCCTAATGAAATGTGCTGCGCACAATTGTGGTTGGTCATTACTCCAGCAATTCTCTGCAGTTTTGAAGTAAAGCAGTAAGAAAACAACTTTATCATAACCAAATTCATAAAACCTGTTTTCATTATATTCTGAATTTGTATTAAATTTTCTGTCCATGACTTCCCAGCAGTTTAAAACAAAAACTTGAATGTGATTTACTAGTGATGCATATTGCCATACTGTTGGATAATTTTGTACACTATATCCAAAAGACAGGATGTATATGATTACATTATTGGCTTACCAATGTCAACAAGATTTGTGCCACATAACATCAGTCATCATTTAATTCTTACACTCATGTTAGTTTTAACTAACCTGTAATTTTGGAGAAAAGTATTTTAAAATCCTTACGTGAGACTTGTCTCCTAGGGTTAATATTTAGGTTAGAACCCTGAGGATAGAGGCAGCAGATTCCTCTAAAACACTGACTTATATCCACCAAACCACAAGGCATCATATCTCAGAAGGCAGTAGTCTTAATTTAAGTGTGATAACAACTGTGGTCCTTCCATACATGTTTATTATCAATTTTTTCTACCTCATATCACACATTCTCATCAATCCATGTAACAGTGACAAAGTTGTAACCTACGAGTATAACTGTTTACTGGATTTTCTTTAATGTTTTTGTATCCAAGGGCTGGCACTGCAGCTCACAATGAGCCCTTGCCTCCTTTTGGAGCTCTATGCATTCTTATCATTGGCACTAGATGGAGGAGGATGGTAATATTCATGGCCTGGGAGCAGCCCTCACTACTCATAACACTGGAGGGCGGAAAGGCTGCAGAGCTGGTCTGGACATAGTGGTAAATAAAACAACTGCACAGCAGGCATGCAGAATGATACTTTATGGCATGAATGTGAACTGTGACTTTATACTCACACAAAACATAATTGAAAATTTAACACGTTATATTCAGTGTGAATATTGTCAAAAGAAAATAACACCATCACACAGTTTCTCTGGTGATTATATTCATTAACTTACACCATACAATACAACAAATTTCATTCTGAAGAGTACACTTCTCAAATACTTCATATGAAGGACTTTATTATAATGTATCACTGTTATCAGTGGTTGATTTGAGACTCATTACATGTTTACCCTGAGAAAATTTTTTTAATCTTAATCTCACATTTTAAACTGTATTACCTTTAAAATTATTTCTAAGTAGGTCTGCAGATGTGTTATTCTCAGTGAACTGTGTGTTTCTATTTTGCAGGTGCTGTGGCAGTTAACTATGACACTGTTTTCCTGTTGTGTGACTTGTTATTATTTGAAGTGTGTGTGTAGGTGTCAGTATTGAGAAAATATCCTGTAATCTGGCAACAGAAACTGGCATCCTTTATCACAGTTCATCCTCCTTTTCAGTCACTGTATGTGAAATAAAATAAAAAATCATACGTGGAGGTCATGTCTCTCTGTCCATCCATCTCTCTGTGATTAAATATAAATGGGAGAGATTATTTAAAACTTTGACATGGCAGGTGTTCATTAAAGCTGAGGGCTAATTTCAATTTTCAGTCATATTTAGCCACAATAAAACCCACTTTACTTAAAGCCATGAACAGATTGTCAGTGAATTTAATAAACTGCATAGATTGCTGCTGGGAGTTCTCTGTACTACGTTATGGAGTACACACTTTTTTACCCTTTTCTGTTCAATGAATGTACATGTGCGATATAAGGTTCTCATTGCAGCGACTGTGAAGACAGTGTCTTCTGAAATATGACAGTGTGTATTCAGTTGGTGAGTACCAACCATCTTCAGTGTAGAAGAGAAATACACTAACCATGCAGGCCTCAGGTTCTGCCACAATATCAGTAGTTCTCTACCACACTACATGAACCTTTTAAAGCCTAGCGGTAACTTTACATATGACCAGGTTTAACATTAAAAAATTCTACGTGGTGCCAACATTGCGTTTATGTGTTTTGTACGGATCTCAGAACAAACAGCAACTTTTGCCTTATAAAACATTAAGAGATTGGTTTTTATAACCGAAGTGGAGAGTGTTTACAGTGCGGTACGCACTGAGTCCTTATATAAAACAGGTACGCTTCGTCTTTAAAGTGTTAACATCACACCCCAGAACACATTAATGCCTTCATATTCAGTGTTGAGGGAATTACATCTAGGTAGATCCTGAAGTAATTTCGGTATGATGTGGGTCAGTTATATGAGTAGATTATGAGGACTGTGGGTGATAAGTATCAAGCAGTGGAGAGAGGGGGGCCAGAACTTGTGATATGGGAAGTTGAGAAACTGGGACACTGTGTATTCAGGTCTTCTGGGATGTGGCTCTGTGTCGATGGGTGAGTGGTTACTGCTGTTTCAAATGACTGCAATGCCTTCATCTGCGAGGGTCAAGCAATCCCAGAAGAAACAATCAGAATGCTTCTAGGCTACCCACACAAATTTTACCTTAATTAATTCTAATATAAATGGTGTAAAATTCTCTTCCGAGTAAAATAAAAATCAAAAAGACACATTTACAACAAGAGTTACTAAACATATGTGTAAAATATACTATTATGAAGCATTACTGCTTTACAGCTAGAGTTATTACATACACTCACTGACATGCATAATATTAAAGTAAAATGGAGATATATATATACACACACACACACACACACACACACACATGTACTTAAATATATATTTCCTCCATTCATTATTAAAATTCATCCAACTATTTCTAACAGGAGCCAAGTATGATGCATGTGCTCCCATGGGAAGAAAGAATTTATACATGAGAGCTTCAGTTACTCAGTTCGTTTTAAGATTCATTTTATGAGTTCAAGCAATTTAAAAAAGAAATAAACACAAGCAGGAAAATATGAAGGTCACTAAAATCTTAGGCTCTACATTTTTTATTTTGACCCAAAATGATGAGGAAGGGCTGAAAGTTGGTGTACAAATAGTTATGTCCTTCCTATGGTTTTATGCCATTTGGAAATAAGGGCCTGTCTTCCATGTTGGTAGAAGTCTTGTGGTGTCTACTGAAGCCACATAGTCACGTCCATCATAACCTTGTTATCATCCATAAACTTTTGTCCACAAATCGCATTCTTCATTGGACAAAACAGACTGAAGGCTGATGAGGCCAAATCCAGACTGTATAACCAATGTGGCAACACAGTCCAAAAATTGTGTGATGACTTCTCTTGTTTAAAAACTGTTGTGCCAAAGACAAGAACATCTTGAATTTTTTGCTCCAGTCAAACTTACTTCATGCACTTCTGAGTCTTTGAAAGTAGTGGCATATATCTCGGAATTTATGGCTGCTGCTTTGTAATTTTGACCAAAATCACCCGTTTCATGTCCCAGAAGACAGCTGCCATCACTTTCCCTGGCGAGGGCGGTCTCTTGAACTTCTCACATGGCAAAGTCACGTGATTCAATTCCATGAACGGCCACTTCACTTGTGGCTAAAAATGGCAAATCTGTGTCTCACCCCAGTCAAAATTCATAAAATGAAGTCATCCCTATCCATCTCATACCAAGCCTGCTACTCAGCAACATTGTGCTTCCTCTGGACCTTATGTTCTGGTGTAAGTTGTTATGGAACAAGCCGTAAACAGGCTTTTGAATACTCCAGCTTCTGAACTATTACTGAATCCAGTCTCCAGTGATTATGCTTAGGCTGTAGCGAGTATGTTGTGCATGTGACATGTCTGTCCCTCTGAATGACTACAGCACACTGCATATCATCTGCTGTCAGGGACCAATGTGTGTGGCTGTTGCATGGTTCATCATCCAGGTTGGTACTTTCTCTTTTTGATGATTTCACACATTTCACCCAACACACAATTGTGTTTCTATAAAGAGTGCAGTCTCCACATGTTTATAAATACTTCCCTCTCAGCCATTAGGAAACCAATGACAGCTCTCTTTGTAACACACTTCAGTATCAGACATCATTTTGACAACTGATTACACTCTTCTATCTGGCAGGCACTTTATTATTGAAGGTGACAAAGTTCAAAATTGATGTGCACAAAATTTAAGTTCTTCCCATTACTTTTGGTCAAAATGAAAGATGTGATCACAGTTCCTCAGTGACATATGTGTCACTTTGTATCCTCCCTTAATTATGTGCAATTTCTACAAAATGTTTGAAATTTACATGAACAAACTACTGCATGCTTATTATTAATATTCAACAGTGGCACTTTTTATTGTACATGCTATTCCGGCAACTAGTTTCTGCTCAAAACATGAGCCGTCATCAGGCCACTAAGAAGAACATCCAATATTGGAAGATGCCAGTATCATTTGACACATACATCAGCACTGCTTTGATACATATTTAATACCTTGGGATATTATAAACTTGGAAACTGGTAAACAGTCTTCTAATTGAGATATACAGTTACGTGATATTGGAGGGAAACCTTCTTATGATCAAGAAGCCATTGCAGATGCTTTCAATAATTACTTTTCTTCTATAGTTAAAAAAATCCAAAAGAAAAACATATATAATAAGACTAGAACTGGTGATGTAACTACTTCCACTCCTCTTCATTTTCTATCAGAAAAGCTTAAAGATCACCTTCCTGCTGTGGTGTTTAAATCCTTTTCTACTAAAGAAATCATAACAATAATTAAATCTCTGAAATCAAAAAATTCTCATGGATATGATGAAGTTCCTACCAAATTATTAAAAATTAGTGCTGCTTGCATTTGTTCTCCACTAACTTGCATATGCAATACGTCCATACAGTCACAAATTTTTCCTGATCGCTTAAAATATTCAATTATAAAACCTTTATACAAAAAAGGAGATAAAATGAACATAGCTAACTATAGACCTATATCATTATTAACTTCGTTTTTGAAAGTCTTTGAGAAAGCTATGTATACTAGATTCATTGAACATCTTGACAGTGATAAAATATTGGTTAAGGAACAATTTGGATTTAGGAAAAATTTAAAAACAGAAGAGGCTCTTTACAAGTTTAAAAATGAAATTCTAAAAGTACGATCGGTAGTATTTTTTGCGACCTTGAGAAAGCATTTCACTCTGTCAATCATGAGGTATTATTGTCAAAGTTGACATAATATGCAAGAACTGGTAAGGCCAAACTATTAATTGAATTTTATCTTAAGGACAGGTACCAAAGAGTTCAAATTACTAATCTGCATCTTAAACACAATACACTTTCTCAGTGGGCCAAAATAAAGCATGGTGTCCCACAAGGATTAATTTTGGGCCCTCCGCTATTTCTCCTTTATGTTAATAACTTGCCCAAGTTTATGGGAAACAAAGCAAAACCTAGCCTGTTTGCTGATGACACTAGCGTACTAATTACAGCACCAAACACTGCTAAATTACAAAATGATATTAACATAGTTTTTGAACAAATAAATAAGTGGTTTGAAGGTAATTTTCTCTCCTTAAACCTTGATAAAACTCATTTCATTCCTTTCATGAATAAAAGTATATACACTACTGATATGTGCATTAAATACGATGATAAGCAGACTTCTAATATTACAAATACAAAATTTCTTGGGCTGTTTACAAATTATACATTGTCCTGGAAAACACATATAGAGTATATTATGCCAAAGTTAAGGTCAGCTTGTTATGTCACAAGATCAGTTAAACCACATTTGTCGCAGAATACCCTAAAAATGATTCATTATTCCTACTTCCATTCTATTATGACCTATGGATTATTGTTTTGGGGGCATTCTTCAGATAGTGTAAAGATTTTTAGGGTGCAAAAGAAGATAATTAGAAATACGCTGGGCTGTAGAAGCAGAGATTCATGTAGGAATTTGTTCACGAAGTTAAAAATTTTGCCCCTTCCATCTCAATTTATTCTGTCTCTTCTTCTTTTTGTGATGACGAATAGGAATCAATATACTTTTAATTCTGAGGTATATCATATAGACACTAGACAACATTTTAACTTTCATCAACCTCTTTCCGGTTTGGTGAAATATGAGAGAGGGGTTTACTGCCTTGGTGTAAAGGTTTTCAATGGGCTTCCTTCATATATAAAAGATGCATCCAATAGTCCTAAAAGATTTAAGTTAATTTTAAAAGATTTTTTACATGAAAATTCATTTTATTCATTAGACAAATATTTTAAATTAAATAAGAACCAATAATAATATGTATTATGTTATAGTAAATTGAGAGTATATATCTTAATCTATTTAGAATACCACCATCCCTACCTCTTATTCACTATATTTTATCATATTTATGCATTATTTGGTTTTATGTTTTTTGTATTCAAACTTTTATATCACTGTAAAAACATAATGTAAGTAACAATTCTTGGTGAGTTCATATTTTGTAAATGCTTTTATGTTACTAATTAATTCTTCATGAGTACCAATTCCTTTATAAATTCACTTGTACTGTGTATATAATGCTATTATGTTAAAGTCAGTAATATTTTCTTATATACAGCGTATAATGATATTGTACAAATGATTTATGTATGGTACTGCCATAAGTTTAATGGAATCACCTGTATTATCCAATGCTTTATTATTGATTATTTACATTTTATGCTTATTATATACACTTACATATTATCAATCTGTACTATTAATTATAGCATCAGTATTAATGTCTCTTACATCTATATATTTGATTTGGGATTAATTTAAATTCCACAATTAGCTCTTAATATCATTGTAGTGACTTATTCTGTATCCAACAGGCTTTCCTAGCATGGATTTGTAGAATGCAAAATAAATAAATAGATAAACAAATAAATAAACCGAAACTTACACAAAGAATGCACCCAAAAATGGCCATTAGCTGAGAAACTAGCCAAGAAGCATCATATTTATTTTTGCATACTTCATGGATAATAGGTTTCAACAAAACTGTGGTTACAAATGAAGTTTCACTACATGTTAATAATGTAGCCACCATAAATCATAAATACTGCTAAATGCATGCTGCAAACCCAGTCTGAACAGAACTGTAAGTTAGTGGTGCAAGCAAAACTATTCCTGCCCATATTTGAGTGTACTGACATGTACCAGTGTGCAGGAATTGTAGTACTGACTTACATATTTAACCACAATGTTCATGTGATTAAACATGCTAAGCAACAAATTATTATTGTTTACAAATTTAAATCATTTGTTGATAAATATAAAAGTACAACTTTTTTTATCCAGCATGCAAAAAGGTACACACTTTTTGGTCTGGCATGTAAAGTGTGTAACATAAAGCAAGCAAATCTCAAAGCAGTTTCGTGGCACCAATACACATTTTTGTGACTGTCCAATTAGTCTACAAGATACTTTTTCTCTAGACATCTGCTTGCAGTCAATTTAATTATTAATTAACTGATGTCCTGCATGCAAATACAGTATAAAGTTGCTTCATGCATGCAATAAAAATTTGGTAGGACATGAACTGAACTGTTTTCAAATATTATCATGACTTTTCACTTTAAGAATTAGGCAGAACAGTGAAATACCAGTATCATAAAACAGTCATGATTTCATGTACTGGCTGCATAGTGTGTGGATAAGGCCATTGTATAGAATCTGAAGTATACTAAGAGCAAATCCCACTGCCATATCAGCCTCTTCTGCTATGAAGTTGCTTCAGACTTCAATCAAATCCTCAATAAAACCCTGTACTAATGAAAATTAATTTACTCATATCTCAAATGTTGGAAGGGCTGTAAGGTATGGGCAATTTGTGTCAAGAATAGATGGATTACAGAAGTAGACACACGTCAGGGTGCCAATTCTCCCATGATCTAAGTGCATGTAATAATGTTCCTTTACACATGCTGTAAAATTATGAAATATGTCTGTGTCCTCTAACAAGGGAAGTAAATCTTTTATGTATTTCACAAAAAGAATTATTGACAGGTGTGAAGTTCTTTAAAATTTTATGCATAATGTTGGTTATGTGGTCTAGTTGCATTGTATGTTGAAGCCATTCAAACTTTTTGGCAACCACAGCAGTTATCATCATCAGTGCAAATGCAGTTGAAGGAGAAAGTAGACTGCTATATTTATCTTGCAGTGTCAGCGTGAGTAGCAGTGGAGTAGTTCGCTTCCTTCTTCAACTTCATTTATTGCAAGGATGACAACTGCAGTGTATGCCAAAATGTAATACATGTAGTTTCTACATATAACCTGGCTAAACCCTGAAAGTTGAAGTCTGATCCTAGAAATGGGCCAAAAACTCCTAAGGAAAAAATGACACTTGAAGTTTATGCAGATTAAAGAAATATCACAAATCAGTTCTAAAATAAGTGCATTAACATTATTTACTCATTAATGTAAGACATTATCCATAAGTTCTAACATTCTCACAATGTTATTGCTCATGATACATGTCTTCTGAGATCTTATGCTGTGTTGCTATTATGTAGTTCTCGAATTTTTGAAAGCAGTGCAATCCTTCAAAACGTTGGGAACTATTTACTAGGCAATACAATGTAGCATTTCACAACACAACAATCATAATCTAATATCTCCTAGGATTTGGATTTCTGTAATGTGTATGAACTTAACTTATGTAGGATGTCCAACATATTTAATATACGTTTAAATTTAGACTTCTCAAATAGTTTCCTTTAATCACACATGCACAAGCCCTGTTCACAAGAATGTTAAACCAAAGTAACTCACATGTGATGAGTCAGATACAGAAGTATCCTGTGTTCTATAAATTCCAATTGGAATTTCACATGTTGTGGAGCACAGTTTCTGGTACAGACGTCCATATGTTCTAATCCACATGTCATCTTTTGTGATCTTCATCTGCAGCAAAATATGAGACATCTCTCAGTATCTGTATCACTACTGGTGTACAGAAGTACTAACGCTGAGTTTTACAGCATATGCATAAAGTGTGACATAGTTGGTGCAAGCAGAAAACCAAAAGCTAGGGCCTGAATTGGAATGAAAGAAGATCTGACACAGTTCTGTTTTAAAACGGGGTACCTGCTACATCAGAGCTGGAGAAAATTTCACATACAGCCTCTCCAGAAGAATAAAATAGCAACTTTACACTCCAGTTACCAACCAATTAAGAGTGATTTCTACCATATTTACTCGAATACAAGATGAGGTTTATTCCTTAAATTTGGCACATAAATATGTGAGGCCACGTTACATTCATGTGTGAAGCACCTGACTCCGCCATACCAGATTGCTCTGATCTGGGCCATGTGGAACCAATCCAAGCCCTGCATTGCCAAATTGTCATGTATAAACAAATGACAGAACAAGAGAACAGAGCACAACTGAAGTTATACTGACACAATCTTCTTCTTTTGGAACTTTATCTATCATCTATTTTTTTTTAAAGAAGCATGGACATTTCGGAAGCCATCTCTGTTTCCATTTTCAAGCAAAGAAGCACCTAACCTGGTGGATACCTTATATCAAGCTATTGTCAGTCACCGGGTACCATACAAACAGTAACTTGTTAAGATATGCACCTGAGAACAGACCTAGTCCGAAGGGTAATAACAGGAAAATGGCAATTGAAAAATTAAAAATTAACTACAAGACTCAAAAATAAAACCTGGATGGACAAAAAGATCCAGAACACACGTATGTAAAATTCTTAACACCACTCACACCACCTTCATGAGTTAAAGTGAGTTTATAAACCAAGAAATATAAACATATTTTTGATCAATGTGGATCATAATGGCATGGCAGCACATCTCACCACAAGTGATTCTGAAGGGTTTTAAGAAGTGCTGTATATCCAGTGCAATTGATGGGACTGAAGGTGATAGGCTGTGGAACAACAGTGAAGAGGATCGGAATGTTAGGAGTGAGTGTGAGGAAGATGAAGGCACTGACTGTGAAGAAGGAGATGGTGACTCTGATTGGTAAAAGTAGATAGGATCTGACAGGCTTTGTGTATTCAGTGTACAAAATTAATAGCAAAATACTTTTTCTTACCAGATGTTTTATTTTTGGGGTGTCGTCTTAGATTTGAGTTATCTTAGCGTCGGGTAAATACGGTAATAGTTTTCAAGGTATTGCACAATCAAAATGTGACTGCAGACTTTGAAAACTAAGCAACCACACTCATAGAAACTTCAGCTATTTGCACCCCCCCCTCCAAAGACAAAACGTTATTATGATTATGATTATTGTAGAGAACCTGTTCTATCATTCTGTACTTTTACAAAATCAGTGGTTTAGCAGGGTAAACTTTGTAGATGGCTAAGACACTTTTTAACAAGCAGCTGACAGAAAGGAAGGAAGGAAGGAAGGAAGGAAGGAAGGAAGGAAGGAAGGAAGGAAGGAAGGAAGGAAGGAAGGAAGGAAGGAAGGAAGGAAGGAAGGAAGGAAGGAAGAAAGAAAGAAAGAAAGAAAGAAAGAAAGAAAGAAAGAAAGAAAGAAAGAAGCTAGCTGATTAACCAACCAACTAACTAAGTAACTACATGGAAAAGAGTGCTTCTTGAGAAAGTTAGAGGTCCTCAGACAGTCAAGAAGCTCCCTGCACTTTATGGACCCCAGAAGTTCCACATGCCCTTACAGCTCCTATACCTTGCAGAACCTTGTACAGTACAGTACTGATTGCTACACTTACACCGTATAATACAGTACAGTATTCGCTGTTACACTACCATTGTATGATATACTATATTATTCACTGCTACACTTCCACTGTATAATGCAGTACAGTATTTATTGCTAGATGTTACATGCCATCCAGACTGGCTTGAAGGCCCACCCAGCCTCCCATACAAGGGGTACCAGGTCTTTGCCCGGCTGAATGCAGTCGAACTATGGCGCCGAACACCCACCTCTTCCTAGTGTTGGGTTGCAAATGGGTTGAAGCTGATCTCCACCTCCCCTCTGTTCCTGTCCAGGCATATCATGAGCTGACCTTATTATTTCTACACTTTCGACTATTATCTCCCTTTTATCTCATATTACACGGGACTACTTCCATAAATATGTGAGCACAGTAAATGTCACCTATCAGGTAAACATGCAGAGCTTCAGCATCTGATGTTGCTACCACTACATAATACTACTTCATGCTGCTGCACTTATGTACTGCATCACTTATACTGCAGCATGCTGATGATAATGTATTTACCGATGTTAGGAAACCGGATCCTGGGGCCTGATCAATGCCAAGCAGAAGACGCACAAATGTGATGACATAATCCTTGACAAAAGCCTGGTATAGTAAAGTGTCCAGCATACTGGCGCTGAAAACACTGCCAGCAGCGAATGGTAATCGGAACATGTATGAGATGTGTGAACCTCGTTCTTTCTCACGCTGTAACATTTCAAATGTTCACTATGCATAAAAAAGGACAGCTTTTAAACGATAAGAGAAGTGCAAGATTTTAGGGTGTCATTACAGTGACTATAAAGAATTTTGTTTTCAGTGATGTGACATTGCTGTAGTTTGGTAGGAATTTACCAAAGTTGTGGGGGAATGTCTCACATTTGTTCAAGGTGGATGAGCAAACATATGTAAAGATGAGGGCTGGGGGTGGGGTGGAGGCATGTATTCTTCTGATACATCTCTAAACTTCTACCAGTCTGCATGCTGTCAAATCACACAAGACAGTAATTTTCAAAAGGAAATACATCCTTGCTTTTTATACAATAATACTTTGGTAACCAGAAATAATGCACTGGCTCAGCATCTCAACAGAGCTGAATTATCATGCTTAATAGAAAGAAAGGCAGCAAATGCAGAAAAGTATGAAGTGTTAAGGACACACTAAATCAATAGGGTTACCAGTGAAAGCAACCTGAGAGCACATTCATCCATATTGAGAAGGTGGAAGGAAACGCCCAATACCTTTTCCATTTTGGAGAGATGAAGGGCATATTTGTCATGAGCTCGGAATTGCATAAACCTCATGTTAGACGACTGTGATAATTCTGTGATGCTCTTTATGCTGGGGAAGAACCTGAAATTATAAAAACAAATGTGCAGATGAAAAAGAAAGAAACTTTCACACATCAAAGTTATATAAGAAATTCAGTCAAACACAACCATATATTTAGTTTAATTCAGCATATATTTATTTGAAGTTATATATACACTCTGCCTTTCATGACGCTCCCTGATTGCTCTGTTCTTACTGTTCCTGTTAGCCAACAGGTAGTTACACCCACCCTATATAATTCATGGATCCATCTGTCCCATCATTCTTCACTAGACTGCTGACCCTGAGATGAAACCACTAAGTGGTCTCAAAATGTTAGGCAACAAACATTCAGTGACAAAGAGCAATATTCCAGAAGAATGAAGCTCTGTACTTACATTTATAGACACCGCTGTGTTTTCTTGCTTTAAATACAATTCATTATTTAATTTCCTTACCTTCTACCCTTAAAAATTACCAAACTAATATGCAGACTCAATATGACAAAACAAATAACAGTACCATTAAAAGAGATGCTTCAAACACAAAAGCATAACCTAACAATAACATGTAACTGCAGAAGAGTGATGCAATAATTCATCCGTTTGTCTTCTTACTTGAACATAGTTTGTACAGCAACAATGGTGTTACAATCAGCCAGTGTGTCTTCCTCAGCAGAGTTAGACATCTCCTTGTTCACCACAACAACGTTCTCTGACAGAGTTATTCCAGCTCGCAGCAAGTCATCAAGTCTACAAAACAACAGAAGACCTGCTTAATTGGGTGCAAAGAAACGAAGCTTGTTGGAAACATATCTAATGCCTACATAAAAATTAAACCTGAAATTTTAGAACAAGCATCAAATTATTGCAAGACAATTGAACATGTTACATCAGCAAACTCCAGTAAAAATAATGTCTCTGCAGCCCTTTAAGTTTAAACTGATATACCATTTTTAACCAATATTTCAAATCTTATTAAATGTCTTCCTGCTAAACATTTTCTTATACAACTAGCTAAAAATTATGTATTAAGCCCAAGTAACACACAAGCACATGTGTAATTTTTCTGATTTATTGCTTTCCTGTCTGTGTAGTGTTACATTGAGCAGTGAAGAATAGTGCACCATCTCTATTTCCTAACAGGACCCAAACTAAGAAACAGCTGTGCTACATATACCTTGAAAAAGACAGGTAAAATAATCTCTGTACATGCCATGAAGGCATAAAGGAGTTGTGGAGACACAGACCCACTCATTCTTAAACTTGGCACCAGGTGGAGAAGGTGGTGAACTTTATTCCCCAGCTGCTTACTGTGGAGGAAAAAGGCTCCCAGCATTCATCTAACAGGAAACTGAGTTGGCCCCAGAACTGATGTGGACACTTTGAAGAAAAGAACAAATCTATCCCTCTGCCAGGAATCAAATGATTCCTCAGTTGACTAGCCCACAGCCTTGCGATCATGCTGAAATGAGCTCCCATGCATACCATGCAGTGTTGCTTATTGCTGCCATCTTTAGTTCTTATTCATAATCTGTATCAAGTGCTATCTTTTGCTACTAAATCATAACTAATATACATAATAGCCAGGCTTGTTGCCATCTTTTGGTCCCACTCAAAATCACTTAGTAACATACAGTACATACTAAATATATATTAATGAAAAACAGAACAATTTAGCCTCTTATACAGCAGGATATTACTTTCTAAAGAGGGTTCTTACCTGTCTATTGATCCAAGCATCCAGTACACCAGTGGGAAGTAGGAAATGGCATCCAGGAAGGCAATATCAGGACGACGTTCAAGAAGTAGAATGACAGGGTTGAGTGATGTTTTAGAACGAAAATGTGCCCTTAGTGGGACAATAAAATTGTAGATACCATTTGATGCATAATCAGCAGCTAGGATGATGGTTTTGTTTTGCCAGTTATACTCCTTGGCATTTCTGTAACTGCAGTGTTCACACACCTGCAAAGAAGGAGCTCAGTGTTAAAGGCTGCATGGAGCACAGCAGTACTGTTTGCAGCTGAGAGGTATAAGTTGGTAAAGACAAAACAGATCTTCCTGAAACTTGTACTACCATGTTCTTAGGGTCTAATAAAACTAGGGGACAAATATTACTTCCTCACTGTAAATGATCACATTTCATTAACCGCAGTAGTCTAATAAGAGGTCGGTTCGCACCATCCGCTTAACCCATCCTGGTTGTATAAGCCATATGCTACCAACTAACATAATTTATGTACATGTAGGATAGCATGTTTTTATAAAGAAACATCTAAGTATGTGTAAGGAACGCCTATAAAAGTTAAAATATTTGTGTGAAATTTTAGGTTATTACAGCAATCCTACTGCAATTCCAAGTCTTCCATAATGTTACACAGTGTCGACTGGTAAATAGTTACCAATGTTTCAAAGGGTCACAGTGCCCCTACCTTCAGGGTCAAGTAGTCCAAGGATAGTAAAGTAGTAGTATTCTGCTTCACTACTAAACCCTGAAGATGGATGCACTCCAGTCCTTCGAAATGTCAGTAAATCTTTGCAAGTCAACACGGTAAAACTTCCCACAAGACATAAATCTTCATTAATACTGTCGTTTGAACGTTCACTTCTGCCTTTGTGTGTGTGTATATCACATGAAAGCCTTTAGTGTGAAGGTTTCAAAACTAAACACCACTATGTTATTTTAAAACTCACTTGAGCTAGCTGAAGGCAGCACAGCGGTTTCTTCTCTTTGAGCAGGTAGCAGAGTGTTGGGCTTACACCGATGTATGGAGACACTGGAGGAAAACCCTTCACAATGCTACAATAAACAACACTTCATTAGGAATGCATTGTAATACCAAGGAATACAAGTCTGCTCACTGATCTGCAAATGTAATTATATGAAAGCCTGCAATATTTATTTTCATACAGTACTACAATCAAATACATTATACAAGCAGTATATTTATCTGTTTGCACATTTTCTTTCATTTTACATTATTAGTATTAATTTTAGGTGCCTCAATCATATTTATTTATTTAAATTCCAGGTACTTCATGAAATCTTCCTAGATGTGTGGATGTCTTATATAAGATATACACATAGATATGAACAATATTAAGACAGACAGACAGACAGACAGACAGACAGACAGACAGACAGACAGAGAATCTAATCTCTGAGCTTCACTGGTACTAAACATAAATTGTGCTTGATCTCACAATCACACAGGCACACACACACACACACACACACACACACACACACACACACACACACACACACACACACACACACACACACACACACACACACACACAAAAAAA
>BLKM01000827.1:539668-593704 GCA_013340265.1 Coptotermes formosanus | reverse complement strand
TGTGTGTGTGTGTGTGTGTGTGTGTGTGTGTGTGTGTGTGTGCGCGCGCGCGCGCGCGCGCCTGCTTATGTACAATAACTTGACCAAATAAATGACAGGCTAAATCGCAATACAAGGCCCACTGCAATTTAAGCATCTCAAATGTACAACATACACTTGCCAAGAAAACGTCAATTATTTGAACCAACATAACCTCTGTATGTACGAAAATATTTCCTCTGTTTCTAATGCAAAATTTATGTGAAATACAATAACAAATAGCAGAGTGAAACTGTACCCTAATCACAGCATTAACTTCTGTCATCCAGGAATATGGGATTTTAAATTATGTGGCACTATGGAACTTCAAGAAGTGAGATGGTGTGGGGGCATGGACTGGATTGAGCTGGCTCAGGATAGGGACAGGTGGTGGGCTCTTGTGAATGCGGTAATGAACCTCCGGGTTCCATAAAATGCAGGGAATTTCGTGACTAGCTGAGAAACTGTTAGCTTCTCAAGAAGGCCTCTGCTCCATGGAGTTAGTTAGTTAGTTAGTTAGTTAGTTAGTTAGTTAGTTAGTTAGCACTATGGAACTGGTGACTGCATTTTAACTCCACAGTAATGGTAGAGTACTGAAAAAAAGCAATGTCAGCCAGCTAGGCTACACATGTACCATGAATACCATGCAAAGCACGGAAAAAAACTGCTAAATGTGACACATACAGGGTCCTCATTTTATCTGGAAACTATCTGTTTTCACTGCGTGTTGGCTTGCTTGTCATATTAATGTAGCCCACTCAGCCAACTGCCTGTATGAGTGGCCAAATAGCGGTTGGAAGTGATAACTGAGAGTTATCAGATAAAATGAGGACCCTCTCTTAGATCCTATGAGGTCAGAATTGTTCAGCACTGCTGACTATGAGGGAGGAAAGGTGGAGGTAATGTAAATAACTACAAAGACAGCTGTTTAAGACAACTGGTCCCTGCCAAGCAACATCCACCTCAGACATGTACATGGAACAACATTTTCTTAAAATCATAAAATAACAAACATTCAGTAATTTTCAGTTCATTATTGATAGCCTGTACACTTGTAGTGGCAACTAAGTTTTGTGAGACATAGAGTCCAGTCATATGATATGTGACTGTAATATACAATTACAAATATACAAGTACTTCATGCTACCATGTATCATTTACTTCTTTACAATCACATGAAGACTACCAAATGTAAAAACCCAAATTTTCTAACACATGTTTTCAGACTAACTGTGAAGCATATTCCTGAGCATATACACACACACTTTAATGAACCCAGAATTCAATATTACAGTATAAAAATAACTTGATAGAGTAAAAGGATCCTTTATGACAAGGTATCACACAGTACAAAAGTTACATAAAAATTTAGAAAGAAAGATTAAATTTTCAAGTGTAAAAGTTCAGTAAAAGCAATATAAAATGAACTGTATTCTGACATATTTTCATACCACCCTCTAAATTATTTTCAGACATATTGTACTGTAATGAACATTTTTACATTTTGAAAATACTTGCAGTATATACAGTCACCTTACATTTTATTTTAAACTTAATGCAAAGGATCATCAACAAAAATATTTTAAAAGATGCCATTCCATTGTGTTACTGATAATAGAACCAAGATAAAATCCATCTAAACACAACTATGTTCCATTTATTTCTGTAAATAAATGGAATGTAGTTGTGTTCAGATGGATTTTATCTTGATGGTGCAACAGAATTACATTTCTACACATCACGATGCAAAAACAACAGTGAAGTTAAAAGAATATTTTCAACTAATATGTATATATGCATTAATTATACTGATGAATATAAAGCCATAATTCATGACCTCATAATCTGGCCATTCAAAATTTCAAAACATTCATCTCAGCAGAAAGTGTTAGATATTACTGGCTCTCTGATATGTCACTTACCATACATATTCATCACGCCATGTGCTGTTTGCACATTCTTCAGTTTGCCCCTCTGTAACGTCATATCTGAGAAGACAGCAAATGTGTGCAATAGATACGTGAGAACAGTGGAAACACGTAACATCACATGCAATTCATGAAAATTTGGGGGTGTTTTAATAGTTCAAGCATGTTACCATCGAGATGTCCATCAGCAGGTAATATACTCATAGTTTGACCAAATGCGGGTGAGAAAAAGCATAGGCTGAATACAGAAGCAAAAGAACAGTGCACAGATTTTAATAGAGGAAGAAGAGAATGTGTAAGGAAGTTACAGCTGTCCACCAAACACTCCAATATACTGTGGGATTAATCTGGCTGTCAACTTTGTATTCAAGGTTTATAGTCCCTTAACGTTATTCTTAATTCTTAAACCAGTATAATTTTCTGGATTATTCACAAATGATGTAACTATCAAAATTTGGTGGTAAAGGGTTAGACAGTAGGATTACTTAGTCACAATATGAAATGATGGGCTTGCAGAATTATACAGAAACAAAAAGTCATACATAATGTTAACATGCAAACCACGTGTCAAGAGTACTTGGCACATTACAATATTAAAATGACCTTGAAAGCCAGTTATCATGGGGTCCTGTTGTTTCAGTCTTGTAACAGAAAGATACTGAAAAAACCATTAGTTAATTTTAATACAGTTTTAATAAAAACTTCCGGTGGGAAAACATCTTAAATTGCATTTCATCATCCATTTATCTGGAAGCCATAAAAATCATTTTCCCTTTTCATTTACTTGCTAAGAGGTGCGAAGTTTGAAAGTTAATTTGAGGGACTGAGTGTCAAAGGTGTGGGCACAGAGCTGCTGGTTCAGAACAGGGGATCACAGTTAGCTTTTTATGTTATACATTCCACATGTTATGCAGAAAACTGCTGCCATGCATTTGCAGCTCTTGTTTACAGTGGTCACTGTTCACTCTTATGCGTGTCCAGGACAGAATAGTAAGTATAGAATATGGAATATTTCAAAATGTTCTGGTATCAATAATAAGGATGTTAATAACATATTCAACATTATAAAAACAATATGATGAATGAAAATTATAGGGTAAAATTAAGTAAGTAGATACAATAAACAGCCCATCTACTTGTGATGCTTACTACAAATTACAGTGTAATATGCACATTCTTTTATTATAATTTAACCCCACAGTACATAACACAAATACTGTGTAAGAATAAAATGTTTTAAGCAGAATATCAACACATCAGGGGCAGTAAAACAACATTAAAACAAATTACCTCAACATACGTGACAATATTTAAAGGAAATCTGAAGGACATAATATATCCACAGTAACACATATGAATTTCCTTGCCTGTATAAAGCCAATAGAAATGGATATTAAAGCTGAAATGATATAAAACATGTTTTGTGCTATTATATATTTAAATTACAGAACAAAGTCCTGCATTTCAGTTGGTGGTAGTCAAATATGCAAAACTGTTTGTTTCCTGTTTTGTGGTTAGTCTCCATCCATGTCAAATCTCTCCTTAAAACTGGCACTTCTTCTGGTTTCTTTGTACGGTAAAATTTATACTCCCTACTTTCTAACATTTATAAGCAGAAGTATTTCATTTTAATGTATGTAATGTATGCTGTGCAATGTAATGCTACAATTGGCCTTAAATCTTCATCTTCAGCAAGTCCCAATTTAAAATTCTGGATTAGCTGAGTGCAGTGGTGTACAGCCAAAATGTTATCTACAAGTTCACACATTCAACTATTAAGTGTCAGCCTACTTACTAGAGTGGAAAACAGGCTTATAATTTCATCCCCACCCCAGAAGTGTGGAGGCTTTGTAGAACTGAAGCTTGCTTCCAGGACTTTTTGTAATGTACTGAATTCTTAGGTGATGATTCAGCTGCACCAGCATGAATGAGATTCAGCACACACCCGGCTTTGTATTGTTTTCTGTGGTCTCTCCAGGTACATACTGGAGCACCGCCATAAAATAAGCCATCACTGATACCTTCTGCATTAATTCTCATTCATTATTCCTGCCAACTGGCCTCTATGCAGCATAGAAAATCCAATATTTCCAACAGGGCAAGATGTTTAAGTGATTTAGCAGTAACTGAACTGTACATAAAATTAACAGCTGTGTTATTTTCTGAGTATCCAATCCCCTTCCAGGACAGGGGCAGTGCCACAGCACAGGCAGCTATTATCTGGCTTCATACCACGGAGGCCTGGGTTTGATCCCACAGCAATCTATGTGGAATTTATCGTAAATAAATAGGTGCTGGGGCAGATTTATTAACAATTATTGGTTTTCCCTTGCCATTATCATCCCACAAATGCTACAACCCTTCACTTACTACTTATGCTTTATATTCTTAATAACTGACAGCATCAGCAAACACCTAAAACACCAATAACTTCAGGGTAACTAGAACTATATACTGTAGTTCTTAAAACACAGAAAAAAACTTGAAAGATAACTATGAATTCACCAAAAACTGGTCATAATGTGACAAAACTGATGGCAGTTGTTCTAATAAGAATTTTATGCAGCTGCAATATATCAGCCAGTATCAAGACTAGGTTATGGGCCGGGTGACAGCAGAAATGGGGTTCAATTCCTCCTAGGGGTGTCACAGTGTTTTCTTCTCCAAATTGCTAAGACTGGCTCTGGGAACCACTCAGCCTCCTTTTCAGTGGGCTCCATAGGCTCTTTGCCCAGAGGTAAAGCAGCCAGGTTGTGAAGCTGACCACCCACCTCTGTCTAGTGCCAGGGTTAAGAGTGTGCAGATATGTGACTCCACTCCCACATCTGACTCCACAGCATGCATGGGAACAAGTTCACCTTTATTTACGTTTGTAGATGCACGTCCTAATGTAATTTTACTGAAATTAAGTATGTGATGTAATTGGAAACATCTCTAATTCAAATGGTGAAATGACAAATGTAAACTTGAAGGATCCTCAACAACATGTTCAGGTAGTAGTGTTAACAAGAGTTAAAATTAAACATGTGAAAACAGAACATTGAGTGGATGTATATTACAGTACCTCATGTGCATGGGAATCTGTACAGGTAATCACATACTATGGTACCATTTGTTTTGAACAAAACGCTGCAGGTAAGCTTCCTGCATATAAATTGACAAGTCTGTCACATGATTTATTTCAACAAAATCTTTAATTTCAACCTTTAATTTTACTTCTAATTGTATCTGTCTTACAACCAGAGTAATAAAGTTTAAAAAGGTAACATATTAATTAAGTGCAATGTGTAGAATCTGGTGCTCATCTGATGAAAAAAATGCAAAGCAGTGGGGTTTCTGTTAATATAATATTTAAATATTACACACACACACACACACACACACACACACGCGCGCGCGTATTATCTCATAATCAGCCACAGAAAATATTATTCACATCTATGGGTTCAAAAAATGTTTATTTCTAATCCTTCAGCTTTCCAGAACAAAATTTGTCATAAATTTGTACTGAGTGAACACTGCAAATACAAAGCATGCTCCAGTCACTACCACCTACTTACTGAAGCTACAGTTCAGCCCACTGAGTAAATTACAATGTACTCACGCAATCTTCTCACTCGGAGATTGCCACGGCACATCATCATCCAGCTCATCATCACTCTCATCGCCTTCATCTTGTTGTTCAGAAGCAATATTCAGGTTTGAACTAGTGAACATGTCTGGAACAGGCAGGATGCTGGGGCGGCGACTACCTGTGCGAGTGTAAAGAAAGTAACCTCTGAGATACATGCACAGTGCCCTTGTTTTGTCTTACAAATACAGTTTGTCATTCCACACACTACTCAGCCACAGGTGTGAGTCAAAATAGTTCAGTTGGCTACATTCATGAGCTAACAGAGAGTGGCAAGTGCAAGTTGACAGATAAAATAATGACATAATGCTTTCTGGTTTCAAGTTATATTTTCAATGATGATGAATGAATGGATTAACAAATGTAAAACATATCAAATGTTGCTAGGAAAAACCATTTACACAATTCATTCCTTCTACAGAGTCAATAACACTGAGTTGGATTAACTGTCTGAATGACATAACCCTACCAACTGTCATTGTACTGTAGAGAAGAGAAAATGGAGGGAATGCATTATTAAGTTGTGTTACTGAGGAGCCATCTGGTGACAAGAAATTATAACTGGCTGCCATAAGTATGTACCTAAATCACATCTATAACATTTGTGATATGAAAAATATGATCCACATTGTACAATAGCATAATTCTTAATTTGCTGTCCACACATTGTATGTGGCTTGGACAAGTTACATGGGCAGTGTGAGACCAATAATTTTCATTATATATATGATTATATTATATTACATTATTGTAGGATATTATAAATTATTTTGGTTTAAATAACCTGCATTTAACATAATGCACAGATGTCTCATAAATTCTGCATTTCAGTATGACAAAAACTCAAACAGTTATTCCAGACAGGTAAAAAGATGAAAGACTGGTACTACAGCCTACTTTTATTCTTGACCTTCTTGTTGAGGTACAGCTCCAGTCTTTCATACCAGTTGGCACTTGATGGAGGTGAGTGGTCAGTTACACAACCCAGCTGCTTTACCTGTTGGGCAAGGGCGTCTGGTACCCATTAACAGAAGGCTCAGTGGGCCCCAGAATATGACTGGATATTGAGATGATGAAAATTTTCTACCTCCGTTAGTGACTGCATACTGATTCTCTGGCCATTCCAGCCCATATCTTGGTGACTATACTGCATTAGCTAAGGGGCTCATGCCTTACATAACCTCCCTTAAAATTATTAAAATTAATGGATTGAATGACAAAATTTAGGGACTTAAAATATTAAAAAGAAACAACAGATAAATGTAAAACAGATGGGTAAGATTTCATCCAAATTTCTTTAAATGGCTACATAATTATAAATAGTATACAAATTTATTAAAACTAGTCTGAGTGACTGAGTGGCCAGTGCCTAAGTAAAGCTAAGTGAATGGGAATGACATGTTTCCTCTTCTGTAAATCTGAAGCCATGCTACTTATTTCTAATTTATTAGTGGTTTATTAAACAATTTTTGAGTGGCACTATAATGTAGTGATAATTACAGAATAAAAATTCTGCACACAAACAGTATATTTTCTCTTTATTAATTTCCTTAATAAGGAAGGAAGAAATGAAGGAAGAACAGGAAGTCAGAAAGATAAACAAAGCAAATAAATAATTACACAGGCAACTGTGTGTGTAGATTTGATACAAACACAGCTGGAAAATGCAGTATTAAATTTATCTGACACATATCTGTAGTGCACAAATGATGGAATGTTTAGAAACATAAACTACGTAACATGCATAGAAAGCATTGTGGCTGTAACCTATATAGTTAGCAGCGTTAGTATTTCTACCCAACTAATTCTCAGTCATGAATTTCCAAGTACAGTACCCAAATGGAGTCCATAAGCCCATAAAGGTGTCCCTTGGCTTAATTAGCCATGACACCATGAAGACATAAAAAAGTGGAGGTATGGCTCAAAACATTCTTAACCTCAGCAAAGGGTTGAGACAAGTAGTCTGATTCATGCCCTGGTCACTTTACCCCCAAAGAAAAAGCCCCTTGATACGTTCAGAGTAAGCGGCTGAGTGGACCCCAAAGCTGCTCCGAACACTTCGGAGTTGCCCATATATTATGAAATATACAGTGTACTCTCATTTATCCAGGATAGTGGTGGGGAAGGAGGTGCTGGATAATTGAGAAACTCAGATAATCAGAAACATGTACTTCATTGAGCCATGAACAAAAAATAAAAATGTAATTTATTTATTATACACATAACACATACATTATGTAAAGAGTTTCTGATTGCTGCATTGAGGATTTTATTTAATCACTCCACACTAAATAATGTTATTTCCCACCTTCCCATGATAGTGCACGGATAAATGGATAATCTGCAAAACCAGATCTGCACATGGATAACTGAGATTACACTGTATTATGCTGCAGTATCCACAAAAAGATCTTCTGATGCACATATCATACCTCTCCTTTGGCAGGGAATCTCAGGACTTAAAAGGTTTGGATTGTCTCCTGGCCTTGGAACATCTAGGTGGTTTCCCGTCACGGACACATCTGGAGCAAGGAGCACCATTGAACTTTCCTTGACATGCTGCTGGGAATCACCACAGCCTGTTGGCTCCATAGAGGTAGCTGTTAAAATATTATTGTGTCTATGTGATTATACTTTCTAACATTATAAGATAGTCTGAAACGTTTACTCTTTATTTATAATAGATAGTATTACAATGAAGTAACCTTGCAATAATGCTATTGTTCTCATGTAAAAGTTTAAGGATTCAAATGTAACAGAAAACTGGTAGGGCGGTGAAACAGTTGAATGTATAATGGTGTGAGGTGTGCCTATCTTAAGCTTTCTGGGTGCATGCATGTTACCTGTCCGGTATGTATTTCCTATTACTGTCACTAATGAGCTGAATAAAGGTATTAATTTTTAACATTTACAGAAATGAGTTTGGCGTATTTTTCAAAAATATGTCTGTCAGTGAATGGTCTTGTAAGTAAATATCTGATGCATGACAGTCACTTCACTGGCAAACCACCTGAAACTGGGTCCAGCCAAGATGGATCCAGACTGACTCACTATAATGCTGCAAGGTAGAATATCATCTTGATTTGACTTGACTTGACTTGACTCAAGCAATGTGAGAATACTTCTGTGTAATACATATGGGTTACCTTTTGCAGCATCTAAATGAGTCAGACTTAATTAAAGTTAACCAGACATGACTGATGATTGTGCAAACAGCCTCAGACACACATACCATTTTATGACTAGCGCAGATGTAAGTAAAATGATGACAAATAAGAAATACATAGCCACTGAATGTAAAGAAATACTCCATACATTTCTAAGCACCAAAATAAGTACTGTACAAGAAATAGATGTCACTGATGAAGTACATGTTAAGATTTGTAAATGGTACACTTTAACCAAATCCCCACATTCACAAACCAATTTATAATAATTCATCTTAATGTTACCCTTCCATCTGCTTTTTAGTCTCAAAACTGACTGTTTTCCAAGAGGTTCGAGCACCAAAATTTTATACATTCCTTGCCTGGCAATCATACCCACATGGCTAGCCCTCACAATATCACAAATTAATACATGGGCTGTATACCCTGCCAAGTTTTCTCATTAAGTAATTTATTTATTTATTAAACTCCCAATGTACTTCAACCTTCTTTGGTCTGTATATTTTTCAGAGTACTTGGTTTTAAAAACACTTTACTTCTATAGGAAGCAAAGAAAGTAAATGTGGCAGAGTTTGCTTTTATGCTGTTCATTTATTTGACAGCAAGACAAAATTAAAGGCACAAGTGAAGACTTTTTGTGCCTCAGTACCATACCATGAGGTGCATGCAGGTGAATTAAACAGAAAACACCTGTTTTATGTACAACACTCTTACACTATTTAAGTAAGCTTTTGGCATATTAATACAAAACAGAAGTTTGTGTTCTTTATCTCATTGCTCAGTAAGTTTTGGGTTAATTTTGACAACGCTCATTCACTCTTCCAGTCTCATGCTAGTTCTAAGTCAGCATTGGAAGTTTGAATTCACAAATTGAAATCCTAGCAGCAACAATGCAGTAAATGCCCCAGAACTGCTAAACTATTCTTCCTTTCTTAATGCATTCTTAACTTGTGGGTAAAAATTGAAGATAGAGTATTCTGAAGGTTATTTCCTTCATCCTGATTGTTGGCAAGGTAATATATTATGCCCCACTCCCCTGGATTTTGGGATGGGTGGGGACAAAGAAAGAAAGAAAGAAAGAAAGAAAGAAAGAAAGAAAGAAAGAAAGAAAGAAAGAAAGAAAGAAACAAAAAAAGTGATTGGGGACAGAATAAATGAAAATAAAAGAAACAAATATTAGGACTAAAATCTAAAGCTATATTTAAAAAAACTGTATTCTTCTACTTCAAACATGAAATTCTTAAAAAACTCTTCAAAGAATAGGCCAAGTCCCTTGTCTGGAAAAATGTCCTGCAGTCCACATGTCCCTTGCACTATATGACATGCTTACAATTTTTTTTTCTCCAATTAAGTTCTACTTGCGACTGAACAGTTTGGAAAACTTGTAACTCACCATCAGGCTCCTCTACGGCTAAGCTGGGAGAATTACTGAAATAACTCTCTCAAGCAAGAAGGCATGCAGACAACATCACTTGGACACACAGAATTAGAAATGTGAACTTTGAGCTTGATACCATCAGATTTGGTGTCCTGTTGCTCGGTGCCACATCCTGCTGTCTTCTCCTTGCTGCCATCTTTCTCGTCTGTTGAAGTAGTACCTATCAAAGCACGCAAATTATTTTGCTGATTTCCCAGTATAAAGGCCGAATTTTCTTCCTTGGAGATGCTCATATAATAACAGGTATCACTCTTTTTCATAATGTGACGTGGTCCTGGATTCAGGAGGATCGTATCTTCATAAAATTCTGGAAGCTCCGCTGGGCGCACACCAACAAGTGCCACGCCGTACCTGTAGTGACACAAACATAAAAAGTTCCAACACTTTTACACAGCTATGCTTTTCATGCATTTACATCTGTAAATATGCTCATATACTCTAATGCTACAACCCACAGCCAATAAAATGCAAAAGATGAAAGGTTATTTGCAGTGGTTCCTGCTACCACGTGGGATGATACTGTGGTCCTCTATGCTTCAGTAATAGTTCAGGCTACAGGTGATACAAAGGGACCAGTGAAGGTATTTTCTAGCAATTTATGTATAAGAGTTACAATACATATTTCTATGACAGGCTGTCCCAAGTAGAGAAGCATGTGGATGGGTTACATCGATCACAAACATTTCAGTTTATAAGATTTCTATACCTATGGAAAATGAGCTGGAATTTTATTCCCTCTAAATGACACAACAAAATCAAATTTTTACTTATTTCATAACATACTCTTACACTGTAGCTCAGTTGAGTCCTCTTTCAAGTGGGTCACATTTTCAAGTGAAAATAACAGCAACTGTAGCCAGCCTACTAAAAATAGTGTCTTGTGTGTGACTTTTCATAAAAAAGCAGTACATACTTTCTGTGTGAGTGGAAGCTAGCATATGTGAAGCTCTTCCCCTCATACTCGCCAAAGAAGCGACTGTCTCCAAGGACAATGTGGTAAATCTCATTTCCAGAGCACTTCCCATACAATCGATGCCATTCTTCTTCGGATGTCTGACCCTCTCTGTGAAAAATAAGTAAATTCACTGAATAATTGTGCTCAATACTACAGATTATATCTATATCTCATTTTGTAATAAACACAAGCATTTGATATTAAATTTAAGGTCTCATACTTAATGAATATTAAGATTATGGTTTTTGGGATATGATGCCATGTGGTTTGGTAGATAGGTGTAAACATTTTGGGGGAATCCGCATCATCAACATTCAGGGCAAAAGAAGTGAGCATCATAAGGGAAAATAATGCAAAATATAGGGACGGCAAGATACTGAGTATGACAGTGGTTGAACCAATGGGATCCAACAGCTTTACAATGAGCTCTTCCTCAGTGGTGATAAAAGAAGAAGCATCCAAAGAAGTACAGTGGAAAAGTACTTCTCTTTCCTGTGTTAAGTACTAGTTTCTGTGCTGGATAACCTTGCGTCCCTACATTACTGGCAGTGGTGTAGCTGCAGGAGGTGGTGGCTTGGTGCAGCCATCTCAGGCAGCAGGCAACAGAGCACAGGGGGTGCCAAAATTCGCGGAAATAAATATTTTGGATTAAAAAATTTGATACTGTGTGCTCAACAAATTTTAAATTATTGAACCAAATAAAAGGAAATTCAATAAATGAAGGTGATTGTTTTAAATTAATACTTTCTATGTGGGGAGGCCATTGTGATTACTTGCCTGCAGGTGCCAGAAATGTGCCTACGCCACTGCATGCATGCAAGCACACCCACAAACACTATGCCTTTTTTAAGGTTCACACGGGTGGCCATTGTGTTTCCTTGCCTCCAGCGACAACACACCGACTACTTATTTCCCTTTTACCCTGAATGAAAGCAGCATGTTCCTTAGCCCCTAAGAAAATTTTTATTAAAACACTGGCTGAGATTGTTTGTATCACTTTACATTTCCCTACCAAACAGTCTGCCTTGGACACAAAAGCCATGAGTACATTTTTTAAGAGATCTTATACAATATTAACTTCAGGCAACACAGAGTTCTAACATATGACATTATGAAGAATGACATTGGGTTGAATATTTTACACAGTTTACATAGATAAAATATGTAAGATAAAAAATAATGTTGTAAACATAAAATATGGATATGTCTGAGTCACATAATATATTTTCTACTGAAAATTACTGTCAATAAGGACAGAAGTTATATAAGAAAGTAGTTTTGTGTTATATGATCTACAAAGAATATATGAAATAATCTTAAATGCCAAGTATTTTCTTTCTATCAGAATGAATCTATGCTAGAAATACAGTAGGTGATTAATATTCTTATTACACATAATTAAATATGATATTTATTAGATTCTGTTTTATACATATTAAATGTAGAAGGCACTTAACTAAGGAAAGATATTCTATTTACTTTGTACAGATAACAAAAATCTTTCACTTACTGTCCACGTGATGTATGCAGCAGCAAGGTAACGAGGGTCGATGCTCCTGGACATGTGCAATTGTTTGCCAGGAGGGCATACTTGAACTCATCCTCACAGACGACATGTTCAGCAAATTTTACATGCAGTTTATTTTCTGGTCGGAATATCTGCACATACTGAGGCACACTTGGTGCAAAATCCTTCACAGCCCATGACCTTAATATTGTATGTTCATCCTGCAATATGGAGCATTGGAAGATAAAATATTGTTTAGAATTGTAAAACAATATTTGTTGGTTGATTTACATTCTAAAAATTTTTAGTAATTTTAATTAACAATATTTTACTTTAACTGTACTACACAGTCACACCTTTGACAGAATTTGCTGTACTTGTATGCCTTTGTACATACCTCCCTGATGATGACCTTGTAAAGGTCGAAACATGTAGGAGGAACATAAGTGACAGGTGATTATTTATTACTGATTGTGCAACCTATTGGATCAAACACTGTATAATCGATCTATTGCACGGAATATGGATTATGTTAAATTTACACAAGCCGAGTTCATAATTATAAGGAATAATTAAGATACAAATTAGAATGCAACTAGCTGACATATATTTCATCACTGTAGTTTTAATCCTTAGGACAACCACACATATTTATGAGGTGTACGAACAGCTGCAGTCTTATCAGCATAGTTCCTTGCTGCAAGAATGAAGCATGCTTCTGCCTCATTCATGCGCGCTCTTCCAAGGTCCCCATCCTTGAGGCATGATCCCTGGATATAGATAACTCGTTGTGCCCACATAGGTACTTGCAGGATCATCCTCATAGTTGTATCGAGCTCCATTGGAGATAGAAGCACCACATAGTAGTCCTGAAAATAAAAACATGTTAGGATCCATCACATTTTCAGCCACTTCACCGCTAAAATAAGGTACATTCAAACTTATTTATTCCCAGCATTATAAGCAGGGAACTTCTTGAGTAATTCGGAACTATGAGTTACAAGGAGGGCTCGCAAACACGTGACCATTTACTAAAGAAAAATTTATTATAATGCTAGTCTGCTGGTGCCCAGCAACCTGGGCAGGTTAGGAATACTCGTTCACGTAGTTACCTTGGAAACCCTGCAACCTGTGGAGGCAACGCACACTTCATGTACGTCGTCACTGTGGAAACCCTGCGACCTGGGCAAGCAAGGCAACCTACTTATGTAGTTACTGTGGAAACCTCGCAACGCAGGCAGGCAAGGCACACAACGTACAACATTAAATCGTTTACATAGCATTTGCACAGTTACCACGGAAACCTGAAAAATGTATATTATAACTTCTTAGTCGTGCCCATAGCTAGTGTGGAGACCTAAACTAGTGGTGTCCGTTATATATCTTCCACACACCCATAAGACTGAATTCTGTGTACTGTCTTCTCCTGCCATCTGGTGGCGGTCCGTGGAACTCCAATGTGGGAATGTGACATGGACTACGTTGCTAAAGTATATAAGATATCTGGATCAACTATACTGTTGCTTTGAACTTAAGGTACCTGTAAAAGTGGGTGGGCATAGAATTCATTGAGGAAATCCATGATGGTATCAGCATGCAGCGTAGTACTACATACAACGACATGCTTCTCTGATTGCGCCCTATGTGAAGAGTACGAGCCACCCAGCTTCTGGCGTTCCATCCATGTGTAGGCCAACTGTTCAAACTGCCAACAGAAACAGAACAAACCTGTGATGACAACAATATTCTTCAGAATAATGGCGTGTCACATAATGCAAGTTTGAAATACTGCATGGTGATACTGTAAGGTATTCTTGTAATTTTAATGGAGCATTTACCAAAATAAAGAGACGGTGGCCTTAGGCAATACAGAAATATAGACTAGATATTCCAAAACACAAAATATTATGAACTGGGCAGGCTTACTTATTTTCTAACATTCCTTTGCACACCATACAGACTATGAATTAAGGACACTTAAAGGATTGACATGGTGTAACGTCCCAGGAGACTTGAATCTTCTAAAAATACTGGCTTTTCTATTCTGCTTAAGTTCTTTTATGAATTTTCTGACAGTTGCATGATTTCTGACCATACTGTCATTATTACTGCCTTCAGTGCTGTGACACCGTATACTTTGGTAGGTTAAGTACACACGTTTCTGTGGATCAGCATGTGTCTTCAAGACAGGTTCAACGAAACTGCATGGTGTCTCACCCAAGAAGACAGTAAATTGATTTGTGATCGTTGTCGTCCAAAATCAGTTGGCATCAATGAAATATTTCATGCTACAATTTTGTAATTTCTGTTATGCATCAATGACTGCTACAGTGCTTGTTTTTGTCACGAAGTTATAAAATGAAGTTATGGGAAAAACTTTCTTTAGCACCTACATCTGAATGATGAGGTCATTCTTCTCTACTAACTGAATATTAGAATACTGGTTAAAAGAAATAAAAAATCTTCCCTGCTTAGGCTTTTCACAAATATAGAAGACTTGTCTCCCTCTCTCTCCCCCATTTCCTGCTCACTGTAACTCACTCACTCACTCACTCACTCACTCACTCACTCACTCTCACACACACACACACACACACACACACACACACACACACACACACACACACACACACACACACACACACACACACACACAAACCACATTTTGAGGTTTTGTAAGGTGATGTATTTCTAAAAATTTCACATATTTATGGGCAGTTACTGTCAAATAGTAAGGATTTCTGTAACTTACATTTATAAGAGGACAGATACTGTACTGCTTTATTGTGTTACAAAATACACTCGGTTTACACACACAATTTACACTGCATTACAGTATTTAACTGCTAGCACCGAGAACATCCAATCGAGTTCATTACAATCAGTTTAGTGTTGCGGAACAGCTGATAATTTTATTTGTATACAAAAAACAAAACCGTGAAATCCCGGCTTTTGATGTCTCTTATTTGATGCTTTGTGATACTATCGAATGCGTTCGTAAGTTGTTACAACAATGAGGCAGTCACAAAACACATGTTCTGCCTGAGCAAGTAAAGCTGTAATAGAATCAACAATCAACCAGAACTCTGATGCACTGCATCCTCTCGCATCAGTTAGTCAGCTGTCTTTCAAAATGGCAGCACTCATTCAAATACAGTTAATCGGATTTCGCTTCTAGAAGCCATGTCATCTAACGGTCCGTGTTTCGAATCTCGGTAGACATAAGAAGTTTTTGTTTGTCCAAACGTCCACAGAGACTCTGGGGCCCACCCAGCCTCCTACTCCATGAATACTAGGTTCTTTCCCGGGGACATAGCGGTCAGGGTGTAAAGTTCACCACGCACCTCAAACTAATGCCGACGTTACGAATGAGTGGAGCTATACCTCTACTTCCTCTACATTTCTTCAGGGTGTGGAGAGGGAAACAATGTTTTGTCGTTTAGTGAGAAAAGTTTGGGAGAGCTTATGGTTGTTGGGTTACAGAGGGTCTGTCGGTAACCTGATTGTTGGTGTATCATTCTCTGTAAAGGATGCAGGAACATTACTGAACACTACAATGGCTGTAATAAGGACGTTTCATTACAGTCAATACAATATTCATGATTGTGTCCACAAGTCTTTAATAAAAATAATTTATAAACAGTCAGTTTCCCAGTAGGCACTCTATTCCATGGAATTAGTTATCTCAAGACTGGCGACAGAAATGCACAGCTAATGGTTTGCTGAACATTATAGCACTGAAATGAGAAAACTAAAATATAAATGGCGTGTGTCTACATATCCAAGTCAGGCCTGTAATAAGGATTTTAAAAACAGCTGGGGGGGGGGGGGGGCCGGAAACAATACATGCTAATATTTATTGTCGAAAAAACTTAATTTCAGGTTTTCGCCGCGATTTTGATGAGATCTGCCCTCTTCTGGGATGTTACGCGGCATCGTGTGGTAATTGTTTACCGACGTTTCGAGACAATGTATCGGTCCCATCTTCAAGGGTCGGAAGTCCCGAAACGTCAGTAAACAATTACTACACGACGCCGCGTAACATCCCAGAAGAGCGCAGATCAAAAATACATCGGTATTTGAAAGACTATCGAAGTTTACAAAACCGAATAGCAAACTTCCAACAGAGAAACGTAAGTTCTTGCAAAACAACTATTAACACTTACGTAGAAGTTGAAGGTTTTACGTCGCTACATAAATGAAAGAATAAGAAAAAGAAAAAAGAAAATATAGAAACTCTCTTTTCATAACGAAAAGTTTTCTTCTCCCCCTACCCCCCCCCCCTCCCCGCTATTGTCACACGTGCCAACAACTACTCCAACACTAATATTTGGATCACTATGTATGGACACTAGGGTTAATCCTGCCGGAGCCGATTCTGATGTCGGGCTGCATATCGAAGTATTGTCGCTTTCTGTACATACAACAATTTGACGCACTTATGCTTTACAGTGCAAAGCATAAATGCGTAAGATATATATACACACACACAACTAATTAACTAAACTCTGAATATCAAATTTAATGAACCTCAGTTTAGCAGCAATCGAGTCGTTACATGTGCAGAGATGGACGAACAAGCGACCCACAAGGGGGTATGAAGGTGGCAAAAGCTGAAATTTAAATCAAATAAAGGAACGTTGTCATTGACTAACCTGCGTTGGCAGCACTATCAGAGCAACGCAAATCATGACAAGCATATACATCTGCGACGGCCAGATGTCGGGCACGAAGTCACCGTACCCCACTGTCGAGAAAGTGACCACCACGAAATAGATGGCTTGGAACAGGTTCAGATTTCTGTGACCCGCTCGCTGGAAGTGCTGGATACCACAAACACTGCACAGATACAAACAGGACGGTCAGTTCTAAAGGCTTGTTTCGACGGCGCAGCTTGGCTTCAGAACTTCGTCCACAGGCTCGGATTAAAAAAAAAACAGAACACAAGAGTTTCGGAAACTAGAATTTCTATTCCTGTTTTCAGGTGTATTCTGTCAGACCAAACTCCGTACGTGCCTCCCCGAACTCTTCTGGACGCAAACAGATTCAGTTTCGAATAGGCTGCTGCGGTGGGGGGGGGGGGGGGGGGGTCTGTTTTGAACACGAGACGGTGGACAAAGTTCAGAAATTTGTAAACCTTAACATGGGCCATGTATGTAACCAATCTCACACAGCAGAATATTTCAGAAACTAACACAGTGAAAGTGACCCCTATTTAGTTACGCAATTAAGCACCCTACTACAAACGACAGTGGAGATTTGACTAAGAGAAAGGACAGGTAACGGAAAGGACCACGTGGGTGACGTAGGCGCAGATGGAGGGATAATATTAAAGCCCATCTTCAAGGGACACGTTAGGAGCTAATGTAGTTGTTCCCAACCTCAGGTCGCGAGCCATATTAGGGTCGCGCGGGGTATGACGTAGGGTTGCGAGAGGGTTTTATGGATAACTCGATAATTACAAAAAAAATAAAAATTTGTATCTAAATGCAAACAGAATGATCAAGAAAATGCAATTATTGAATCTGCGTTTATTAATTTTAAACATACTGGAGGAATTACATTTTAAATAACTAACTGTATGAATTATTTAAATAAAATTTGTTTCTCCCATGTTTTGTGTATTTAATAGTGTCCCAAAAATACTGAATTTGACAAGTAACATTATAAATTTAATATTTTTTAACAGTGGCAGTGTTATATAGTGTTCAAGAAAAGGCATCAGTATTAGTTCATTTATAGTAAATATCACTGACGCCGTTTCCATGGTAGGGTCGCGGGTCACATACCATTTGCTACTTCAGGGTCACACAAATAATAGTCTTGGAACTGCTGATCTAAGGGATTGGACCGGTTTGGAATTAATCTGACACAGAATATGGATCAACGGTATTCCAAATATCTTATGTAACAATGTCTGTATTCCCGACATGCAATTTGAGATTCGGCATGAAGAATTATTGCAGACCTACTCATGACTGTTTTGTATGAATAACATTTTTTAAAGTCATTTATGAATTCGAAAAAGTTTTAGTTGGCAATTTCAACGTTAAATAAATAAATAAATAAATAAATAAATAAATAAACACACAAACAAATAATACGCCTCGCTGATAACATGGTAACGAAGCAGAATGCCTGGAACCTAAAAACGGCCTAGACATATTGTCCCTCTTTAGTCACTTCGAATGGCTTTCTACACCATCGAGAGGTCAAAAGCTTCTTTGATAATACAAAACTTGTAGTTTTATAAACATACTCTTCCAATTGTTCAGCTTATCTACAGAAATAAATGGTAGTGGTACCTTAGAATGTGAAAGAATTGCGTAAATACACCCACGGGCTTTGCAAATAAACCAGATATTATGAGATTTCGAGGAAAAACTGATAAGCAAATATAAAACCAAACAGCCCTGTGTTACCGTGAAATAAAGAGACGTGTTATTATACAAACACAGTGGCACCATATTTCGCAGAAATATTGGACAACAGAGACGAATGACGAAAGCAAGGCCGTTGAAAGTAGTGGACATTAACCCTTTAAAGACGAAGCGTATCTGTTTTATATAAGGACTCAGTGCGTACCGCGCTGTAAACACTCTCCACTTCGGTTATAAAAACCAGTCTCTTAATGTTTTATAAGGCAAAAGTTGCTGTTTGTTCTGAGATCCGTACAAAACACATAAACGCAATGTGGGCACCATGTAGAATTTTTTAATGTTAAACCTGGTCGTATGTAAAGTTACCGCTAGGCTTTAAAAGGTTAAAAAAGGTTCAGCTTGCATAAATATATACTTAAAGGGTTTAAAACGATGTTACACGCAGTGAATAAAATCCAGTACTTATCACACCATTTGATGAAAATATGGAAACTGCTGTCTTCAGGGGTGGGATACCGTGTAGATTGGTAGGTGGGTACTGAAGTCTCTAAGGAACCTTCCGCCTCCATCCTGTACCCCGAAGATGGAGACAGTACGTTCATTCCAAACGTTAAAAGACAAAATTAGTGTTGTGAAATTAGTATTGTCATATCATCACTCGATTTCAGTCATAAAAGACCGTGTAACTAACTAACTAACTAACTAACTAACTAACTAACTAACTAACTAACCAACCAACCAACCAACCAACCAACCAACCAACCAACCAACCAACCAACCAACCAACCAACCAACCAACCAAACAACTAACTAACTGACAGACTGACTGCTTGACTAACTCAATGAAGCTGATTCCTTGCTGAGAAACTAACAGGTCCTCAGATATACAAGAAATTCCCCGTGTTTTATGGAACCCGAAGGTTCATTACCGCATTCACAAGAGCCCGCCACCTGTCCCTATCTAAGCCCAGTCCGAGGCCTTATGAAATGTTTCGTAACATGGTCACGTTTTACGGTGAGGAGTTGTAAGCATCTCTCGCAACCCCGAAGCTGAAGGACCACCCTTTGTCGGCTTTCCGAAACTGTTTATTCAATATATTCTCAGCAGCTACACTCCATATCTGGAGGCCATTCCTCCATCCGCAACCTGAGGACGCGCCAAGCCGTGGTGACAGGTACCTTGTGGTAACTACATGCACCATCCACTGTAACACTAATAAACTCTGCGTTCTGCCCACACAGTACATTCATGGGTTTTGAATTACTCTTAGAAAAAACAGCTGTATTTGCTTAACGAGCATCGACAGGTCGGTCTTTTTAATAGACAAGACGTGAGTTATCCTTGAGGTGGGGATTTGATTTTTATGCGTAATTCAAATGAATGTCAGACGCCTACATCTATGCCTTGAAATTGGTTTGCTGCTTTTAGGGCATCATAAGGCACATAAATGCAATTAGTTTGTGTAACGACTGCTTCATGAGACATGGTTCTCTTATTTTGTGGCGTTTTATTCATTGCAGAGACTGGCTCGATACCGACATCTGGTTCAGATTTGATTAACTGGGTACAGGGATTTGCATGTTTAACGAAGGCTGGATTTACCATTTCATGAACGGAAGGGGAGCATTTGTTAGCTGAATGCTGTAACACTTTGCTCATATCTGTCACGCTCAGCAACTAATTTAAACAACGCAACGTCAGGTTTCAGCTGCTCAGTCGGATAAATAGTAATTATATCGACTACGCATACCACAACTGAAACAGTTATTCTCACGGTTAGTTTATTATGAATGACAGCCTGTTAGGCAGTTACAGTGATCTGTTTCTAATAAACCTAACGGTGATTTCTCAAAGCCAAAATAATGACATGCACTCTACTCATACATACAAAGGGTGTCGCAAATATCATTTGACACTTCACGCAACATGTTAAACATTAGCGACCCTCTGTATATATAACCATGAAGACAGTTTAGGAATGTCTACGTCTACACTTCATGTTATCCTTGCACCGCCCCGTGGAGACATGTATTCGTCTTTTAACCCTTTAAAGACGAAGCGTATCTGTGTTATATAAAGACTAAGTGCGTACCGCGCCGTAAACACTCTCCACTTCGGTTATAAAAACCAATCTCTTAATGTTTTATAAGGCAAAAGTTGCTGTTTGTTCTGAGATCCGTACAAAACACATAAACGCAATGTGGGCACCACGTAGAATTTTTTAATGTTAAACCTGGTGGTACGTAAAGTTATCGCTAGGCTTTAAAAGGTTAAGAATGCTTGATAGAGACTGTATCATTCATAAGTTCGGAGGGGTGGCTTCTAGTTACATGTGGAGGACCTTCCATGTGCGAGAGACGTCTGTGTATGTATTTTAACCTACCTTGTAAACACCAGGCACAGTAAAGTTACGGAGAGGATCGTCAGCTGCTGAGACAACGCTGACTGCGACTTCTGCATTGCGCGATGCAGATCGTTCTGTAAGGGGAACACAAAGGAAAAATCAATTACTTGAAGGGAAATTGTGTTAGTTATTTTCCTTTTAGCAGTAATATGATAATTCCAGAAGCGAAAAACACCTGAATCACAGTTACATTAAAGGAGTCGAAAATCCGATATGAGAGTAATAAATTATTTTAACACAGAGACGAAACGAATTTCAGTCTCATGTCACTTGCCCATGCAGCTTACGTCGATCATATTATTGTTACCGCTTGTTGGGAGTGGCTAACAATGTGCCCTCCCTCACCCGCCAGTCCACATCGCACTGAGAGATGTGGACTGGCGGGTGAGGGAGGGCACACTGTTAGCCACGTCCGCCCACCTCACTAGTCGATAAACAACTTGGGCGGTCAAACTGTGCTCCTGTGTACTGCCATAGATTCTTCCGGAATATGGCTAGTCAGTACTACCCATAATGCACGTAAAATATTCCATACTTACAAACATGTTTCCGAGTGCACGCTTAGCCAGCCAACAGTTTAGAAAAACAGGAATAAATAAGTTCCTCAGTGGCGGCCAAAACAACTGAAACAACACACAGAACCACAATCAGTTAGAAAATTTAACAAGATCATAGTGTTAACATTACTTATATGGAGACTTAGAAGTAATTCAATATGCTAATCCAGGGTATGGGTATTGTTCTGCCTGTGGGTTCAAGACAGGCGTATATGGGCGTGGATGGTAGGATAATATTAAAATGGATCTTCAAGAAGTGGGATGGGGAGGCATAGATTGGATTAATCTGGCTCAGGATACGGACAGATGGCAGGTGCTTGTGAATGCGGTAATAAACCTTTGGGTTCCATAAAATTGGGGGGGGGGGGGTATTTTTTGACCAACTGACGACCTATTGGCTTCTGAAGGACTCTGTTTCATGGTGTTAGGTTCAATACGCTTTGAATTTCTTCACATTATTTTCACCTGAAGAGAGAAACAGATATAAGTGTCATTTGAGGTTCTCACGGCAGTAACGCCGTACGGTTTCGTAGACAGGTACAAAAAGACGCAAAGTAGACTTTAACACACATAAAAGAAAAATGCAATTTGCTAACGGCTGTGGCTTTTATAAAAAAGGTGAAGCTATCCCGTTACAGGCCTGGACAGGCAGTGAGTGTTCCAGGAGATTGAAGCTCCCAGATTTCAAGACAATCGGCACATGAAGGTGGTTAAGGTTGTCAGCCCTACGCACCGGCCGCCTTTACCACCCCAGGAAATATTCCTCGTACTCATTTCTGTTAAGAGGCTGAGTCGACCCCAGAGCCATAGTAGGGTGCTTTTTATACAGTGAAAACAAAATAAGATGGAATATGCGAGGGTTCAGGCTTTCACTGCAGTGAAGTAGAGATATTCACTGCGCAACAGGCCGGAATAGCTAAAACCGTTATACAAAGCAACGAAAAAATAGTACTTTTAAAGGGTGTATCATCAGACTACTTTAACCCTTTAAAGACGAAGCGTATCCGTTTTATATAAGGACTCAGTGCGTACCGCGCTGTAAACACTCTCCACCTCGGTTATAAAAAGCAGTCTCTTAATGTTTTATAAGGCAAAAGTTGCTGTTTGTTCTGAGATCCGAACAAAACACATAAACGCAACGTGAGCACCATGTAGAATTTTTTAGTGTTAAACCTGGTGGTACGTAGAGTTACCGCTAGGCTTTAAAAGGTTAAAGTACAGGCTAAGAGCACAGCTGTCTTAGGCAACGCGATAGCGTGTGATCGGACAGAAATGCGTCGATGTTTCACATGAACTTTCTGTTTCTGCAATAAAGGTAGCTGAATAAGATAATTTTTTTCATCTACCCTCACGATGTAGGCAGCATACTTTCTCGAAACGTCGGACATTTATACCAGACTACACCGTGTCACATTGCACAAGACAGCAATGCTAGTTATCTCTGGCGTGAGAACCTCAAATTCCACCCTATGTGTAAAACGTCGTGATGAACTTATGTTATTGAAGTGACACGTACATTGGATATATTCCATCATTTCTACTACTCCCAGAAGAGGGGCTGGGATTTCATAGATATGTATGTAGCACGTACATTAACAATACAACAATTTCCAAAATACGCCCCTAAACATTATTCAGGTAATCAACTCGACGTTGAGATACCTAGGGCAATATTGCACATATGGGGCAAAAGAAAAATGCAAACCTCAACCATGACCTAGGCGTAGATGGGAGGATAACAGGAAATGGCTCTTAAAGTGAACTGAGTAAATCTGGCTCATGACAGGGGCAAATGGGCGACTGTTGTTAACAAGGTAATGAACCTTCGGGTTCCATAAAATGTGAAGAATTTCTTAATTATCTCTGAAACTACCACCAGGCCTGCAAGAATGACTCTGCTTCACAGAGTTTTACACTCTATAATAGGTTACTGACTCCTACCTCGGGTTCCATGGTTACTGGATTCCCATGCTAACCAAAGAGTTTGGTTTGTGCGTGGCGTCACAGATAGGTTTGCTCGGTTTCCTTAGAAACCAGACGACAATCATAGTTACGTGCTATAGCATCATCAAACGGCAGGACTCCAATACAGTATAACTCCAATTGTCCGGAATAATTGCGACCGCGAGCCGTCCGGACATGCAGAAAATCCGGATAATTGGATTTTTCCTTGAAAATAGACTAAATTCGTAGTTTAAAGTGGAAAAAAATTTTACAAACGGCTATTTTTAGGCTACATATTTATTTACGTACAAATAAAACATTAATACACAATTCCTTACATGTATTTGACAACTGGGGGAAAATTTTAAGCCATAAAAAAGATGTATTACAATTACAGTAAGAAAATGTTTAGTTACCTGATGGGCCAAGCCGATCCGGATAATTGGAGATCCGGATAACCAGCGTCCGGATAATTGGAGTTACACTGTATGTGCAATTAACGTTTGGTTTGCTCTAAGTAAGTGGCCAACAGATGCCAGTAACGTTTAGTTTGTGAGTGAAGTCACCACCATTATAATAACTCGCGAACATTACGTTAAGCCCGTCACATGGCGGGTCTATTTACTTGTTTCGGTATTTTACGTATACAGAGGGTTGCAGGTTTCGGATGCGCGTCACTATTAAGACGCCATTTTGCAGTCGTTCCATAAACACGAAATGTCGGAGCGTAATTTCCTCGCATCGGAATAACAGGTTGATATACATCAGCAGTAAAAGTAAAGCCGGTTATTAAATTGAGTAGAATATCTTATGTGAAGTTCTGATATAAAAACATTTATGGGTATGTAAATACTTCGCTTTTTTAGCCTGGCAGTAAAATTAAAATCCACAGAAGTTACACGCGGTCATATTTCGTGTTATCTAGAGTAAAAGTGTGGGGCATGGCATAATCAAATATGTAAAGCTTATCAAAAATTTCTTAATTAGTATATATATATATATATCGTGTTTATGGATGTAATTTCAGCCTATTAATCTAACTGAAATAAAGCACAGTTTTCGTATTTTAATTCTTTTACCGGAAAATATGAGGAGAGGCACCTTACAATACTTTGTTAAAAAAAGGAGACAACGCAGAACTTGATGTGCCTATACATAACCAATATGCTCTACCCAGTACCACATACATAAGGCCTTAAAAGAATAACGTTTAACGTTAGGTTCAGTATGTAAATTGTGGCCCACACACAAATTATAATTCTAATAAAGTAATTGAAACTGCTTTTAACTCACCGTTAACAGGAATGGGACTGTGTTCAAGAGTTCTAGTAAGAAATGGAAAGACATGATTTGTTGCCAGATGTTACCCTGAAACGTAAGAAGAAAATCAAGTTTTATTTTGTAAATAATGGCGAATGTACAAGCATTAAGGGATACAATCCAGGCCCAGTACCTATAACGATATTTTATGTAAGATTAAAGACAGACATGACGTATTGTTGGGTGATCACCCGTGATTATCAGTAGCACAAATCACTGTATACAGAGTGGCGCAGAAGCCACTGGACACTAGAGGCACTATGTTAAACATCAACTTTTAAGTTCCTTTTGCGCCACTCTGTATATGATTTGGAATGACACGAATGACGCCGAAAAAATTTTCGTTTACTTGCCGAGGAGGTCTTATGCACCTAAAACAGGTGTACAACCTTGACAGATTTAACGTCGCGGTCAAGTGGAATATAATTTCTTCTTTGCATCTGGACGGTCCCCGGTTCAGTCTCGTTCAGAATATTGTCTACCATGGTCTTTTTCATTGTTTTTCTTAGTTCCCCTCGGAAAACTGAAGAATATTCAATTAAGCAATTGCTGCTTATTTCTGTGTTCTTTCCAATTAATTATTCATTAAAGATCACACCTTTCTTTTAAGCTATCCAAGAAAGCCATTGAATAACCGTGCATTATAAGAACCTGACATGTCAGACCCCAAGGTGTTCAGCTTAACTCGGCACACGATCCCAGAATTCGCCAAACCGTTCAGAGAGTACATTAACAATGTGTATTACAGAAGTCATGTGTTTTATAGCATGGCTACTCGCCGTGGAGCGGACGACATTGCTGCTGCATGGCGACTGAAGACGCCGCCTGTTCTGCAGTGTTCAGTCCTGAGCGGTCCCGCGTTAAGAAATGACTTCCTGTATTACACAAGCGGAGGAATGGAATACTGCTAAACTGTAAGTATTACAACAGCACTGAAACTGAGTTGGGTCCCTTAGATGAAGCTAATCCTCCTCTGTAGACATAGACAAAAATTAGCTTCATCTAATGGGCCAACTGAATAGGCTTTTCCCCTCTATTTTTACGTAAGCAACGAGACAGAACCGGTCTTCGAGACGTCTTGTGCTTAGAATGTTTTATAGGGTGACTAAAACGATGTGAGCGACATCAAGAATATATTGGTAAGAAGGTAATAGACAAAAAGATTTAAACCACTGTAAAAAGTTATTCAAAGTTTTCTTTTCACACCCCGTGCAAGATTAGTATGTGTTACATTTCTTGCCGTCCACACATCAGACAGATGTGACAAACGGTTAATGGGATATCAACCGCGACATGTTGCCATTTTGGACGATCTCCAGGTACGTGAGGACAAATCAAATGCTGTTTTTCCTAGACGACGGAATGACACTAAACATCCACAACGACGTGACAAGATTCTTCAATGGACAATTGTCTGAGCTACGTTTCAATCAAGGATGGTCCACTTCCTTGCCGCCCCGATCTCCTGATCTCACCACATCGCTTATTCTTTATATTATGCATACCGATGTGAGACAATTCACTAGGTTATGAAATGAAAACAGTCCTCACAACGTATTAAAATATATTATAAAACACTATGGAAAAAGGCTACATGTTTCGGTCATTAATCGACCATAATCAGGCCTACATACAAGAAGTAAAGAATAAGTAATTATAGCCTTTGAGATTTCATGAGGCAAATTACAGTATAGAGGTCGGAATTGAGACCTTTTGGTACAATGTCATAGTGTAAAAGTCCATATATAAAAATATATTAAAATAATAATAATACAATATAAATATATAAAATACGGAATCTTACACTATGACATTGTACCAAAAGGTCTGAATTCCGACCTGTATACTGTAATTTGCCTCATGAGATCTCAAAGGCTATAATTACTTATTCTTTACTTCTTGTATATAGGCCTGATTATGGTTGATTAATGACCGAAACATGTAGCCTTTTTCCATAGTGTTTTATAATACATTTTAATACGTTGTGAGGACTGTTTTCATTTCATAACCTAGTGCCGTTGTTTATTCCCTGGAGGACTTTCTGCAAGATGACGTTCACCTTCCGCCTACGTCTATAACACTGAACAACTTAAGAGAACGACTGCAAAGAGAGATTTCAAAAACTGAACAAACTTTATGCAAAATATGTAGCAAAAAGTCTAATACCGTGTTGATGTGTGCAGGGCAACAAATGGGGCATAGGCGTATAGCTTTTGTACTTCAACAGGCTACAAAAACAGGTTGAGTTGCTCTTTACAAAGATTTGCATTTAATTTTGATCTGGTCCATGGTGTTATTTAAGCAATGTTTTATGTTACTGCAAATGAAACAACAAGATTTTAGAGATATCAAAACAGGGAATGACAATACGACATGGCAATTTAGTTATACTACAAAGCACGTAACTAAGTCAAATGTCAAAATACGAGGAAGAAATAATTAAATTACATTTTTGTATGATAGCATGAAAGATTTTCCGATAATTTTTCGGTTCTGAGAGACACAGATAGAAATGAAAGCTTAATACATTTCGAAACATGTTATGGTTTAATCTGAGTCCAATCTACAGTTAATTCCTGATAATAACGTATTGGATTGCAGGAAACAAAATATAAAAATCGAATGACAGATGCTAAGCTTTCTGAAATGCCATTTGCCACTTTCACATCACCATATAATTTTGACATAAAAAAAACACGGAGGGTTATTTAAAAACAGAAGTGATAGACATGAAATGTGAATGAGCTCTAAAATAATTCAGTGGCGTTAGTGCCAAGTTTTTATACTTACCTGAACATAGACTTCTAAAAGTTATTCAACGTGCTTGCCAAATATGTGCGATATTTGCTGGCACATATCTGTGTCAACAATTTCTTTCGTTTATAAAACGAAATATGAGATCCGAAATATGACGACTGAGGCACAGGTTACACACCTGGCAATAAATATTTAATGTGGCATACATATTTACATGTTATCAATATTTAACGTGTCATCAATATCTAATGTTTCGTTAATATTTAAACTGGAATCAACGAAAATACTAAACCTTACATTAAGACAAACTAAGCCCAAATAAAAGATTCCAGTTTGATATTCAACATCTCCGTTGGCGTATGCTTAAATCTCACAAAAATCACTTTATTTATTTCTAAATAAAGAGATAAAGTTGGTTTGTGACTGATTTTTTTTTGTCAGAAGAGATACCAGGTTTATGGAAGGTCTTCTGATCCAGAGACGAGATAATTAGAATATTCCCCGATTTGATAATCCAATTTAGATTCCTTTAGACATATATTTGTATCGGACATAAGATTATTTTGTTTATGGTCTCGTGTTGTTTTACACTATTACACCTTTCTATTTATTTTGTAAAATTCTGTGGCCTAACCTCCAATCTCTTATCACACGCACCGAGTTTGGTACGCATCGTCTAGCATATCCATAGCGTTAAAACCAGCAGGCTTCAATAGTAAAACATTGCGTCCGATTCAGGTAAATCTGAAGGTCGAAAGCATACATATCTCTGTGACAGCAACCTGATTTGTGACCCCTGTCACGAAATGTAAACATTGAATGGGGGTAGGTAGGACCTGTCGTAAGACACACTACACAACAAAAGGTGGGCGTGTAGCTCTGCCAGACTTTGATTTAGCCCGTAAATGGCTTATTTACATACAGACTCAAGACACACTGTAAGTCCTATGGCTTCTTTTTTAGACCGCAGATGGAGGAAACAGCTTTAGTTATGGAAGGTAGCTATGAATATACCGTATAAGCAGTCGTGGATAGCTGATAAGAGGTGGTCCTCCAGAATGGGTGTTGACACAGGGGCCCCCTCCTCACCGCAAGTAACTACCACGATACGAAACGTTACACAGCGACGTTTATTGGAAACACATATGGACGTAACATTCACATGTACATTATGTTAATAAGATTATTGCTTAACTCCCCAAAAACAGAACTCCAATTGCCTATCTTACGACATATAAAGCAAGTCAATAAAATTAAACTTTTCATGATGCCACAGGCTGTAAACGGACACGGTTTATTCGCAGAGAAACTCCGGGTAGATATCTTTTACAAAGCAATAAGGAGGGTTACTAAGCTGAACGAAACTGAGGCGTGTAGAATTCAAAGATTCTACAGCACAATATACAGTCTTTTACAGCAAACTGTACGAGCGTTTTATGTGCGATCATTTATTTTGAAAGAAGCGCTTTCTATCCTTAAGACGTCAAGCTTCCTGTTCGTTACAAACTCTCTTCCGCGTTCCTCTTGACTACAGTTGGCTTACACGTACGTACGCACATACATACATACATACAACTATATATGCACCATCTAAACATCGAAGTAAAAAATAAATTCGCCTTTCAGTTTTCCTGGTATGAACATAATTCAAAGACATCTGTTCATGTTACGAGGTCAAGTACCATACTGTTCTCAAAACCGGCATCACTGGAACCCGAAACGTGAATTAAAAATTATAAATTCCAAGAAACACTCATTAACTTTACAGTTCCAGTTCCACAGATCCACTATTAGAATTACTTTCATGTTATATACCTGCACGGCATGGACCATGCTACACCACTTGGCACGATAACTTGTGGAAATCTCTTATTATTATCCTGCTCTTTGTACGGACTGGCTTGTCTTTGTACCTAAGTTCTTTGATCCTCCATATTACCATTATTCTAACCTACAGCTCGGAAAGGCAGTTTCTGTGTGTTTCTCTTCACAGTTCTACTAGGGAAAATTACGTAGACATTACAATTAGTTTACATTTTGTTTCGGTGCCTGTTAACTTTGATATACACAACCCTTGTTGAATCTACAGCGGTAACGTTTTAACATTTTAAAGCCCAGTGATTACTTTATGTACCGCCAGGTTTAACATTCACAAATTCTATGTTCTGCCCACACGGTACATTTATGTGTTATGGATGGATGTCAGTATAAAGACCGATTATTTCCCTATACAGCATTAACAGATTGATTTTTATAACCGAGAGGGAAAGTGTTTACTGCGCGGTACGAGCTTTAAAAAGACATGCTCAGGCCGTTAGTTGCCGGTGTCTCACAACGGAGGCCCGTGTTCGATTCAAGGTGAGTCGATGTCAGATTTGTGTTGGACTAAGTGGCACAGGGACAAGTTTTCTTGCGAGTAGTTCCGCTTTCCCCTTTCAGTATCATTCCACCAATACCTCATGCTGATCCTCACCTACACGTTGCTCTTACCAGAAGGACAAACGGGTGAAGCCTGAGGAACTTAAAAAAACAAGACTCTTTCAGAACTCGAGGATCACTGGCTAGAAAAGTACCTCCAGTCAGTCTTTAAAGTGTTAATGCAGGTTTCCTTGGTGTGATTTCCGGCTTCCGCCGTGATTTAGTTGAGATCTGCGCTCTTCTGGGATATTACGCAGCGTTGAGTGATAGTTCCGTACCGACGTTTCAGGACAACCTATCGGTCCCATCTTCAAGGGTCAAGAAGTGCAAGAAGAACTACAAGGTTTCATTGTTTTATTTTGATGTTTCCACATTGTCTTATATTTACGTCTGTACGTGCTTTGTGCTCTGATTACGTGTGTTTATTGTTTTATTTCTCTGTTACTTAATGAAGTAAGTCGGCAGTGTCGCACGAACCTACGAACCTGATTTTGGGACACGATGTCCATCCTCGTATGCTTACCTCGCTGTCCCTTTCTTTAATTGACCCTTTTCAAAACACGTACCTGCATCTGTTACGGTCATCTGAAAGTGTGTGAGGAGCAGGGTAAAGGTAAACGTGTCCTTGTCTAGCTCATGAAGGCATATACATCCAGCATACGCTCCAGTCAGCGACGTATAAATTCGGGCGCCATATCCAAGGGAATATCGAAAAGTAAACGTAGTTTCAGTTAACCCTTTAAAGACGAATCGTGTGTGTTTTATATAAGGACTCAGTGCGTACCGCGCTGTAAACACTCTCCACTTCGGTTATAAAAACCAGTCTCTTAATGTTTTATAAGGCAAAAGTTGCTGTTTGTTCTGAGATCCGTACAAAACACATAAACGCAATGTGGGTACCACGTAGAATTTTTTAATGTTAAACCTGGTGGTATGTAAAGTTACCGCTAGGCTTTAAATGGTTAAAGTAAAAATTGCTGTTGTTAGCAATAAATACCACGACAGGTATAAACAACATGCATTTTGTGAGATTTGAGGTTCTCACTTTTGTAATTATGCAACTGCTGTCTTACGGGACCTGACACCGTCCAGTACAGTGGATATTTGCCGACATTTTTGAGGTGGTTGCTACCTGCACGATCTGGGCTGGTGAATTTATTTGTACGAAGTTTACCGAATATTTGCATAATCCTGTTATCTTCATTCGGGTGATTCTATCTGGCTATATGCCCTGATAATGGAGCTAGCAGATTCCTCTGAAACGTCAGTACACGTACCAGACTACACGATATCACATTCCAAAAAAACAGCAAGATTCACAATTCCTGCAGTGAGAATTCAAAATTTCCAGACTGGTCCTGCTGAGCAACTGGACACTATAAGAAGGTTCGTTTAGACAGAATCTTACCTTGTATCCAAGATAGACGAGCAGCAATGCTTGTGTGAGACTGATTATAGCAAGAATGAGTTGTATGATCCACAGAAAGGTGCCCCGGTCCACCCAGATGATCGCATCCCAGTTTATCACAGGATGATCCCGATATTCTTCTAATGTCAACTTCTTCGATTTGATATATTCAGTTCTATTTCCAGTTTGGCACCCATAGCTGCGTGAACAAACAAAAACATCTGAAGTCATAATGGTGTATTACCGTCAGTCGCTTACACATTTACATGCAAATTTATCATTGCGATGCAACATATATTACATACCAGGGGTAGCTAGCTAGACACGCTTCGGCAGCCGTACTTCAGCAGGCAACTTACACAACAGAAATGTCTTTAGAAGTCACACGTACGGTAGCAACACAATTCACTACCTGAGAGAACGCAGCCAGCGCCTTCTGTTAGCAATACAAGAAACTACCGCCTGTTGGGGAATCCGTTAATAGAAAACTATTTCCTTACCTGATGGATTCTTATTTTTATTAATCAACTATTATGGTTTAGTTTCAATCAGTTACGAGCCTGCTTTCTTTAGAAAATTTTTAAACACCATACACGGTCAGGTTCGAGTGCGTATGATATACTTGAGTATCTTATTTTTTCAGAGGCAAAATTAGGTGTCGTCATCCCGTTACGTTTTCATTAAATTAATTTAATTACACGTTCCGAACAATACAACTTGAAGAATAGCTTTTATTCTATAGGACTCACTCCTGTATCTAGTACGTATATGTATCAGTTATGCTTTCTAACCACCCTGTATCACTGCCACGGGTTTTTGACCTTGCAGCTGTAATAAATGTAAGCGTTTTATTATTCCGTCATTGGGAATAATATTTTATTTGTGGATATTGTATACACTAGATTTGAAGAAGAGACCTCTACCTAACAGTTCATTTCATGCAATTGTCAGTCAGCTACCTGATTATGGCCAGAAGAGAGGCCGAAACATGTCGTAAAGTAAAATCAGAATAAAAGCTTTCGTGAAGTTGTGTTCTTAGAAACGTCAGCAGCTTGGGCGAGCAAAGCCAGTGACGTGCAAGGGCCATTTTGTCGTCACCCCTGATATGTACTGTCTTTGTCCGACATGTTTCGAGCATTTCGGTCATCGTCAGGGTCCAGCTAACACATAAAAGCTATTACACTTCATACCGGTTAGTAGTTTTCTACCGAAATACTGTTCGCTTTAATTTGCTGTAATAAGCTAAGGCATCGTACAGTAGTTCAGGAGGTTAATAGCCGGCCTGTAACTGCGGAGGCCCGGGTTAATTCGAGGCCACACAGAAGTGGGATTTGTGGTAAACATAGCGGCATTAGGACAGGGTCTTCTGCAATGACTTCGGTTTCCCTCCTGTCAGTATCAGTCCATTGATGTTTCACACTCATTTTTAATCTCTCACCGACACAATATAATCTTGATAACTGACATCGTCGTTAAATAAACACGCTCAAAAAGCTAAGATATCTTAAAAGTAAAAAAGGCGATTTCACAGAAACACATAGATCAGAGTTTGGAATCTATTACTCAGTATTAATTCATGTATAGACATATTTTCTAAGTTGTATACATTTATTACACTTTTACAATCGATACATGAGTAGCTGTACTCTCAGTTTATCGACAGGGCAGCGTCTCATTTGGTGTCACTGTGTGCGTCAACAACTGTTTACCGTTACGACCATAAAACAAAAATAAGCAACCCAAATGCTGTCCCCCCTCCGTCGATTTTGAGTGTGTTTGTGTAGTCTGACCCTACATCAATACAACAGTCGAAGGGATAACGACGCAAGTGACCCAAACAAAAGAAGACGAAACCCTGTATCAATAAAGTCTAATTTCGAAAGCAATAAAAAAGATTACAACGACGTACGACATTTTGAGCGTCTTGAAGCAGTTTGCACATGAAAACATGCAATGTGTTCCCCGACCTTTTGCTTTATTTTAACAGAATCCACGTAACACAGCAAGAAAAGTTTGTGTATGGTGCTGTGGGCCAATACAAGGCAAAGTAAAGCTCTACTCTTTCTTTAACCTCGGCGCTATATGAGTGTGGGTGGTTAACGCCACGCCTTGGCCGCTCGGGAAAAAGACCCAGTACCCATCGTACGGGAGGCTGAATGGGTGCGGAAAATCTCGACCCCCACCGGGATTCAATCTCCGGACCGCCCAGCCCGTAGCGAGTCGCTATACCGACTGAGCTATTCCGGCCCACGCTGTGGGTCAATTACCTCCGAAAGTAGAAAAAAGTTGTTTAACTCACCACAGCTCGACACACCGATGATGACCTGACCGACGCCATCCCAATCGAAACAGAGAATCCCGACATTCAGGCCGAAACGGGATTTTACTATCTTTAAGGGCGGTTTCTCATTTCGGAGTTCCAGTGAATTTCAGGTGCAGAAAGGGAAGCTTTGGTAACAGACGAGAGGTGAAGGGGACTGGCATCAGTTTTGCGCTAGACTCCAAGCTCGTACCGGTGGAAAATCATCTTTGACATACCACACAAATTAACTAAAGGGAGCGAAAAGAAATTTACTGGAATTTAATGGCTTAACATTTTCCTCGAAAAACTACACAACCAAGCAATTACATTCTTGGAACAGGGTTTTTGACACATTCTGACATGTCAATACACCGGCACGTTCTTCAGACTTACCACCAAATCCATCCCTACACATCACATCACATAACATCATATTACGTAACATCATATCACTTAACATCACATCACATCACGTAACGTAGCTTCACGTTACATAACATCACACCACTTAACATCACATTACATCACGTAACATCACATCACACCAGGTAACATAAATTAACATCACATTACATAACATCACATAACATCGCATCGCATCACGTCACGTCACGTAACATAACACCACATAACATCAAATAAAATCGCATCACATTACATGACATCACGTAACATCACATTATATAACACCACATCGCGTAACATCACATATTACATAACATCCCATCGCGTAACATCACATAACATCATATCAGGTAACATCACATAATATCACATCACATTACGTAACATCACATAACATCACATAGCATTATGTAACATCACATCACGTAACATATCACGTCACGTCACATAACATTACGTAACATCATAGCACGTAACGTAACACAACATCACACCACGTAACATCACATTAAATAACACAGCATAATATAACATCACGTCACGTAATAACATAACATAACATGACATGACATCATCTTCAGGGTCAAGCAGTCCAGTGGAGTAATGAGTGCTTGCCTTTATGTCCTTCGAAGAACTTGTAACTATTTGCCAGTCGACACAGCTTGAAGTCACAGATGTGACGAACACTCAACACGGCTCTACGAACTTAAAATCCCCCACGTTTAGGCGCTTTCGCAAAATTGCAAAAAGCGACTATGGGCTTCGTTATGTCCGTCTGTCCCTCTGTCTGTCTGTCTGTGCGTCCGTCCGTCCTCCCGCATGGAACAACTCGGCTACCACTGGAAGAATTTTCACGAAATTTGATATTTGAGTATTTTTCTAAAATCTGTACAGAAAATTCAAGTTTAATTAAAATCTGATAAGCACAACGGTGCGATACATGAACTATATACATTTATGGTAGTAGCTCACTGAATTCTTCTTGGAACGAGAAATGTTTCGGACGAGAGTTGTCAGAGTAAATCAAAACACATATTTTTTTGTTAAATAACTTTTGAAAATCGTGCCGTTTATGAGATAATGTGGAAAAAATGTTGTACAGCCGGGCAGGCCACAGACGAATATATAATACGGCGCATGCGCTTTGCATGCTGGATAACTAAGGCTACAGACACAGTCTCAGGATGTGTAATACTTACTGCTTTGCCACGGCAACAGTGGTTACGCGAACGCGCCTCAATCTTACGTCATGCTGCACTGTCCTGTGCGCATTTGTTGTTTCTACAATTCGAGTAATCCATTTAATCTTCCCTTATTACTGAACAACAGCAAAGGAAGTATTCAAATTATGAACGTCTGTTTCTACGACAGAAGCGTGCCGACAAAAGACGGTCCGTGTTTTATGGCGTAATATTACGAGTGCAGTAACGGTACCACGATTTTCCTGCTATAAGATGCCATACACAGATAGTCATCCTGCCGCAAATCTCAGTTTTCTGTCGTTCCGGTATTCGTTTTCTTAGACACATATATTGTAACGAGTAACTGGATTTAAAGACCCTTCGATCCCAGGTGCTATAAAATTTCTATTACTCTATAGTTTCAGTTTTTGAAATGATTAGCCGAAATAGTTGACATTTTAATACGTTCAAAATACAATCGATGTAACAATCAGAATAAAGCAAATACTTAAAAATTTAACCCTTTGTTATCAGACGGTGTTGACGCGCAGTATAAAAATTTACGGGCGCTTTGTGGACTACACCAAGGTGCCCTGTTGTTATCGGCCACAGAGTACTTTAATATACCTGTTTTTGATAGCAGGGAATTTCCTTCCATGGTTGGTATTAGTCAGAACCTTCAATATGTGCTTTCTTCAGAGCAGGATATCTAAAATTTAGCGCGAGTTGTAACCTGTAGTCTGGAGAAATTTATTTATGAAAGAAATGCCCTGCTTTTATTTAAGCGTGCTTGTACTTTAATTATAAATACGAACATTATCAAACTGTTACTTACGTTTTGAAATATGTAATAATGTCAGAGTAGGCTTGAAACTGTGCTGAATAGCAGATCAAAGATCTATCTATCTGCTTTACTGTGATCCACCGGTTACTGGTTTTCAGTCGACATAAAAAAGGTAAGGTAAAGCAATCCCATTATCGGCCTGGACAGGCCCTTTGTTTTCCAGGAGGTTGAGGCTCCCAGTTTTCAAGACAATCGGCACATGAAGGTGATAAAGTTGTCAGCCCCACGCACAGGCCGGCTTTACTGCCCAGGAAATATTCCTGGTACTCATTTCTGTTACGAGGCTGAGTCGACCCCAGGGCCATAGTGCGACCGAATGGATTATGTCAATGAACAATTCCAGTAACACCATTGGGAATCGAAACCGCGACCTTCCGGTTTGTAGCACGGTGCCTCAACCAAATGCGCCACCGCGTGCACCCTTCAGTCGACATAGATGCCGGTCTATTGGGACATCAGATGTTAAATTCCTGTTTCACAGATCAAAAGATACATATCTTAAATCGGAATGTGTATAAAGGAAAGAGCTGGGCTTTTGAAGAAGAGTTCGAAATCTATGACTTGAAAGAAAGGATCGTGCTGGATTATGTCGAAGATATAGCGGATGATATCGCATAATTGATTTTGATTACTTCTCACATCTTCTGCGCTCTTTGAGAGGCTAAAAGTGAAAACAAACACGTGCCTGTGGGATTATAGGAATGGATATAAAATGTTTTACACAGAACTTCCAACCAAAGCAAGGAAACGAAAAGATGTCAGTTTCATCACAGAATGTCTTAAATATAAATCAGTATTTTCCAGTGGAAGTACAAGATGACACTATGCTCTGCGTCCTTTCATGGCTCAAAAACAACTGCTTCAAAGAAACAAATGGATGGTTTCCAGGCTTCTGCTTCCTGCTGCGTGGGTGTTGATGACTATCATATGCACATCTGGAGTAGTCCACGCTGATTGCCATGCTAGTTGCTTGCTAAGAAATGATGTGGAGTATGATAGAAATGGAGTTTGTCAAAGCTCATGCCATGGGAGTTTAGAAGACAAATTTCACAAGGGTTTATGAACAAAAGACGGGTGATAGTATCCGAAGAGGCATGTGGGAGCACCGCGCAGTAATTCCAACGAAACGTAGAAATGATTACTCGGTGACAAATGATGTACGACCAACCTCCTTTGTAGGAAATCGTTGTAGGTGTGAGGTACATTCAAAGGAGAAAATTTAGTCCACTGGTTACTACATGTATGACTTCAAAGTACTGTCGTATTGTAGTAAGGAAGAGAATTTCTTCTCAGAGCATCGTGATGCGTCGTTTTAAACCGTTAATTTTATGCGTAATTTGTAATTTTGTAATTTTTTGCTTGCTGCTTTACATTTTAATTGTAAAAAATTGCAAGATTTCTATTTGCAATTAAGTTCAAAACGTTTCTCACTGCAAAAATGTCTTTATCTGATAAGGTACTTTGTTTTTTGCGTAATAAATAATTTTTTCTGTAACAATGTATGAATTTTTAGGTACTTGACTGTAATAAGTTTTAATCCATTAAAGGACACGATTTCGGCATACAGCAAACACGTTCATGTAACTTGCTTCTGACATTTGTGTAGGCTGAAATATAAATCTGTTTTTTTACATAACGGACGTACTCACTTGTGACAAATAATTACTTAACAACGCTAATTCTATTGACAGGTTTACAGATTTCAGAACATTGCTTTACAAATATCCACATTTAACTTTTAACACACGCTGGTACCTAAAAGGAACAGGGCTAGTAACTAAATAAAACTGAGAAAAAATATTTAAAAAACAGACGTGGTCCTTAAATGTAATAAATTAATGTCTGAAAAGGAACTTGTTTTCCGTTAGTAAAAACGTCCGGTAACAAAGTGTTAAAATATAGTGATTGTTTTATACATGCCATCTGTTTCAGCCTTAAGAAATTCTAAATTTTGTTCACTGAATGTACCAGTCTCACAATAAGCACCAGTTACGTTCCTGATCAGATATAACGTGTTACCACTTGGGCCGAATTGGTCGGTGCACATGTTGCAGAATAATACAAAGTAAGAGAGGTGAAAGGCATACGAACCAGTTCTGTATGTTTTCATGGAAGGGTCCAGAGTAAACAATTGCTGTACTTTGCCCACGAATCAGCAATTGTGATACTGAATATATTTTGTCGCCATGTTTGTTCTTTCATGAGCGTTACTGAAAAATCCTTCCGCGTTTCAGTATACCGCCTGCCATGTCTTGTTCATACTACATGCTAAGCAGCGGAGCCGGAGAAGTTGCCGCATAATGTAGGCGACTAGCAAACCCTACCGCTGGAGATCTGTTGTTGATTGCACCAGCCGCACATAAAGTTAGGGATTCAAAGTCGTGACACGGTTGTATAAAATCACAAGACTATAAGAACTTGAAACTAAATTGCGACTTTTAGTCTGCATTCCTGAGCTAGATTAATCCAAGGCTACGATCCTCTGGGATGAGACGCCATGTAGACAGGCAGGCACAAAATATAGTCAAATCCGTTTATAACGACATCGGTTTATGCGAACCTCGTCTATAACGTCAGATATTCTGTGTTACCAATTAAGTCCTCACTATAAATCATAACATTATATTAATCAGTTATAACAACACTCGTTTATAACGACACAAAATATTCAGGTCCTTTCACGCCGTTATAACCGAGTTAAATTGCAGTCGGAAGAATCTGCTGTCTCCGTGTTCACCGTAGATTCCTATGATATCTGTCTAACGGATTACTATATGTATCTGTTTGGGAAATACACCGTATCGCTTATTAGGAGATTAACATTTGTCATACAAATGAATCCAATCCCCGTCTTCACATACTGCTTCTTTAAGCTTCAGTGTAACGCTGCGCCTAGGTCTTACAGTTGATCTTCACGTGTAAGCTTTTCATATTAAATTACTGTATGCATTGATCATCTATAACTAGTTCTACATGTCAGACGAATCTCTTTTTCCTTCATTTCATTACTCTAATAACATCTAAAGGTAAATTTCACCCCACAACAGGCCTTGAAAGCCCAGAGGAGGACTATAGTTCTACTCTTCCTTTAACCTCGGCGCTGGATGGGATGGATGGTCAATGCCACGCCCCCGCCACTTTACCCCTGGGATGGAGAGCCGGTACCCTCTGTACACGTGGCTGGATGGGCCCAAAGATCAGTATGGATGGCGACGGAAAATATCGCCCCCACTGAGATTCGATACCTAATACTATGGGTACTACATAATTATTTACAGGGTGTTCGATAAATATTCGGGAAAGAATTCCCTTCGCATTTTGAAGCATACGTATGTTGTATAAGTCGAATGAAAAACGTATACATGTTATACCTAATTAAGGCAATAATGTAAGTGCAAAATACAAGGTTTTCATTTTATGACGCTACGTAAGTCGTAGGTATTTCACCCAATAAGCCCAGCTAAGTAGTCATGATACGACGAGCCGTTCTACGCGCCAGCAGCAGCGATCTGCGAGTATTTCTAGTCACCATTTTTTGTAAAAGTAAAGGTTTACCCTGTAACAGGCCCTGAGGGCCCAAGAGGGAGTAGAAGTACAGCTCTACCCGTTCGTGAGCCTCGGCACGAGAAGGGGATGGGGTGGCTAGCCCCACGCCCCGGCCGCTTTATCCCCGGGAAAAAGACCCGGTACCCATTGTACAGGAGGCTGGGTGGGCCCCAGGGCCGGTCTGGACGGCTGCGGAAAATCTCGCCCCCACCGGAATTCGATCCCCGGACCGTCCAGCCCGTAGCAAGTCGCTATACCGACTACGCTATCCCGGCCCCTACCATTTTTTGTGTTTAACTTAAATTACAAAAGACGTTAAAAATAATGGCTCTCTGCTTACAGCCCTTCAACACACTTCAAAATAATCCGCGACTCATTTGTTGGTAAATGTTACAAATGAGTTTTCTAATATTTTCTTTCGGGTCTTCTTCCGTAAAACGATTACTTACATACAGTCTGGGTTTCAGAATTTTTCTTCTGTCAATATGCGGTCCTAATGTTCTTCACGCCAAACACCTATTCCACGCAAAGTTTTTCTTATCAATTCCTTATCCATATGCAATGTAGATTATAACTAGTAAAATTTCGGTGAAATTTGCAGCGTTATTTACTCTGGAATGAATTTTTAACAGTACCACTCGATTAACCTTTTAAATCCCAGTGGTGCCTATATGTACCACTTCTAACATTAAAAAGTTCTGCACTTTGCCCACCTAGTTTATTTACGCACTTCATACGGGTCTCGGAAAAGAGGTGATTATTTACCTATGCAGCACTAATCGACTGGTTTTTATAACTGAGACGGAGTGTTTACTGCGCGGTACGGGCTGGATCCTTAACTAAAACATAACCTTTCGTCGTTCAAGGGACATTGACACCCGTTAGTCAGTACAGAATGCCACATTCTCGATGCCAATCCGCTACGATGAAAAAAGAAAAGAATTGATTTGAACTATCCTGTTTGTGAATCGCTGGAAGAAAGCGCGAAATTCATGCCTAGGCCGAACTAGTCTTGGCCGGCTGTATTTTACAATCACTTTCGCAGCGTCATAATTTTAAAACCATATATAATGAGGAACCCAGCACATAAATCCGCGGGCTAATGTTGAAGAGCGACACTCACCAGGTGGCTTCTGTAGGCTCTGTATCGGCGATAACGCGGATCATGTACAGGAGACAAGAGAGGAGTTTAAATACCAAATTGGCGACGCGAATACGAAGACCTGGAAAAAGAGAAAAATATACATAATTAGCACATATATGAGAGGTCAGAAAGGAACAGGTTTTGAAATATTTAATTAAGATTGGTACAAATACAAATACAAGCATAATGAAAGCGTCAGCCATTAGACAGGTACTTTAGGGACCCGAGCACGAAATGAGTCACAGCTTTTGATCTAATGCTGCTCGCGTTAACCCTTTAAAGACGAAGCGTATCTGTTTTATACAAGGACTCATTGCGTACCGCGCTGTAAACACTCTCCACTTCGGTTATAAAAACCAATCTCTTAATGTTTTATAAGGCAAAAGTTGCTGTTTGTTCTGAGATCCGTACAAAACACATAAACGCAATGTGGGCACCACGTAGAATTTTTTAATGTTAAACCTGGTAGTATGTAAAGTTACCACTAGGTTTTAAAAGGTTAATATTGCAAGTGATGTGTCTGATACACTCGTACAAGATGCGACAGATATGGACGTTAAATTTTGTATGTCTATCACTGGGCGAAAATCGGTTTAACAGTAACTGAATGACGAGCTGTGAGACTTTTGACTGCTAGACTGTAAATCTGGTAGGAAAACATTCTTAAATGTAGCTATCATAATTCCGTATGTTGGCAAAATTGACTCCAAGTTAATGACAATTTTCGCAGGGAACCAATTTGCAATTTGGGCAATTTCTTCTACAGAACCGATTTAACATGAGATCTGCGCTCTTCTGGGGTATTATACAGCATCGTATGGCAATCCTTTACCGACTTTTCGGGACAACGTATCGGTTCCATATTCAAGGGTCAGGAAGTCGAAGAAGAGTTGTTGGACTTCTTGACCCTTGAACATGGGACCGATACGTTGTACCGAAACGTCGGCAAAGGATTACCACACGACGCTGCGTAATACCGCAGAAGAGTGCAGATCTCAATAGCATCGCGGCGGAAGCATGAAATCACCGTTTGTAATATGTGTTCCCAATTATGCATAACAGCATATTATAACAAATAAGTCGATGACCATGTCAAAATTTCTTATTGTCTACACAGAAATTATGTAAATTGGTTAAAGGATATTCGAAGCGGAAAAAGTTTTTTTCTTTTAGCATTGTCCCCAAACCCAGAAAAATAGACGGGAGACTTCATCCAGCATAGTACAACAATTGCGAAATGTACTCCTTCAGGACCACTGAATGGACAGCGTAGAGATTAGCTCCATACACCGAAATGAAATAACTTTGATAACAACTGGGTGCGAAAAGCGACTGTTGGCTTCGTCATGTCTGTCCGTCTGTCTGTCCGCAAATATCAGCTCGACTCCCACTGCACGAATTTTCGCGAAATTTCGTATTGGGTTCTTTTATGAAAACCTGTTGCGAAAGTCCAAATTTGGTTGAAATCAGGCAAAAATATCGGGCGCTTTACATGAAGACTTACGCATGTATTCTAGTTGCCGGCGACATTAAATCACCATACGAGCGCCGTCTTCGAGTGAAATGCCATCAGGTTGTTACAATAAACTAGGAGGTATAAATATTACGCGAACGCACCAGTGTTACTTTATACGTACATTGCCCATCTTATTAATTTGTATGATTTATTAGGACGTAATATGCAAAGCTATAAAGAGAATGAAGGCCAAACAGGCACGACTGTTTCACATGTATTGCAGATGATTAACCCTTTAAAGACGAAGCGTATCTGTTTTATATAAGGACTCAGTGCGTACCGCGCTGTAAACACTCTCCACTTCGGTTATAAAAACCAAGCTCTTAATGTTTTATAAGGCAAAAGTTGCTGTTTGTTCTGAGATCCGTACAAAACACATAAACGCAATGTGGGCACAACGTAGAATTTTTTAATGTTAAACGTGGTGGTATGTAAAGTTACCGCTAGGCTTTAAAAGGTCAAGAGTGATTAGGGGTGTTTCCCTGTAAACAGTGTATTTTGCTAGTTTTTAACTTGTACGACAGGCAGTTGGTTACTACAGTTTCGGGACAACACCTTCAGGGAAATGTGACATCACACAGTACGCGTTGGGGTCGTAATGCGGGAGACCTGAATATGAATTTCCACCGCCACGAAAAACCTTCAAAACTTTTTTTACGGTATTTGCAAAGCATAAGCAAACAGAAGAAAAAGAACGAGAGGGATAGAGTATTGTACTGAGGTAATGCAGAATGCATCGAACAATACGATCATATTGATCACGCAATGTAGGAACGCGAACGGGCACGTGAGCGAACATAACCTAGTCAAGAACAGAAGAGAGTGTTGTAAAGTTTGAGTTCAAAAGCGAAAGTATTAGGTAATTGCCAATTTAATTCACGTCAACGTCTTCGGAATATATAATCTAATATCAGAACGAAACGTCAGCTGTGGCAGAAGTGGCCATGTAGAGGGAAGATAATAGAAATGTTGAGTTTTTGGCCGCATTGTGTCACACAGGATCGATCGCGGTAAACTGATCCTGTGTAAGAAATACGAGGCTTTCACGGCGAAAACTACGGATGTTACATTTTTACCGGGATGTGACGCCGTGTCAAGGACAAAGCAATACCATGACAGGCCCTTAGGGTTCCAGGAGGTTGAGGCTCCCAGATGTCTGCCCCCAAGGAAATATTCCTGGTACTCATTTCTGTTAGAGCCTGAGTCGACCCCAGGGCCATAATGCGACCAAAAAATTATGTCAACGAAAAACTCCAATCACACTATCTGGAATCGAACCCGCGACCTTCCGGTTTGCAGCGAAGTGCCTCAACCAACTGCGCCACCGCGGCCCCCATATAAAAAGGGCACGAACATTTATGAAAAGGACAACAGCACGTATGACGAGGACATGAACACGTATGAAAAGGGCATGAACATGTATGAAAAGGGTATGAATATGTAGGAAAAGGGCATGAACACTTACGAAAAGGGCATGAACATGTATGAAAAGGACATGAACATGTATAAAAAGGACATGAACACGTACGAAAAGTGCATGGACATGTATGAGAAGGGCATGAATATGTATGAAAAGGGTACGAAAGTGTATGAAAAAGACAAGAACATGTATGAAAAGGGCATGAACACGTATAAAAAGGGCACGAAAGCGTACGAAAAGGACAAGAACACGTACGAAAAGGGCATGAATATGTATGAAAAGGGCATGAAAGTGTACGAAAAGGACAACAACATGTATGAAAAGGACATGAACACGTACGAAAGGGGCATGAATATGTACGAAAAGGACATTAACAAGTATGAAAGGACAGTTTATTTTAACAAGCAGTACCGTTATCTAGAGGTTACATTTGCAGCAAATTCGAGACTGTAATATTCACCTAAGTTTAGGTGCCTTCCACTGACATTCTTTCCTGTCTTATTTAGGTTTTATCTGTTACTACATACCTCGACTGCTATCGAACATGCCTGATGGCAGCTATTACAGCCTTAGACTCTCATATCAGTACACTGTAAGCAAGTGACTCCCTGCTGGGATGGTGAAAGACTGGTCTATATGTGTTACATCTGCTTGAACGGAGGCTAACGTACGTTGGAGAAGTTACTTGATAAATCAATAGCATTCAGCGTGAAAGGTCAATGTTTATTTTTGATGTGTGTGCCACTTTACGAGAGAGAAAAAGCAAACCGTGTTTCATAGACCCCCTTGGGTGTTTCACATCACAAAACAGGAAGAAACTACTCCACGCGTCTCCAGTGGTGAGTGAACGACAAGCTGACCAAAAATAAAAAAAAGTGACATTCCTGTTCTTTGGTTTTTAGAATTTTAAGATGCAGTGAAATCTACGTACTACTCCAGCGTGGAATTGATTTGTGTATTTCACTATCCCTAATCTATACCGACAGGCACAACACAATGTTAAAATAGATATTGGCATTGCACTTTAAAACTTTTTCCTTTATGTTCTTGTATTTATTGATGGGGCAAGCTTGACTAGCTGAAGCAATATTTGGGTTTCCCATCCCGTTTTGCGTATGTACATATACACATGTATTATGACATACACGCAACGTGATGGGAAAACCAAAAATTGTGTACTTCATCCTGACAGATTGTTTAAGTAACTTTAAGTAATCCAGCCACCCATCCGACCGTGCATCCACCTACCCATCCACCCACTCATCCCTCCATCCATCCACCCTCCCAACCACCCATCAATCCATCCATCCATCCACGCCGCCCTAAACCCCAATTCCTCCGTCTCCAGACCCCAGCCTAGTTACTACACTTACTGAGCTATCCCAGCTCCCGTCAGCATAATTACGGTGACCAAAGAAAATTAACTTCTCACAGTAATTTTGATAGGCCTACGTCGATTTCAATTCTTAAAGCTTTTTTCACACATATGTTTAAAAAAACAGGCATCGGGTAGTCAATGTTCGCAGAAATGAAGGGCGAGAGATACGTATTGTGTGAGAACACAATGCTTTAGTACAGAACAAACGTGTACAGTTAGAAACATATATAGAGTGGCGCAAAAGCCACTTGACACTAGGGGCAACAAGTTAAACATCGAGTGTCACACGACTCGTGCGCCATTCTGTATGATACGAATTATACGTGATTCACTGACATTTATTTTTAATTTTGTTAAATGTTTACGTTTCTACGCAAGAGTCAATGCAGTTATCTGCTATGTTAACCTAATGACTTCCCAGTGAAAGCAGAAACATGTTAAAAAAAAGGTAAATTACGTACATGTGCCCGCGGGAATAATGTATTATTTATGTTACATATATTTTTATATGTAAATACTGGCACAACGGGATGCATCCATTTGAGTTTAATAAAAGTATATTGCCAATTAAATGAACGTCATTAAGTCAAATTGCATACAATTGATATGACTATTCATATGTTTTGTAAGCAATTAAAAACATATGATAACAGGAGAACTATCGCGTCTGTGGTCAGCGTGTCTGATTTAGTCAAAACCAGTTTGTCTCATGCATGTAACCGGTAACCATGGAAGTGTTTGTAGTTACAGTGACAACTTATATAGGGTGCAGGTGACAAGTGGTAAGGTTCAGGGAAGAAGAATTCTCCGTCTAGCAGATACCAGGAAAACCTCTGCGAACCATCAGGCCCCAACATCTAGAGGTATCGTGAAAAGAGGGTTTTCCAAATGTGCTGGGAGATATTGAATGGAAGAATGAAGACATAAAATTAAACATGCAAATTAAAATTTACAAAATGAGTATAAAAATTATTTTCCTGCTTTATGATAATTCCCCATGTTAAGTGGGTCCCTATCACCACGGCATGGCGCGTCCTCAGGTTGCGGATGGAGGAACGGCCTCCAGGTATGGAGGGTAGCTGCGAATACATTGAATAAGCAGTCGCGGACAGCCGACAAGGGGTGGTCCTCCAGCTTGGGGGTTGGGCGAGGTGCTAACAACTCCTCACCGTAAAAAATTATGATGTTACGAAACAGCCTACAAAGCCTCGGACCTGGACCGATTCTTTGGTACGACCCCAGCTACGGAAAAAGGATATGAGTTTTGGAACATGGAATGTGAGGAGCATGTATAGGTCAGGGTCACTTATGACAGTGGTCAGGAAATTAGCTAAGTATAAGTTAGATTTAGTGGGTGTACAGGAGGTTAGGTGGGACAAAGAAGGGACTGTAAGAGCCGGGGAGTATACTTTTTTCTATGGCAAAGGGCAGGAAAATCATCAATTGGGAACAGGTTTTTTTGTGCACCAGAGAATAGTATCAGCAATCAAGAGAGTGGAGTTTGTTAGTGCTAGGATGTCATACATAGTGCTGAGAGGCCGCTGGTGTAATATCATTGTTCTGAATGCGCATGCACCAACGGAAGAGAAGGGTGATGATTCAAAGGACAGCTTCTATGAGGAATTAGAAGGGGTTTTTGATCATTTTCCTAAGTACCATATGAAAATTCTGTTAGGAGATTTTAATGCAAAAGTGGGGAGAGAGGATATTTTCAAACCGACTATTGGGAATGAGAGTTTACATCAGGATAGCAACGATAATGGTGTTAGAGTAGTAAACTTTGCCACATCAAAGAATCTAGTTGTTAAGAGCACTATGTTTCCGCACCGAAACATTCATAAATACCCCTGGACCTCTCCTGATGGGAACACTCACAATCAGATCGATCACATATTGATAGATAGGAGACGGCATTCCAGTATACTCGATGTGCGATCTTTCAGGGGAGCTGACTGTGATACTGATCACTATCTGGTGGTTGCAAAAGTTAGGGAAAGACTGGCAGTAAGTAAACAAGCAGCACAGAAGTTTGATGTAGAGAGATTTAATCTCAAGAAGCTAAGTGAACTAGAGGCTAGGAAACAGTATCAGCTTCAGATCTCAAACAGGTTTGCAGCTCTGGAAAACTTAAATGTTAGTGAGGACATGAATAGGGCTTGGGAAAACATTAAAGAGAATATCAAAATCTCGGCTCAAGAGAGTCTAGGTCTACACGAACGGAAGCAGCATAAACCATGGTTTGATGCAGAATGTGCAGAATTTTTAGATAAAAGGAAGCAGGCTAAAATTCAGTGGTTACAGAATCCAAACCAAAATAATGGAGATAATCTGCACAACGTAAGACGTGAAGCTAGTAGACATTTCAGGCACAAAAAGAAGGAATATCTGAAAGCTAAAATTAATGAAATTGAAACAAACAGTAAGAACAAGAATATAAGAGACTTGTATAGGGGTAAGAGGGGGTACCAGCCTAGAATTAATGTAGTAAAGGATGAGAAGGGTGACCTGGTTGCAGACTCCCACAGTATTTTGGCTAGGTGGAGGAATCATTTCTCCCAGCTGTTGAATATACACGGGGTTAATGATGTTAGGCAGACTGAAGTACACACAGCAGAGCCACTAGTGCCTCAGCCCAGTGCCTTTGAGGTTGAGATGGCTATTGAAAAACTAAAAAGTCACAAATCACCAGGTATTGATCAGATTCCAGCAGAATTGATTAAAGCAGGGGGTAGGATTATTCGGTCTGAAATCCATAAACTTATTATTTCTATTTGGAATAAGGAGGAATTGCCTGAGGAATGGAAGGAGTCGGTCATTGTGCCTATTTATAAGAAGGGTGATAAGATAGATTGCAGTAAATATCGAGGCATATCACTTTTGTCGACTACGTACAAAATTCTATCCAACATCCTTTTGTCAAGGTTAACTCCATATGCAGAGGAAATTATTGGGGATCATCAGTGTGGATTTCGACGTAACAGGTCAACTACTGATCATATATTCGGCATTCGTCAAATACTTGAGAAAAAATGGGAATAAAATGAGGCAGTGCATCAGCTATTTATAGACTTCAAGAAAGCCTATGATTCAGTTAGGAGGGAGGTCTTGTATAATATTCTCATTGAGTTCGGTATCCCCATGAAACTAGTAAGGTTAATAAAAATGTGCCTAAGCGAAACATATAGCAGAGTTCGGGTAGGCAAACATCTGTCTGACACGTTCCCTATTAAGAATGGCTTGAAACAAGGAGATGCTCTGTCGCCATTGCTTTTCAACTTTGCTTTAGAATATGCCATTAGGAGGGTTCAGGCAAACCAGGAGGGCTTGAAATTGAATGGTACACATCAGCTTCTGGTTTATGCTGATGATGTGAATATATTGGGCGGAAGCGTACATAGCATAAAGAAACATGCAGAAGATTTAATTATTGCTAGTAAGGAGATTGGTCTAGAAGTAAATGCTGAAAAAACTAAGTACATGGTCATGTCTCGAAATCAGAATGCACGACACAATCACAACATAAATATAGATAATAAATCCTTTGAAAGGGTGGAAGAATTCAAATATTTGGGAGCAACCCTAACGAATCGAAACTCCATTCACGAAGAAATTAAGAGCAGATTGAAGTCGGGGAATGCTTGCTATCATTCGGTGCAGAATCTTTTGTCTTCCAGGTTGCTATACAAAAACACAAAGATTAGGGTATACAGAACTATAATTTTACCTGTTGTTCTGTATGGATGCGAAACTTGGTCTCTCACATTGAGGGAGGAACAAAGACTGAGGGTGTTCGAGAATAGGGTGCTGAGGAGGATATTTGGGCCTAAGAGGGACGAGGCGACAGGGGATTGGAGAAGACTACATAACGAGGAACTTAATGACCTGTACTCATCACCAAATATTGTTCGGGTAATCAAATCGAGAAGACTGAGATCGGCGGGGCATGTGGCACGTATGGGGGAGGAGAGAGGTGCATACCGGATTTTGGTGGGGAGACCCGAGGGAAGGCGACCACTTGGGAGACCCAGGCGTAGATGGGAGGATAATATTAAGATGGATATTCGGGGAGTGGGATGGGAGGACATGAACTGGATTGAACTGGCTCAGGATAGGGACAGGTGGCGGGCTCTTGTGAATGCGGTAATGAACCTTCGGGTTCCATAAAATGCGGGGAATTTCTTGACTAGCTGAGAAACTGTTAGCTTCTCAAGAAGGCCTCTGCTCCATGTAGTTAGTTAGTTATGATAATTCCGGGGGCACCCGGTGGCGCACTTGTTTGAGGCACTGCGCTACAAGCCGAAAGGTTGCGGGTTCGAATTGGAATTTTTCATTGACTTAGTCCTTCCAGCCGCACTACGGCCCTGGGGTCGACTCAGTCACTAAGAGAAATGATTACCAGAAATATTTCCTGGGGGGGGGGGGGGGGGTAAAGGCGGCCAGTGCGTAGTGCTCACAACCTTACAACCTTCATGTGCCGACTGCCTTGAAATCTGGGAGCCTCAGTCTCCTGGAAACTTCAGGGCCTGTCCAGGCCTGTAATGGGATATCTTTACCTTTACCTTTATGATAATCTTAACCCTTTAAAGACGAAGCGTATCTGTTTTATATAAGGACTCAGTGCGTACCGCGCTGTAAACACCATCCACATCGGTTATAAAAACCAATCTCTTAATGTTTTATGAGGCAAAAGTTGCTGTTTGTTCTGAGATCCGTACAAAACACATAAACGCAATGTGGGCACCATGTAGAATTTTTTAATGTTAAACCTGGTGGTACGTAAAGTTACCGCTAGGCGTTAAAATGTTAAATTTATATACAATAAATAACGGGAGCCGGGAGAGTGTAGCCAGTGCAATGACAAGCCTACGGGCTGAACAATCCGGGGTTCGACTCCCAGCGGAAGCAAGAGATGTTTATCGTCTGTAAGGCGCACAGACCGGCTCTGGGGCCAACCCTGCCCCCTGGACACCGGGGTTCGTTGCCGGGGGGCAAAGCAGCAGCGCCGTGAAGTTGACCAGAGACCTCCCACTATTGCCGAGGTTAAGAATGAGTGGAGTTATAGATTACTCCCCGTATACGCCTTCATGGCGTGGACACAGATAATATTTTACAATATATTACAATACCTAAAAACAGTAAAAAAAGGTAAAGTAATCCCATTACAGACCTGGACAGGCCCAGAGGATTCCAGGAGGTCGAGGCTCCCAGATTTCAAGACAATCGGCACACGAAGGTGGTAAGGTTGTCAGTCCTACGCACCGGCCGCGTTTACCCCCCCCCCCCCCCCAGGAAATATTTCTGGTACTCATTTCTGTTAGAGGCTGAGTTGACCCCAAGGACCATAATGCGACCGAAAGGATTATGCCAATGAAAAATTCCACTGACACCATCGGGAATCGAACCCTCGACCTGTCGGTTTGTAGCGCTGTGCCTGAACCAACTGCGCCACCGCGGCTCCCAATCTAAAAATAGTAATCATAAATTTTCGTCCACTCTTACAATTCTGGGTGTTCGAGGACAGGGTACTGAAAAAAAATTTGGGCCTAAGAGGGACTAAGTACGAGGGGAATGGAGAACACTACATAATGAGGAGCTGTAGAATGTGTACTAGTCACCAAATATACGGATGAACAAATAAAGAATGAGATAAGCGGACCATGTAGCACGTATGGGGGGAGAGGAGAGACGCATACAGGGTTTTGGTGGGAACCCTGAGGGAAAGAAATCACTTGGAGGACCTACACGCAGATGGGAAGATAATATGAAATGGAATCTTCAAGAACTTGGATGGCGGCATGGACTGGATTGAGGTGGCTCAGGATAGGGACAGGTGGCGGGCTGTTGTGAATGAGGTAACGAACCTTCGGGCTCCATAAAATGCAGGGAATTTCTCTAGTAGCAGAAGACCTGTTAGCTTCTCAGGAAGGACTTTACTCACGAAAAAAAAAAAATGTTCTAATTCTTGCGTGTCGTGACAAAAAAAAAAGAAGGAAGGAATATCCGAATTGTGCCGGGACACCCAAAGGTTGGGCAACATTTGTTTAGACTAGGTGAACGTCTGCTGAAACTAAATTCACTGAAACCCTTCCTAAATAAAATGTCACAACGCTGAGTATCATTACTCACGACAGTCTGACATTCTGAATGGATGGTTTAGTATCATATCAGAATGAAACGCCGTTGCAGGATATTGGAATATCGACCTGTAATAAAAATTACACAGACACGGTCCATTTACTGCCATATGGAGGGGAAAACCTTAGCCTACCCACATGTACTTAATATGCGATAAGCCGTACACAATTTTGTATGTCCCTTACACAAGACCGGAAGCTGTGAGAATTGCTACCAATACACAGTCGAACTCGGTTATAACGTTATAAAGGGGACTGAATATTTTGTGTCGTTATAAGCGAGTGGCCGATCCCAGTGGCCGCGCGGTCTAAGACGTAGGTCTGCGACCGACCGCTTGCTGGGATCGTGGGTTCGAATCCCACCGGAGGCATGGATGTTTGTCTCTTGTGAGTGTTCGTGTTGTCAGGTAGAGGTCTCTGAGACGGGCCGATCCCTCGTCCAGAGGAGTCCTACCGACTGTGGTATGTGTCTGAGCGTGGTAAAGTGAAAAACAAAAACCTCGACACCTACTGTGAGTAGGTAGAAGAGGGAAGGACTACGACACGACGATAAGCGAATGTAGTTATAATCGGGGAGTATAATGTTACGGTTAACAGTGAGGAATCGGACCCACAGGATACCTGCCTCTATAGGCGAAGTGTCGTATAAACTGACGTCGTTATAATCAAGTTCTATTGTATTTTGGTTTCACATGGTAGTTTTGTGGGATATGACACCGTATGGTTTCGAAGGTGGGTACCAATGTCTCGGAAGAGCACACAACTTCCATCTTCAGAGTAGAAGGTTCCACTCTGAAAACGGAGGCAACAGTTCTTCCGAAACATTGACACCCACCTATCACAATGCAACTTATCTAACACAGACGATCACACTGTTTGTCTTTAAGTGGTTTGAGAAACTCAAAATCCTTAATGTACCGTACATAAGGGGTTCAAAATTTACAAGACGTAATTTTTGTAACACCAAAAATAAGATCTTGGGCCCCATAAATAATGTTTGGGAGACATTATCTATGCAATATAATTAAATCTATCCTGAGTTAGTTCGTGTAAGCCTATATTTCCACAGTCACATTAAAATTAAGGTAGGCACAATACACAAACAAATTATCATCATCATCATCATTATACTACTTGCATTGTTGTTACTAGTCTTGTTATATGTAACTGGATTCTTTGTTTTATTCGAGCACTTAAGTGAAATAAATTTAGCAGAATTACTTGCATTACAATAACCACATCATCGTACTGAAAGACTGTCCAACGTAATTGGGGTATTATTGTCCAAAACTGCCTTGCGACTACGGTATATGCAGGTATCAAATACTCACAAAATTAATGTATAGTCAGTAGTATGTCTTACTGTCCGCATTTCTACAAAAAAATATGACAATTTACTACAATCTGAGGTCCGTAAGCCACGCAATTCTTTAGGCTCCGTCTTAAAATAGAAAATTTCAATGACGTAATAAGGTAACGCATATTCTGCATAAATACGGAAGATTTATATCGATCTTTTTGCAAAAAAAGTTAACGCTCTTTGACAAAATGTTTTATTAATTTGAATAGCGCACGCAAAGGGATGGTAGCGTGGGCATGTCTCAGTGTGTAGGCTGTCAGCGGAAACAAGATTCGATACGAAAAACACTGACGGTCTGCCATGCAAGGTAATAAAAATATCATTAATGACACACACAATTGGTGATATACTTAATGACGGGTGAGGCCGTACTGGTGATTGTACTGATGACGATGACGACGACAATACACAAACAGCAACGGACAACATAGTTGTATATGCATAAATTTACTGCAGAGATACAACCACGACAATAATCAATAAATGGTAAAACAGAGAAACCTTGACAGACATGTATACGAGATCCAACAGTGAAAATATAGAGAGGCAACGTACGTATAATACGCGTAACAATGGGTCGCGTTCGCGTAACCATTGTTGCCGTGGAAAAGCAATATGTATTACATATTCTGAGTGTGTAACTGCAGCCTTAGTTATCCAGCATGCAAAGCGCATGCGCCGTATTACATTGTTATCCGTGGCCTATCCGCTTCTACCATAGTTTTCCACATTATATCATAAAAGGCACGATTTGCAGAAAAAAATGTTGAAAATAAAATGTGTTTTGATTTTCTTTACACCTTTTGTCTGAAGCATCCCTCATTCTAAGAAGAATTCAGCAAGATATTGTCATAAACGGACATAGGTCTTCATGTAAAGTACCCGTTCTTCTTGTCAGATTTTAATGAAAGTTAAATTTTCTCGACAGACTTTCGAAAAATACTCAGATATAAAATTTCATGAAAATCCGTCC
>BLKM01000827.1:508654-539568 GCA_013340265.1 Coptotermes formosanus | reverse complement strand
CCCCCCCCCCCCCCCCCCCCCCCCCCCCCCCCCCCCCCCCCCCCCGGCCCCCCCCCGGGGGGGGACAGACAGACAGACAGAGAGGGACAGACATGGCGAAGCTAACAGTCGCTTTCCGCAATTTTGCGAAATTGTCTAAAAATTTTGACAAAGCACACCGACAGTGGAAGAAATAAAGGACAGCAGTAAAAATTCAAGTATGTACAGTGCTACCTAGTACTTTTATATTTCACTGAAAACACCCTAAAAAAATCAAATACTTTCACGTACGAAGGCAAATGTATATACATTCTAATTCTAGAAACTATTTATTTTATATCACATAAAAACAAGTTTCTTTTAATGGGATAGGATAATTTCAAAACGAGTCTGTAACTGAACACGTGCCTTATCAGTGACTCTGAATTTGAGTTCAATCCTGAAGATGGAGGCATTATGTCCCTTTATAAAGTTGGCAACACTACACGGTGTCGTAACTCAGGACACGACTATGTAAGTGCGTTAATTCTACTTTCCCATATATGTAAAAAACCCTGTTTGTTTTTGCGACGGCGTATTCCGGTCCGTGAGTCGGACACTCCTACCGTCAAGTCGAACCTATCCACAACACACTCAAAGGCTGTAATGTCCAGTAAACCGAAGTGCATAAATGAAGCCTATATTTACGCAAAATATCGATTTGGGTGTTTGAAAGAAAAGAGATTAAAAAGCGTACGGTTTTAAAAAGTCGTGTTTTTCTATCGGCACACACGCTTCCACAGCGGCTAAAACATATTTTCATTAAACTGATGTTCTCTTGACCGTATCTCCAGGACGTAGAGTACAGACGAGATTTTAACGGCATGTAATAAGGGGAAGATGAGCTACGTGAAGATGCCACAAAAAGAAATAAAAAAAGTCATTAACTTAAGTTCATGATTTGAATTCAAACGTGAAAGTAATATTTTGCCATTTTTTTATTTCCGCTTCTTATTATTAAAATCGACAGTTTGCACATAGAAAGTATCCTATATATAAGAAATATGGGCTTTCCCTTCTACGTTATTATATTGCAATATCAGAAGTTTAACGAATGTCATCCCGTTGTGTTGTAAACGGTACAACCATTAAATCAGTATCAGTCCAAACACAACTAACTTCCATTTAATGTGTTCCATGTCCGTGCACTATATTATACAAAAACACTAATCACCAACAGATGCACAAAGAGAGTTTTATCGTCAATCGTGACACACTCCTACATGTTTCGACCCTGCTGGGTCATCTTCAGGGAGAAACTTTTCGTTAACGTTACACTAGGGTTGCACTTCATAGTTGCGTGAGAATGTTCTGTTGACTGTGTACTGCGTTGTTTTTGGAGGCGTGAACTGTCTGCAGGCCGGTTATTATATAAACTACATGTTTCGACGATTTCAGGTCATTTTCAGTTTCACAACTGGTCTTTAAAACACACTGAGGAAGAACTTCCTCAGTGTGTTTTAAAGAACAACTGTGAACCTGAGGATTACCTGAGGTAGCTCGAAAAATGTAGTTCAGTAAAATAAATAGAATTTCCTTGTGACTGGAGCGATATTGATTTAATTTTTGTAATATAAAAATTACTGTTTCTGTGTTTGTACCCGCAAATAAAAGACTAATTCTGAAGCCGTATTATAGGCCAGCACTGCAGGTTTTGATTGAACATAACCAGTGTTAATTACATAAATACGTTATTACTAAATGCCTGCAGCGAGGCGTATGTCTCGAACTTTCATCCGCCATGTTAAGCAACAAGCAAACTTACAGAATACGTAAGTAGCGGCGTTTGGAAATTCAGTATTATTAGTTTTCTGAACTTTGACTATCATCTGCTATTCCGAACGTAACGTAAAGTTTCAGGAACTGCATTAATGTCTGTCCTCAGCTAAAATGTTGGACAGCCAGGTACTTATTTGTCTGTTTTCTAAAGAGCCTCTCTCCAAATTGATGTCACTTTTCTAGTTCAACGAGCAGCATGGCCAAAATTGAGGCCCCAGTTAAGGGCCCAGATCACGAGAAAGTACTGGAAGATGGAGCCCATCATATTTCTCAAAATGAATCATACAATAAACTTATGTTGAAGTATAAAGTTTGTTACTTACTGGAACGTTGATTTTTGATGAAGTAAAGTTGCAGGCGTTCTTTGAATGTGTTTTCGTTGACATAATACTCGACACGGACCCTGGAACAAGAGAAAAGTAGACATTTAAAATTTGGCTGTTATGCAATATGGCTGGCATTCCTCATGCTCAGTTTGAGATACAACTTCCAAGTCCATATCAGGATAGGGCACTGTAGTAAAATAAAGAAAATAACTGCAAGTTCACCCGCTTACATATCACTAGCTTCAAACCTCTGAAACCCAGTGGTTACTATATGTACGACGAGGTTTAACATTCAGAAATTCAACGTTCTGCCCACACAGTGCATTTACGTGTTTTGTATGGATCTTAGGACAAATAGCGATTATTTTATTATACAGTATTAACAGACTGGTTTTTATAACTGGGACGTAGTATGTTTACAGCGCGGTACGAACTGGATCTTTAAATATAATTCAGGTTAATCTTAGTATTTAAAGGGTTAAACATTATAGCACATAAGAGGAAGGTTCTGTAAACGTATTCAGGAAGTGCCTCGTTCGGACGTACCTCAGGTTATCGACAGCTCTGACGGTTTTTTTGACAGTTAATCAGGCCAAAACAGTTTATTTTCACATCCTCTCCGATTTACCAGTCATCCCATTGTTTGACATAATTAATTACTGTACCATAAAAATAATGCGTTTCGCCGAAACGGTGCATTTATTTGTCTCGAATGCTGACCAGAATACACGGCGATGATTTCCGTACACAGAATTAACAGACTAGTCTTTGTAATGCAGACGAAATGTCGTGTTTCGTAGGAATTGAACTTTTATATTTTATTTAAATAAGTTCCATGCTTTACGGGATTAAACAAATATACAGACTTATTTTTACTCATAAAATGCGTAAGAAGTAAATGCAACACCACCATTGCTGGTACCGCCCCACGGCAGACAGGAAAGCCCAGGTAAGGAATCATGTATCATTACAGACGAATTAACTATTCAAAGACGCCTCGGTTTAAATTCCAAACACTGCCCGGGGGGGGGGGGACTTTTAAATTTATTTTCCCTTATGGCGCAGCAGCCCCCAGTGGGCCAGGGCCTCCTCATTGTCGAGGCTTCAAGATCACACTCAGACACACACCACACTCAATAGGACTCCTCTGGACGAGTGATCAGCCCAATGCAGAGACCTCTACCTGACAACACACAACACTCACATACCGCGGCGGGATTCGGACTCACAATCCCAGCAAGCGAGCGGCCGCAGACCCACGCCTCAGACCGCAAGACCACTAGAAACGGCCGCTTTTAAATTTATAAGAGATATGATGCACCGAGGCCGGCACAATGTGAAAAAATTAGAGGCCCGTATGTTGCACCGAGGCTGCAATTGAAGGGTTAATTGAATTGTGAAGAAGAAAGTAAATGGGGCGTCTCAACAGAATCGCTTCTCATTAGCGGAACTGTGGGATCACTTGCAATGAAACTGCGTTGTGGCTGAACTGGAAGAGTCACTTCGCGTAAGCTTAGAAGTAGCAGAAGGTTAATATAAGTAATCGAGTCTAATAAATTTAAAAAGCGAGTAAAGCTGTAAAAGCTAACTGAAAATGACAAAGGGTAAGAGTGCTTCTGAAGCAGCTGCCGAAAATTTCTGTCTATTACGACACGGAAATAAAATAAAACAGAAGTAATTTTCATTACTGGCTCTTTACACCACTGAAAATACAAGCTTATATCCTGTGACCAAATGGACTATGATGTCTTGAAGTTCTGTGACAAGAGCTGGTTAATTATACGGGCCATGATGGAGCTGATACATTGTCTAAGGTAGCTATTCTGACACCTGCGTCCGCCAGCCGAGTTGGTCGTCAGATGTGTTGTAAACACCCAAAATAAGAAACGAACCCGATGACTTAAATCAAGTTGAGACTATATGCTGGTTATCTTTGGGTCACAAGGTCAATGTGATGGTGAGATTTAAGGTTCTTAGAACGGTGCTGATTAAGTTTCAAGTGTTCGTGAATGTTACACCACGTCGACTGGCTGACAGTTACCGAAGTTCCGAAAAAGCGTAATTCCTTCATCTTGGAGTCTGGCAATACACGAAGACAGTTGTGAGAAGCTTAGTGTCTTCATCTTCAGTTTGGTAGTTCAAGAAGACATTTCGAAGGTGAGCGGTGTCTTCGAAGCGTTCGATAAGTATTCGTGTTACCAGTACTCATGTCATAACATCCCAGAAGACTTGAAACTTACTCAATGTGTCAGTAAAATTAAACCATCGATACACAATATTTTGTATTATATTTATTTAGCTTCAATTTTTACTTTCCCCGACATGTTTCGGCATTTATATTGCCACTTTCAAGGGGGTTCACTTATTTTAGGGTGCAGTAACATGTGACTCTTAAAACGCCTGAAATATGAAAAAGTTAAAAATTAAAATTCTTCTACAAGATAAAATTCTCTGAAGTCATGTAGCTTTGCTCTAGTTCTTTGTTATTGATATGGTGCTACGTGGTAAGGCATCTCTGATGTGTGATAAATAAATGAATATGAGTGACGTTACGTGTTATAACGGATGTTAAAATGACAGAACATAATTTCCATTGGAACAAAGGTATTAGATAGTAGCACTTACTATTCTGTTCACATGTTACTGCATGCTAAAAAAGGTTTATGTAATTAAAGTGAAGCCCCTTGAAAATGGCAATATAAATGCCGAAACATGTCGGGGAGAAGTAAGAACAGAAGCTAAATAAATACAATATAAAATATTATGCATTGTAGATTTAATTTTATTGAAATATAAATGTATGCACGGAAATGAGCTGTGTAAAGCTTATGCAATGTGATAACACATGTATTACCAGCAACTCGTACACTACACTGCAGTACAATGTAACAAACTCCATAAACTCCTGAGATTGTATTTCAGTGTAGTGTACGAATTTGCGGTAAAACATGTGTTATAATACGTACGTGCAAAGTACGGACAATTTTAAATTCGTCAATGCGATTTACGAATATGGGGGTTGCACATCAATTTGAGAACTACTGTTGTAAGGCATGTTTAATACGGCCAATGTAAAGTTACAAAAGAATAAATATACGCCCTTTGAAAAATAAAAAGAAAGTATATTACCTATTTAAATTCGGTGGTACCTATGTGTAATACCTGCTGCAACACTAAGAAGCTTTGCATTTTACCCACAAACTCTATCTGTATGTTCAATTATGCACGGAACGAAAAATATAAAATTCTATTCGTATGTCTTGTATGATTCTCCTGTGAAATATTTCTCACTATTCTTGTTTGTGTATACAGAGACGCGGGCTGTTAACCCTAAAGCAGGAAACCATCTTTTATTATTCAGCTTCCTCAATTCAGAATTTATTCTGAAAGAGTGACCTACATGACATGCGACTAATCCATCGCACAGGACAACGAACTGAAAATTATGAAAGCAGTTTATTATTTCTGACGCTATCCATTTGTTCCGTGTGTCTTTGATTTAGTGGCTTTCTGTCTGTCCTATACACATCCAGGCGTAAAAAACTCACACACCTATATTGTTATAATCGTTTAACTTACATTTTATATGTAATTAATTTTTTACTTTATTGGTTGTGTTCCAAGGCAATTGTTAATACTTGTATGGATGTTGCAACAAATACGTAGATGACATAAGTTTGAGGAACAAATAGGATGACTTAACACATCAAGTTAAGTCTATTCGTGTACCTTTATGATTTTCATTTCATGTAACAGAAGCCCTCTGATGATTACTTAAGAAGTCAAAAACTTATCTTGATATTCATCGAGGTCTCTTATTGCTATACACTATATATTTATATGTTAATTCTGTGATCATATACAACGATATAAAATAATTTTAAAAAGATAATTTAATATTACATTCCTCACTAATGTAGCCATATTCTTAACTTCTTCCACATTTTCACGAATTACGCATATCACTGAATATGTGCACAGGAGAAAGACTGCACTAGATTGACATGTTTGTAATGAACAAGTCAGTGGAGCCAACTGTACGTTTCATAATTTCCCGACTACATGACAGAGTAACAGAAGACACGAGGGTTTGACAGCTAAATTTCTAAATTTCTGGACTAAAAGCTTATACTCGACGTAGTTTTCAACATGTCATGTTTAAAAAGGTCGAAGGTAATGACAATGCGTAACACAAAGCAGATTTTCTTGCTGACGCTCCTCTTTATCAGGATTGTTTCGTCATAAAACTGGACAAGCGCTAAGGGGGTGTCATTTATCACATGCACATAAAATGGGTTTGTGAATTTTACGTCGTATTTCCAATGCAACGACAATACCCTAAAAGGAAATGTTGTATTTAAGGGTAGGCAAGGGATATGGTTTGTAATATCAAACAGGGCACGGATTTGCACATATATGTAAAGTGCTACTAAAGAACAAGTTGTAAAAATCAGGTAATGTTTATGTAATAGTGGCACATGACAAAACTCGGTGGTTAGGAATTTTGGAAGGTACTGCTGAAGTTATTGTAAGGCTACATTTATAGGCTACTTGGACACACACACACACACACACACACACACACACACACACACACACACACACACAAACACAAACACACACACACACACACACACACACATACACCTCACACTTCTCTCTCTCTCTGTGTATTTGTGTGCTTTAATTAACCGTTTAAAGATCACAGTCAACTTTAATTGCATTTAAAACTTCAGCTCGGACGTCATCCACTCCGTCTCGGTTACAAAAACCAATCAGTTAATGCTGTATAGGGAAATAATGGCTGTTTGTTCTGAGATCCATACAAGCTACACAAATACACTCTGTGGGCAGAACGTAGAATTTTTATGTCAAACCTGGTGGTACATATAGTAGCCACTAGGCTTTAAAGGGTTAATTAGCGCCGAAATAATTTCACTGACCTTTTGGAGAAACGTCGTGCCTACATATCATACTCTGAAGATGGACGCAGCGCTTTCTTAAAATCGTTAGACAATTTATACAAAACTACACGTCGTCATATCCCAGAAGACGATATTCACTTTTCCTTATCCTGAACCACATCAATCAATTAAGAATCTCTACGTCACATGCAGGGACGAAGCGTTCCATAATTCAAGTTTTTATGGGACCTGATGATGGCTATATATAAGCCGAAACCTGATGGCAAAACAATTTTTAATAAAGCAAAGAAAAGTGTTGGTTGTGACTGATTCTTCTTTGAGGAATTGAAATATATACCTTGGACATATTTTCGCAATTATTCGTTGCGATCATGGCAAAAATTCTTATTTTTACACTATTTTTACACTACCTTCACCGTGCATTTTTTATATAGCAACAATATTCACCAACAAATGCACAACACACAATTTTATGTAACAGCACACTGCTATGTCATTATTCACATCAAATTACCCGACATGTTTCGACGCTCAAGCATCATCATCAGGGGTAAATTTTATCATATTCTTCACAAGACTACACTTCACTGGTTAACTGTAAAAATATCTAATGACAGTGTCATATCGAAGATTTCCATACAATCTGGTCTAAGTAGTATCACTTGGTAAGTTAGTTTTAAATTCTTAAAATTTAAAAATTAAAATCCAGTTATTTATATATATATATATTATGCAGTTCACTGATTATTCTACAATTGTATAATTGTAGTGCAATCGGCTTCAGTTATGGAAATGCAGATCCAAATGCGTTCGAGAGGTTTCTGTGTGTCTGTTGGAATCATCTGTTTTCTGTGAGTGTTATCCTTGGTCGGGTGTTGACTGTGGTGTGTTGTGTGGTACTGCGTCGGTAGACCCGACTAGTTATTAAGAGTAACGGGTTCTTATACTTGAGGTCCTGAGTTTGTACTTAAACATGTGTAAAATAATTTCACGTACGATGGAAAATTTTCAGTGGTAACTAGAAGTAAATTCTGAAACCTAAAAATTATCTGTTACGTGTCGCCTAGAAGACAGAGGGTGTTCGAGAATAGGGTGCTAAGGAGAATATTTGGACCTAAGAGGGACGAGGCGACAGGGGAGTGGAGAAGACTACATAACGAGGAACTTAATGACCTGTACTCATCACCAAATATTATTCGGGTAATCAAATCGAGAAGAATGACATGGACGGGGCATGTAGCACGTATGGGGGAGAAAAGAGAGGTGCATACAGGATTCTGGTGGGGAGACCTGAGGGAAGGCGACCACTTGGGAGACCCAGGCGTAGGTGGGAGGATAATATTAAAATGGATCTTCAAGACGTGGGATGGGGGCATGGACTGGATTGAGCTGGCTCAGGATAGGGACAGGTGGCTGACTCTTGTGAATGCGGTAATGAACCTCCGGGTTGCATAAAGTGCGGCGAATCTCTTGACTAGCTGAGAAATTGTTAGCTTCTCAAGAAGGCCTCTGCTCCATATAGTTAGTTAGTGAGTTAGTTAGTTAGGTAGTTATGTGTCGTCGAGATTCGAAACTTCCGAATGCACACCCACAGAAAACAGAAGGGAATAACGTACAAGGGACAAAGACGAATGAGCATGACAGTAACGCTAAGCGAACTGTATTAACTTGCTCTGTGGATTGAAGAAGCCTTACACAGATAGATCGCAACGCTACGTTACTGCTATGCAGTTCTTCATATGATCAAATGAACTGGAAGGGATATGTGTAGTGTCTACAGTACTGCGTACTAAAGCCGCCGTGCTGCTGTAAATGGCTTCTGGTTTTGTAAAAATCACTTTAAAGAGGGGGGAGGGGGAGGTTCTGAGGAGTCTGTGAAGGAAAATCGATGTTTGACGGAAGAAATGTATTACGTCGTAATAATAATCATCATAATCACCAGCGTTTATAAAAGCGACAAGCTTCATGTGATTGTATTTTTCTAACAGAGTCAATGACTCAGAGTATATCTTGCAAACTGTAAATCTCTCGCCCATTCTACGAATTACCGCAAGGTCTATTAAAGTAAAGCAATCCCTCTACAGGCCCCTTGGATTCCAGGAGGTTTTGGCTCCCATATTTCCAGGCAATCGGCACAGGTTGCCAGCCCTACGCACCGGCTGCCTTTAACCCCGGAATCTAGTCCTGGTACTCATGTCTGTTAGGGACTGAGTCGACCCCAGAGCCATAGTGCGGCCGGAAAGATTATGCCAATGAAAAATGGTAATAACGTCATCAGGAATCGAACCCGCGACCTTCCTGCTTGAAGCGCGGTGCCTCAACCAACTGTGCCACCCCGTGCTCCCCCCCCTTCCCGAATTTGTCTCCAGCCCCCACATCATACAGATGCTTTTGTTGTAGATAACAAGAGAATTACTATTCCTAAGGTAAACTTTTAAATTAATTTATATAATACGCAGAAACGTCGCCACGATGTGAATTACACTCAACTATTTCAGGATTGTATCCAATAGAGGACTCTGCCGCCAGCGATTTTGAAACTTTTGGATCTGCCCTTACCAGTAACAAGAGTGAGACCCGCCTTCGATTACTTTACCGGAAGTCAGAATGCGGAGTCCGACGATATCTTGCAAGTTTGCCCGAAGTCTATAGCTACTCTAAGGCATGAAAGGCGTTCCAGATGAAGACGGAAAGCGAGCAACAGATTAATACCTTCAGCAACGCAAAGCCACAGGATGAAAGATCCAAGTACTTCATTACAAATGGGTACAACAACAGTGCTAGAAATCACTTCAACACCGATCTAATTCAGTAGAGATTTACAGATCCATTGGATCGCAAACGTGAGATTTCAAACGAACAAGACGAGGCGAGACAGTGACCGGCGAACGTCTGGGTAACCGAACAATCGAGGCACGATTTCAGGCGACGGCACAGCTTTTTTTTTAGTGGTGAAGGGCCCCGCCGCAGATGCTAGGGACGCACCGCAGCCTTGAGGCTTACTGTGCAACCCTGTGATGAAGATGATTAGTTTCTTCCCATTTTTTCCGTGTAATTGAGCACCGGTGGAATGCAACTGAGAGGAGAAAACTAAAGTACTCGTGGAAAAACCTGTCCCAGTACAACTTTGTCCACCACAAATTCCACACGGACTAATCAGGGATCGAAACCAGGCCTCCACGTTGAGAGGCCGGCGAGGCTAAACGCCTGAGCCATGGCACGTCCTGACGGCACAAATTCTTGTTTGTTACGTGTAATAAGCTTCCAAACACTTGTAACCTTCAAGATTTACACATAATTACCACTGCCATACAAAGAGTTAAAACTCAGTAACTCCTATTTTATCGCATCGCAAAAAATGATACGGCAGGGGGATCAAAACACGCGGCTCGCCGGTTCATCTGACGTATTGCTAAGACTAATGTTGCTCTCATTACAGGACGCGGTCCGCCTTAACTCTTAATTAAATGTTATATTTTAAAGACTTTTAGCAGTGGACAGAAGATTTGTTGCTTCACAAATTACTGCAAAGAAATCAGAACTATTTATGGGGGATAAAGAAGTGAAGAAATGTAAAACAAAGGCAAATGAAAACACTAGGTTTTAAAGCTATCAATTTTACCTGCGAACACACTAGCTGATCGTGTGAAGGACTTTGCAGAACACATACAGCGTAAACTTACAAAAGAAATGCGAAGATTTTGAGGCACATTCAGTTGCAACTGTTGCGAGTACAGATTGCACAGATACTGTGCAGCTTGCTGTATTTATTCGTGGCGTGAAAGAGCCCTTTCATTTAGTGAAGGAGCTTCCAGAACTGGTCCGTATGGAAGGAAACGTGTTGATGAATTTTTTTTTTCTGAATTGGTAACTCCTTTTAAGGTGGGAAAAAAATTGGTTTGGGAAGAAATTCTTAAGTTTACCAAGAACAGTTCTGCACCTGTTATTGCCAAAAGTAATGATGCCGCAGTAAAGTTAAAAAAGGAATAAAAGATCCTGAGGGAATGACTTCTTTCAGTAAACTCCAATGTATTCTTCGTTAGGAAGTATTGTGTGCTGGCAGTCTTGATTCACATAAAGGAGGCTGAGGTTAAAAGTGTGAAAGTTCTGTTAATCAATCTGAATTTGTAGCATTACTTGGAGAAAGAGAAAGTGAATACGATGAAACAATTTAAGACACAAACTTGCAGTGATTAAGGTGAGGTTATGTTTTGCAGCGGAGTTTGTGTCTACTAAAAAGCATCAAAGTATTCAAGAACAAAAAGGTTGAAGAACTGGATGGTAAAGCGCGTGATGTGGCGTTCTTTGTGGATATGACATTTCACTGGAATATTCAAAACAAAGAGCTAGAAGCCAAAGCAAAGCACACCACAGAGACGTTTGACATCATCAAGGTTTCTGAAGTTGAATTTCCCTTTTGATAAAATCCCATTAAAGAATAACCCTGGTGACTTCCCGCATCGAAGCCACCAAGACACTACTTTTCCTGAGGGTATTCAAGAATATTCCCGGAGATTTTTCTATGACAGTAGCTCGATAACAGATTCCAGGGCTGCAAAATTCTAGAACTGGGAATTATGCTTTTTTTTTGAAGACAGACATTTGGGATCTTTCCGGAAAATTTGCAGATGGAGTTGACTAATTTTCAGTGTGATATTAATCTGAACCAAAAGTTTTCTGAAAAAGGAATGGAAGACTATTTTTTTATATGTCAAAACAAAACATTCCTTTATTCAGGTCTTTGGTTTAAGCGAGACTGCAAAACAATTGTATAAAATTATGACGATGGTGTATCACACTTACGGTGTTTGGGCTTTATGAACTTTGTACACTGCCTGGTGTTTTAAAACATACAAAAATAAACACAATTCACGTTTTGGTGACAGGATCGGTCCCAGTCCTCAGAATAAAATAATAAGAACTACTCAGTGGGGCCCAAACGGAGGAGATATTTTTGTGTATGAGGCCCAACTAAGTAGGACTTTTTATCTTAGCCTGAAGATGGGGACCGATACTGTCCACGACACCTAGCGTTTTATTTGAGAACTTGCCTCTTCTGGGACGTTACGTAGCGTAGATTGGAAGTTAGTGAGCGATGTTTCTAGACAACTCATGGGTAACCTTTGAGGATGGGCCGTGCCATGGCTCAGGCGGTTAGTCGCCGGCCTCCCACCGCGGAGGCCCGGGTTCGATCCCGGGTCAGTTCATGTGGGATTTGTGGTGGACAAAGTGGCACTGGGACAGGTTTTTCCCCGAGTACTTCGGTTTTCCGCTGTCAATTTCATTCCACCGGTGCTCCATTACTAGGAAAAGGACGAAAAATAATAATAATCATCGTCATCCTCATCACAGGGTTGCACAAGAAGCCTCAAGGCTGCGGTGCGTCCGTAGCGTCTGCTGCGGGGCCCTTCACCACTAAAAAAAAAACCCCTTAAAGATGGGAACCGCAAGTTTGCCTCGAAAGATCGGTAACTACAAATCTATGCTGCGTAACATCCTAGAAGAGCGAAGATATTATTTACACCGCAGCGGAAATGTTTTATTTACCTTTATTACTTCTAAAACACCAGAAAATGGGGAAGTCAAAGAAGCTAATGACCTTAGAAAATAACTGCAAAACTGAGCAGCACGTATAAGCCTGAAAAATGTTTTCCTTTGTAAACAATAATAAGAAAAAGAGCCGATGTCAATCGACAGACGAACACAAAAATCTGTTGTAACGACGCTGGTTTCCTGTAATACCTCACCCAAGTTACAAATCCCCTCCCAGTGCAAAGGATACAAAGACTCTAGCCAATCTGGATGGTAGCCCAGGGCACGATACAAGTTTGTGTGGCTTAATATCAGCAGCATAACATCCAGTAGTGTCTCGTTAAAGATTTATTGAAGGGACTGTTGTACTGTAGGCCACATGTGAGCGTGAAGAGAATTGGCAAGTAAAACGTACGTCAGCGAAGAGACAACAGCGCAATACAGTTTTTAAATAATAATAATAACAATAATAATAATATTATTATTATTAATAATGGAGTAGTCATATTTTGTTGAATTTTAAACAAAACAATTATCCTGAAATTGCTTAAGATCATAGGGCGTCCGCGATAATTTCAAAATTATCTGTTCAGTCTGCGAGGCTATTTGTTACTTTTTCCGGTATATTCCAAAATTTCCTGCTTTTTATACCGGAAGAGCCTGACTAACAAAACTGAGCATAACCAAGGAATTTTACATCAAGGCACTTACTAGTCTGACAAACCGAACCTGTCGCCTGTTATGTCACTGGATCCCCATTCCAATATTTGCCCCGTATACTCAATAATCTCACATGCAAAAGCAAAAACACTACAAAGTGGAAGATAACACAGTACAAGACCATTAAATCAAAACGCTTTTCTCAGCAGGATTTTGTAAATTTATTCTGCTCCTTCCGCTTCGCATACCTGCTTGCAGTAACGTCACAAAGTGGAAAAAGAAACAACCGTTAAGTACAGATGAATAACAAGCAATTGTGGTATTGCTCTACCTTATTCTTCTTCTGTGTGTTTTATTTTACAGCACCGTCACGATCTCAGACCGTAGACCGTTGAATGCCAGGAAGACTCGTGAATGCGGAAATGGAAACGGTTCGGAGGAAGTGGACCACCATACGCCTCGGTTACTGATATTATTGAACACATTGTATTAAGTTTCAAACCAATTTTTATACACAAGGGATGCAATTTTACTGTCTCGTAACTTATGGGATATATAATGAGACAAATGTTCTTGCTGGCGTAACAACACAAACAAATTAAATAGAATCCTTCTAATTTAATTTAATCTACTTAGAAGGCTGTCGTATACGTTTCTATTTCAAATCGCAGCCTTCCTAGTGAAATCAATACAAATTCAATGAAACGCGCAGAATCGTAGACAGATGAACTTTACTATATATGCCAATTGAGCAGATCAATAACAAACTGCATTAAGTTCTTTCACATATTTAAGCATGTGGTTCGATCACAGTCTACAAGGTCGGCCTGGGTATCATGTTAGAGACGTCATAAACTGACCTTACGCTGAAGAGGATAACTGGTAACTGTGATTTCAGGTTTCCGCCGCGATGTTGATGAGATTCGCGCTCTTCTGGGATGTTACGCGGCGTCGTGTGGTATAACTTTCTAATCCTTTACCAACGTTTCGGGATATCGTATCGGTCCCATGTTCAAGTGTCAAAGCTTTTTGACCTTTGTAGATGGGAACGATATGTTATGCCGAAACGTCGATAAAGGATTACCACACGACGCTGCGTAATATGTCAGGAAAGCGCAGATTATTATAATAGTGAATTAGTGAATAGATAATTAGTGAATAATAAATTGTATAATGTGTGGATCGAGGGGGGTCATCACTACAGACATTGTAAAGCAATTTATCGAAAATGAATTAAGAAGACCATGAACAATGGAACAATTTCTACGGGTCGAGAATTGATGACGTTATTGCATGCATTAAAAAGCACGAGTGTTACGGTAGAGCAAATAACGTCAGAGAACGAGTGTTTTTATGCACGGTGGAATAAGCAACAGGGCAGAAGCAAGGGTATGGAAATACTGTACGAAATAAAGGACTCAGCTTCGCGCAGGAAATATCAATAAACGCGGTATAGGTATAGCATTGTGTATACAGGCCCGTCATTTAACACTGCAATCAGCACTACGGTTGAAGCCCTTTGTTTCCCCAACTTCAGCTTTACCAGCAGACCAAAAAGGGCTCTTTATCTCGCTACAAGCTACGCGCCATGGGTGCGGGAAGGCATGTTATGACGCGGACGGACAAATGGGTCAGTCAATTCTCTGACGACGAGGACAGAGATGGTTCTCCAAACGTCGGTTTACTCGCCATTTAACCGAGAAAATTTTATTGATGTTGAAAGTTGAAAATCGAGTGCCAAAGGCCAATTAGCACGAGGGGTTTGTGCCCACAAGAGTCGAAATCACGGATGTCAAGTACTTAATGTGGCGGTTATCAACCAGAGTACCATAGGACACTAATGTACCACGATATTTTCGACAGTAGAAAAATTTGGCCTTACAGAAGAATAGAAATATTTCCATAGGCATTCGGTATTCAATCTAATGGGCATACTTTTACATAATACTGCAAACACTACATAACCAGCGTTCAGAGGAGGTGCTGAAAGTGACCTCCACCCTGCCCTTGACATGCAGTTACTCTGCCCACTTTATTGTCAAACAATTTACGTAATGTTTCAGCCGCAACAGACTGCATACAAATTTGAATTCCACCGCGCCCACTCCGTATTAAAGTAAATAATATGTTCAGGGACCAATGTATACACTGAGGCGCTTGTAAATTGGTACGTGTATCAAAACTTCATTTTGAGGCACGTTCACAAAATTGCGAAACGCGATAATTAAATTCGTCACGTCTGTCTGTCTGTCTGTCGCTCCACCATCATGAAACAACTCGGTTCCCACTAGACGGATTTTCATGAAATTTGATATTTTAGGATTTTTCAAAAATCTGTCCAGAAAATTCAAGTTTCATTAAAATATGACAAAAATAAGGGGTACTTTACATAAAGACATATGTACGTATATGATAATATCTCGCTGAATTCTTTTTAGAATGAAAAAGATTTCAGAAAAAGTTTGTTGATAAAGACACACATTTTATGTTCAACAACTTTTTCCCGAAAATCGTGCCCGTTTATGAGATAATGTGGAAAAACATGGTACAACCAGACAGGCCACAGATGACAATATAATACGGCGCATGCGCTTTGCATGGTGGATAACTAAGGCTACAGACACACACCAGAATATGTAATACAGCTTTACCACGGCAACAACGGTTACGTGAACGCGCCTCAATGTTACGTTCACGTACGTTGCCTGTCTTGTTCTGTTTTATGACACTCCTGTTCCTGTACAATAAGCAACATTACCTATGAATACGTGTATTCTTACTACACGCTTATTTCGCAATCCTAATTACGGTGTGCCGTGGAGAAAAACCGTTACAGACAATGGACATACAACGTAATATCGTGGCCCCTTCGCTTAACCATTCTTGCAAAGGAAAAGTAAAAAATGCGTTCAGTGTGTATCGCTACGCTATACGTCACTGTCAACAACATAAAAATATTGAGTGTTGCACAAGAGTGCTTTAACGGCGAATTTATTTCGCGGGTAAGAATAAAACATAATTAGATCTTCACGCAAAGTGCCCGATATTTTTGTACGGTTTTAAAATGATATATATTTTTTTCGACAGACTCATAAAAGACCCTAATATCAAATTTCACGGAAATCCGTCCACTGGGATTCGTGTTGATACAGACGGACAAACATGGCGAAGTTAATAGACGCTTTTCACACCTATGCCAAAGCGCCTAAAAATAATATCTTAAGTCTACCACAGGTAATAAAATGTTGAGGGCAATAAACATAAAACAACGACATATGTAACGACACCAACATGATGACCGTAACCAAGCGCTCCTGATTAGGCTCTGAATTATTCCACATAGAAATCTTCATTCCCAGCGACCGCGCGGTCTAAGGCGTAGGTCTGCGGCCGAGCGCTTGCTGGGGTCGGGGGTTCGAATCCCACCGGGGACATGGATGTTTGTCTCTTGTGGGTGTTTGTGTCGTCAGGTCGGGGTCTCTGCGACGGACCGATCCCTCGTCCAGAGGAGTCCTACCGAATGTGGTGTGTGCTTGAGTGTGATTAAATGAAATCACAAAAAACCCTCGACACCTGCTGTGAACAAGTAGGTAGAAGAGGGAAAGACTAAGAAAGAAAGAAGAAATGCTCATTAATATGGGGTCTAAGCAGTTCACTGTCTTTATAGGTGTGCTTCGTAGTTCATGTACATGGAAAGTCAATAAGACAGTAACACTAGCTGGCAGCAATACACGATAATGGAATGCGTATTTCGGCTGGTATTATGTTGACCTTTACCGGAAGCAGAGAGCACAATGCTTGTTGTTAATTACGACTACTTTACAAGAATGAACGCATATTTGGTGTTATAAAAGTTTCACCTAGCGTTCAGCAGGCGAAATGAAAATAAATTCCTTAGTCCTGCCTCTTCTACCTACTTGTTCACAGTACGTGTAGGGGGTTTTTGTGATTTTTCACTTGATCACACTCAGACACACATCACAGTCGGTAGGACTCCTCTGAACTGGGGATCGGCCCGCCGCAGAGATATATACCTGACAACACAAACACTGTACAAGACAAACATCCATGCTCCCGGTGGGATTCGAACCCACGATCCCAGCAAGCGCTCGGCCGCAGACCTACGCCTTAGACCGCGCGGCCACTGGGATCGGCAAAATGAAAATAAACCCGGACCAAATATTAATGAACAGAGTGGCGCATTTTCTTTGCGGAAAGCGGCAAATAAAAATTATTATTATTGTTATTATTATTCGTTATTACATTTAAGCACGGTATTCACAACTACATACCGGAAACAAACCATGCTTCTAGGATATATAGTTCTGCAGCAAAATACCGATAGACAGTTATACTAACGGAATGAAAAACTTTGAAATCGCACTTTCAAACGGACGAATATTTTTTACATTTATTTAAGGACGCTGTCTGTGTCCAAGCTACCCATCGTGAAACGTTCGGATAAAAAATTAAAAAATTGTAAATCATTTGGAAGAACGCTGTCGTAGCGCATCTTAAGATACTATCCATGTAACTTGCCTGGAAGACTGAAGAAAAACACGAAAAATCACAGTCAAAATAAAATTGTTTTAAATGTTTTATGGGATGTTCTAGTGTTCGTACACTTGCGTAAACTAAAGTCGAGAGTTTATTTGAGAGCAGTACTTGTCAAGATGGCGTCCCACTTTACAGAGCAGTACTTGTCAAGATGGCGTCCCACTTTACAGAGCAGTACTTGTCAAGATGGTGTCCCACTTTACAGAGCAGTACTTGTCAAGATGGCGTCCCACTTTACAAACCACAGAATTCTTTCGAGGAAGACGTTACTTTTAACGCGAAATTGTCGCGCAGGCGCAAAGCAGATACCGAAATTTCAATGATCATATTAATTTTTCAATAAATTCTGTAATGAATTTGGTAAGGAAATCTGAAGAAACTGGTTCTGATAACTTTACAAGCGTTTTTGCTAGATATAAGTGGATGGTGCAATTAGCCAGTGAAGTGTGCGCTGAAAGCAGCCCCAATTGACGAACAAACAAACACATTGTGCAAGTCCTTTTACATCAAATGCTTCCCCGATGTCACAATTAGCGCCGTTTTGTTTAAAAAGTCCAAACACTTCACCCGCTTATCCTTCTAGCTGCGATATACTTAAAGTATTAAATTCATCTACCATATTCATGTTATCACGTCTGTCCGTTTGTCAGTTGGACTGCTAAGGTACAGCTACAACTGAAGTTTACAAGCTAAAACTGTGTTTAAGTACATCATCATCAAGAGATATGGCACAGTGACGGGTGAAGATCCACACATTCTTAACCTGGAATCAGATGTAAGTTGGAGCTAGGGCAGATCCACACATTCTTAACCTGGAATTAGATGTAAGTCGGAGCTAGGGCGAAGATCCACACATTCTTAACCTGGAATTAGATGTAAGTTGGAGCTAAGTCTCATATACTTCTGCCGTTTTACTTCCGTAGGGAGAACCCCGAAAGACAGGAATCTGGAATCGAATACTTAAGTTTGGGTCTACATGCCTATGGAGAGTCAACAACCGTCCACGCATGAAGCTTCTTCACTTACCGCATCTCATAAAGAATAAAACTGACGTGTCCAAAGGTATAAGTGTTATTAAAGATATCTCATGGGAGAATGTAAAAGAATTCGGAAATGACATGACACGGAAAGCACCACAGTTTGCTTAAAGGCTTTCATCCCGGAAGGGCCATGTTATGTTTGCTGAACCTGCTTCTGCCATCACTAGAGAACCCTTCCGGGTGAAATTGGAGTTACGAATGGCAAAATGTGCTGCCTCTGTTATATAGCACGTATCTAGAGCCTAAGAAAAATGTTTGGTTCAAAAATATGCTATCTGCAGTCCTTACCAACTTATTTTGTGTGTTTTCTTGGTTTCTGAAACCCAAATATAATCCTTAAAATAAATAAAAAAGCGTCAAACACAGCTATTAATTTATTTTTAGTATTTTGTTTACAACACGCTACATGTTTTGACACAAAAGAACCACCACTGGGTTGTATATATACTTTGGGCTGAAAATTGTATCGTGTTGTAAACAAAAGAATGTTTTACAATAAAATTGTACTTTTTTTACCTTGAATGTCTCGTTGTGTTCGTGTATATATCAAGGTAGTTATGATTCACCTTCAACTTAACTGTTTAATAATTTTAAAGAATTGAAAAGGATGCCATTCCGGTGCCTTACTTATAATACTCTCCAGATAAAATCCACCCAAACATAACTACGTTCCCTTTATTTACAGAACAACATGTTTCGACCCCTTACGTCATTTTCAGGTTCACAGTTCCTGTTTTTCAAAACATATAGAGGAAAGAATAAAAATCTATAAAATGCGATAAAAATGTTAAATATGCTATGGTAAAAATCAGAAATTAATATTTCATATTTAATACGTTTATTCAGGGGATAACACCGTTACATGTTTCGACCACTACGCGGTTATCTTCAGGCAATTAAAGTACGTAAAATTAAAATTTCAACTGCAATTGTACTTTAACGGAATTAGTGACAGCAGGTCAGGAGCTTCTGTCACTAGTTCTATTAAAGAAATATTTCCTGCTGTTTTTCTTCGGCCTAAACAAGGCAGCACAATGAAGTTTTGTCTACCGAATCCCACTGTAACTTATACACAGGTCGTACAGCCGCTACGGACGTGTTGGTTGGTGTCACCTCTTCAAACCCCTCAGAAATATCCTTAAAGAATGGGAAATTTGAACGGAATTGGTAAATCAAAACTGACCACAGGGCATAAACCGCGAAAATTGAAGAAGATTAGACAGAAACATCGATATGACCCCTTCAAGAGTTCAAAGGTCCGGATTAACATTAACAAATGACTGCCTATATGATCAAGGCGTCCGCGATAATTTCTCTCCTACGATCGACAATGTGTAAGTAAGAGACAATAAGAAATCTGATGTAGCGACAGACAAAACCTCACTATAATGGGAGAGACAGACTAAATTACAGATAATGAGCCAAAAGTTTAATTACCGGCGACAGTGACAAGTTTAATATAGTGCGAAACAGAAGTACAACGAAGTAACAATGAAAAAAAAGTGTACTTGGCTGGCAGAGAAACACGTACAACGAAATTAACCTTTTAAAGCCTAGCGGTAACTTTACATACCACCCGGTTTAACATTAAAAAATTCTACGTGGTGCCCACATTGCGTTTATGTGTTTTGTACGGATCTCAGAACAAACAGCATTTTTGCCTTATCGAACATTAAGAGACTGGTTTTTATAACCGAAGTGGAGTGTTTACAGCGCGGTACGCACTGAGTCCTTATTATATAAAACAGATACGCTCCGTCTTTAACCCTTTAAAGACGAAGCGTGTCGGTTTTATGTAAGGACTCAGTACGTACCGCGCTGTAAACACTCTCCACTTCGGTTATAAAAACCAGTCTCTTAATGTTTTATAAGGCAAAAGTTGCTGTTTGTTCTGAGATCCGTACAAAACACATAAACGCAATATGGGCACCACGTAGAATTTTTTTATGTTAAACCTGTTGGCACGTAAAGTTACCGCCAGGTTTTAAAAGGTTAAAGGGTTAAAGTGTTTACACAAAATACGTAGCCCTGTACAGATGTGTAGTGCGGCAGTATCTCTGACTCGTCATGTGCAAGAGTCCTGCGTAAAGGTAAAAGAGTTTCAGCGTGCCCTGATACGAAAGCTAACCAGAGCAAGCTGTGTGTATGCTTCTTGACTCAAATTTGTGGCCCTAGAAGTTCGGGAAATGAATGGAAAAGAGAGCCGCTGAGCTCATTTCTGAAATGTATAGTTCCTATAACTATTGCACTGATATCTTAGTAAGCTAATCAGACTATCTGAAGTTCCCATGACTACTGCACTGATATCTAAGATAATCAGGTGAGCTATAGTTCCTACGACTATTGCACTGATATCTTAGTAAGCTAATCAGACTATCTGAAGTTCCCATGACTACTGCACTGATATCTAAGATAATCAGGTGAGCTATAGTTCCTACGACTATTGCACTGATATCTAAGATAATCAGGTGAGCTGTAGTTCCTACGACTATTGCACTGATATCTCACTACCCTAATCCAGTGTCAAAACCTAGTCAGTCTCCTTTTAGACTGACTGACTGCTAAACCTTGGGACATTTCTCTGTAACACATCTCATTTCTCACCACTTTCAACAGATTTCTCTACTCGTAACTATTCAATAATCCAATGTGAACTATGCAACGCAATATTACCTCCTGATTTATCAACCCGTGTACAGCATATCTAAATTACTTTCATGGCAATCCATCTTTTACGCTTGTGATATCATTATTCCAGATAACGGTGTAATCATATTCGAAGTGGTTTTAAAATTCAAACAGAAAGAAACAAGTCTGCCATGCACAAAATATTCCACATAATTCCACGTTATTAGCCGTAAAACCCGATTCGTGTTCTCAGCATTTTACCTTCCGTCACACGTGTAATGAGTACCAAGTAATCCCCTCCCACCAGCACAGCCAGTGATTGATCTTCCGTTCAAAGCGACGTACTGCTGTTCCTGTAGGTGCACTTCAGCATTTATGAACCACAATTAGACGACAGTTTAAAGGGAACTTTTACTGTCCTACGTTCGTGATGCTTTCCTCTTCGGACACAACATTTTGTTTTACTGTTATGCAAGCTAAGCCATTACAGAGAAGAGCATGGCAATGGAAGGAACGAAATGGTAGCAGATGCATATCCGTGCGTGTGACCCATATATTAAACTGCACGGTCGGACGATTATGTGTTGTAAGCCGTATGGGGGCAGTTGGAAGAGCTTCCTTCACAGTAGGTAATGCACAGAAGTTAAGAGCTATGTCGGCGGGGTCACGTGATAGAGTTTCTAGACGAGGAATACGCAAACGGAGATGAATTACGGATTGGTTGGTTAGCAAAGTGGCCAATACGATTGAAGAAAGGTACAGGGGTCGAATGTCAGCCGAGGTACCTGGATATTCAAACTTAAAATTGCCATATTTTTCACAAATTCCGGAACAAGTCTTCGAAACAGGCTACTATAATTCCTTATCTACAGCCAACCCTTAATCATATTCAACTATAAATACGATTAAATTCGCAAATCTTAATTACATACGCCTCTTTACATTCTTACTTCTTTCCACCTACTCATTGTAGGCGTAGAAAGTTACTGTTGCGCCTTACCATACTCAGTGACACAAAAACTCGATAGGACTCCTCTGGACAAGGGATCAGCCCATCGCCGTAGTCTCTACTTGACAGCACGCAACACTCACAACAGACACGCATACATGCCCTAGGCGGGATTCGAACCCGCAATCCCACCAAGCGAGCGCCCGCAGACCTACGCCTTAGACTGCGCGGTAACTCGGATCGGATTCATTATATATCCGAAACATGATAAAGTAACAACAGTGCTGATGAAGATAAAAGTCTTCTGGGAAGTTACACCGTGTCGATTGGTAAATTTTTAGGGACTTTTGGAGCAGTGTAGTGCGCTGAAGGTGGAGATGCGACGCTTTTCCGCAATATCAGTGACTATTCATCATTCGACATGTCGTCACACTTCAGAAGACCTGCATCTTAGTCATCAGATAGCGTACGAATTACTCAACTAAACCAGGTTAGTTAGCATCTGTCAAACGTTCATGCGCTTTATCTTTGACTATAGTAATTACTTAATTCTAACTAAAATTGAAATAATGCATCTTTATGGAATCCATCAAATTTATGGAAAGGAAAGGTGAACACGACGGGCTGGTGTGAACTCAATTTGTCTAGATTAAAATACGACCAGAAGCGGGGTCAGGTGAACACGGATGTGAAACTTCACGTTGAAGCCTGAAGTCGTTTCGGATTTTTTACGCTGTGTTGAATGGTAGATACATACAGACGTTTTGAAAGACCGTCGCGCCTTGTGCCTTCAGACTCAAGCAGTCGAAGAGGCCTTCAAGATGGAGGCACTGCGCTTCTTTGGAATGGACTTACATTTGAACCCCGTTATAACGACATCGGTTTATACGACACCTCGTCTATAGCGTCAGACATTCTGTGGTACCAATTAATTCGTCACTGTTAACCATAAGATTACACTCTTCGGTTAGAAAGACACTCGTTTATAACAGCATAAAATATTTAGTCCATTTCATGACGTTATAACCGAGTTCCGCTGTACGTTCCAGTCGACACCGAGTTACATTCCAGAAAAAAAAAAAAAAAACAAATCAAGAATGCCGCTGTGGAAAAATCAAATCGCACAAAATTTGGGGTACAGATAACAAGACAAATTTACTGACTAGATGAATGTCTGTTAGTACATATAAAAAGAGTTCTATATGCATTTAATTGCATATTAACTTTTACAAACCCGTAATTCTCCGCGAGCGTACGCAGTAGACTGTTTCAAATACGAGTATATAGACTGGGTCACATAAATTACACTTTACGTGTACACACTGCATCGATGTCTAACACTCACGCACTAAAGTGACAGGAAACGAGCTGACAAGACAAAGCCCTCCCCGTTTGTCCAATTTAAGGGCTGATCCCACCTACCGTCTTGGCCTACGTAAGATTTTAACGTCCTACTGTTTCTTCAACCCCAGCCAATGGCAGAAGACTAATGCAAAGGCTGAAGACATCGTAAAGTTTAGAAACGCGGAGAAGGAAATTCCGACAGAGTAGGTTACTCTGGATCCCATCTATTTGCAATTACAGTCGAACCCGGTTAAAACAACATCGATTTATGCGACACCTCGTCTATAGCGTCAGATATCCTATGGTATCAATTAATTCGTCACTGCTAAACATCACATTATACTCCTCGGTTATAGCGACACTCGTTTATAACGACACAAAATATTCAATCTCTTTCATGACGTTATAACCGAGTTCGGCTGTATTATACATTTCCCATTTATGTCAACGATCGCCTTATGTATGCTGCCGGGTACCGGCATGCAGCAACGCGAGAGTTTTAAAACATTTACACGAATTCCTTGACTGCTTGTTATTTATCGCAAATTACTCGCCGACTTCCGTTCTCTGACACAAATCCCTTCTAGCTCCGAAAAGTTCTAAATGTTCTGGATTCCCTTTTTCTGGGATGTGACGCTGAGTGGCTGGGAAAATGCTTCCCGACGTTTCGGAGGTAAGTACTGCCTTCATCATTAAGGGTGACTAGTCCACGAACAATACTGAACACAGACCCTTCGAGACGACGGCAGTAAGTTCCTTCGGAACGCCGGGAACCATTTGCCCAGCGACGCAGCGTTACATTCTAGAAGACCGGAATCTTAAAATACACAGATGTGAAAACCTCAAAATTCAATTATAAATGTTGTAATTGTGTTTCGCTTTTCCGTGTCATCTTCAAGTGTTCGGATGTGACCACTCAACTGCCAAGGGTATTGGGTAGATGTTTACCTCCACTACCGTACACACGTTCACGGCATTCAGCTTAATAAATCAAGTAGAGGCTAGAGCTATAAATTTATTCTTATGTTTACTATTACCATTTCTTTAAGGTGTGGATCTGCGGCCATTCGCTTGCTGGGGTTGCGGGTTCGAATCCCGTCACGGGAATGGATGTCTGTCTCTTGTGAGTGTTATGTGTTGTCAGGTAGAGTTCTCTGCGTTGGGCTGATCACTCGCCCAGAGGGATTGCACCGAGTGTGATGTGTCTGAGTATGACCGTGAATCCTCGATAACGGGGAGGCCCTGGTCCACTAGGGACTGTTGCGCAATTGGAAAAAGTTACTGTATTTTTTATAAATTCAAATATCTGTCAATGGACGTACGTGGGACACCTGTCACACTGGGCAGTACAAAACAAAAATGACATCCTGTACACCGCAACGTGGCTGTAATATATGACAGGAGTGCGTCGTGATGCCATTTAAAGTAGCAATGACTCCACGTCGGGCTACAGCTGTTATTGAAGATAAGTGTCTGTTTTAAATTCAGGGGATTCCCTCATCACCGTAATGCAGGATACTTACAACCCACTTATCGAACTGGCTGGTAATTACACAGGAGCGAGGATTAGGATACCACTCAAGGGACACATCTACTAACACGAATGAAAGGTAAAATGTACATCACGAAATGTCACTTCTGTATTATCTATTATACAGCACAACGACGCTTTTTAAAGAGCAAGGCGCCAGACATCCGGAATTTATGTGACCAAACAGTGTCACTTTAAATTGCATTTCAACCCTTAGTCTGAAAGCTGATAAGAACAGAGGTACAAAATGTGTCACTGAACCACCAAACGTCGCGAGCTAGCTGGTTGCAGTCCTGCTTCTCTGTCGGGAGATACCGGATTCAAACCTTGGGGTTAGCTATCCTCATCGAGTTATTACTTGTCCGTCCTTCCAGGAAACTGTGGGGATATTACTTTAAGTTGGGCCAACACCTCTTACTTCTACTTACTGTTCACTTCAGTGTTCACTAATCATCTTATGGCTTGTCGCTGTACCATATGAATTACTGATATTTTCCATACGCCATTACAGCCTAGTGGTTACATCACGTACCAACCAGATTTAACATTCAAAGTTTCTACTTTCTGCCTAGAGTGTATTTATGTTTTGTATGGGTATCAGAACAAACAGCTGTTATTTCCATATACAATATTAACTGATTGGTTTGTAAAACTGAGACGGACTGTGTTTACTGCGCGGTACGAACTGAATCTTTAACTGTAACTCAGATTAATCTTGGTGGTAAAATGGTTAAATAAGTCAAAAATACAAAATAAACATAATTCTGCCCAAGATATTGTGTATGTTTCACGGAATATACCTGACGAACACGTATATTAAAATAATTAACTAGTTTGTGTTTTGTTTTGTAGTCCTTCCCTCTTCTACCTACTCACAGTAGGTAGGATTCCTCTGGACGAGGGATCGGCCCGTCGCAGAGAACTCTACCTGACAACACAAACACTCACAAGAGACAAACATCCATGCCCCCGGTGGGATTCGAACCCACGACCCCAGCAAGCATTCGGCCGCAGACCTACGCCTTAGACCGCGCGGCTACTGGGATCGGCTAATTAACTAGTACCGTTCTTAAAGCTACACGAATATACTGGCATTGAACCGTCCTACTTAGAAGTGAACAATTTTCATATCCAATTTCATGACGCATGAAACTCCGTCACGAAATGTGTGACCACACACGGTTCATTACGAAACCGGTTACACGAAAGCTATATGACCCACAACGTTCTGGACATTCGTACTGGAAGTGACCGGTTTTATTGTGGACCGACCGGCACACACCGTCCTGACACAGGTTCTTCGACGTCTCCATCTATCACACCAGCACATATTGGGATCCTAGCTTAAATGACGTAGTAATCATTTCCTTTAATATTCGTTCGAATTAATTGTTCACAACTACCGAATAATTCGAAGCTATATGAGTTACGGACAGCATCGTTAAACAAAAGCAGACAGTAAAGTTTTTCTTGTACACGCCAAGAAGGTATATACAGGAGAACAGAGATATAGCTCCACTTATTCTTAACGCTGGCACTGAATGAAAATGACTAGTTAATTCATGCTCCGGCCGCTTTATCCCCGGGAAAGAATCTCGATACCCATAAATAAATAAATAAATAAATAAATAAATAAATAAATAAGTAAATAAAACTCCACGGTGAATATAGTGTGTCTCAGGTTGATGCTACATGACGACAGTTCATTTTGCCACAAATCTATACGTATACCATCGTGCCCCAGTTATTCTGCAGCTGACTGCACTTTCAGACACTCATAGCAGTTCGGACTGCTCACTTCATGAAGCGCTCTGTCTATTGCTAAGTACTGTTCCATATTGTTGGATATGTCACCACTGCTCAATACGTCAATCAAGTAAATGAACACCGAGGGAGACTGGAAGTGGGGATGAGTAGGGATGTGATCCCAGAGAGCACAATTTGAAGTACTGCAATCGGAGAACGCAAAAATATCCTTTAAATACACATAATTTCTTATCAAATTGTAAAATTTCATGTATTTATTAACTAGTAAGTATTTACTGCTGTTGATATATCCGAAGAATAAGCACATGTTCTTCTTTTGTAATTGTTTCGTATGGTTGGTTGTATGAACTATGATTGTGCTTTAGAGAAGGAAAGTCAACTGCTGTGAAAAATAGATACCAGTGAAACTCGCTTAAGAAAATTTCCCGCCTAAGAAGTCAGGACAAAAAAGCACCAAAATTCTCCCATTTCATTAAAATTACCCTTTTAAGAAATTTCCTGCTTAAGAAGTAGGATTTTCTTGGATTTTTCAAAATTTTCTTAACCCTTTAAAGACGAAGCGTATCTGTTTTATATAAGGACTCAGTGCGTACCGCGCTGTAAACACTCTCCACTTCGGTTATAAAAACCAGTCTCTTAATGTTTTATAAGGCAAAAGTTGCTGTTTGTTCTGAGATCCGTACAAAACACATAAACGCAATGTGGGCACCACGTAGAATTTTTTAATGTTAAACCTGGTGGTACGTAAAGTTACCGCTAGGCTTTAAAAGGTTAACAGGGTTTCACTGTATATCTAAATATTCACACCCAGCAGTGATAGCATGAGAAGGCCCTCTGCGATTATACAGTGATGATACTTGTGATTTTTACGGAATTTATTGGCCCCAGAGATGGTACTGTCGCTGTATATCAGAGGCAAACACCTTGCCGGTGCCTGGAATGAATACAACGTTACTCGGTTCTTCAGGTTTTATACTCACTGAGAATATCCCTGTTTTTTTCTTGGAATTACAGTCAGAGACGCGTTCTGAAGACACAAACACAGCACACATTTACAAAGTCCCGTCATGTGCTATTATAGTGTAAAGTGTCATACAGTTCCCAAGGCAGGCTTCCAGTTGGGAGCTAGCAGATTGCAGTAATCTGTACAAAGAGACGTTCTTTGAATGGATACAGCGTCTCAGTGCATATAATGCGAACGAGTAGGCGCAGAGAAATGTAAACTTTCCTTCGAGGAATCGAATCAAAGGACGCTACAGTTAAGAGTTCGCGTGGTTCTTTACGACAGTAGTGGGCTAGAGAGACCGTAGGGCGATAATGGCGGTTGGTGAAAAGGAACACAACGTATAAAATCTCTATTCAAAGAAGAAGACAAACAAATAACGAGGCGAACAAGTAACTGCAACAGGTAAAAGTGACACGTGCACAGTAGACAGAAACGCCTTTACCGCCTTAGCCCTCGTACACGTAGTCCAATGATTTCCTGCCATCTATTCCTAGATCTCTTCGGCTTTTCCTATTATACACAATCTTACAGGTTGACTCTTGGCCTACAAATAATATTTCATACACAATTTGTAATTATACTTATGGCCTATTTACATACCATATTTCATATATCTTGGTCCAATGTTTCATTAGTAATCGCCATAAAGCTGAAAGTTGAGGAAAATTTTCGCACCGGTAGATATTTTACATTAAAAACAATACCTTAACACAAATCACGTGTTTTTTCCAAGATCTGTTAAACATACATGCGAATATCTGTGTCAACTGTATTCACACGAGCACAGAAACGCCTCTTTTGCCCTTTAAAAGACCAGGATTAACCTGAATTATATTTCAAGTTTCCCCTTACACTCTACGCCTCGCTACGCTATAAACGGGACGTAGAGTGTTTACAGTGCGGTACGACATACATTGTGTGGGCAGAACGTAGAATTTTTTAATCTTCCACCTCTTGATACACACTGCCACCACTACGAATTAAAAATCACAGTTGTTACTGTATGTAGCATATCACTTAACTCCAGCAACCTCAGAATTTTGCACACACAACGTACTTACGTGTTTGTCGGAAAGAAAACAGCCTTTATTTCCTTTAACCTTTTAAAGCCTAGCGGTAACTTTAGTACCACCAGGTTTAACATTAAAAAATTCTACGTGGTGCCCACATTGCGTTTATGTGTTTTGTACGGATCTCAGAACAAACAGCAAATTTTGCCTTATAAAACATTAGGAGATTGGTTTTTATAACCGAAGTGGAGAGTGTTTACAGCGCAGTACGCACTGAGTCCTTATATTAAATCAGATTACCTTTCGTCTTTAAAGCGTTAATATCAACCTGTTCGATGCTCTAATAGAGATGCGGTGTGTTTGTCGTGAGGTAAAAACTGCATCCTGTTTAGACAGATTTCAGGCTTGAAACGGTCGAGGAACATTTGAGACTAAAAAATAAAAAAAGCAACTTTAAAGTTATGACTAACGCTTTTTGTAAACACAATCTCTTCTATTTAGAAACAACAGGTAGGTTTACTCACTCCAATGGAAATACTGGCAGTCCAGTGCCCAGTATTGGAGTCACATTACCATGCAAAACTTGCAATTAGTATCCAGCTGTCCCGATGCTAAATTACGCATGTGACGCCATTAAACGTCAGTGAACAGCAAAATAACGCGCGGCGCTACGAAGAGAAGCTGTAAGTTTATCGAAATGCATATATTTCACCACCTAATTTATGACACAGAAGCATCTTAAACAATCACAGATACATAAAGAGACATCTCCCCAAATTTATTATTCACTAAAAAATCTACCTTCCGATGTTATGTATCATTGGCAATTCAAAGTATCGTTAAACAGAAAGCAGAAACAGCGGAACGTTTAACAGTATGTCACGGAAGATGCATACAAAGTGCCTGTCTCCATAGCTAATTTAACACTCTTTACCTTACTCGAAATTTTGCCACCGCGTTAAAGATTGGCATTCAGTCTTCTGAACCGTAACACTGTGCACTACTTCTTTCTTTCTTTCTTTTCTTTCCTTCCTTCCTTCTTTCTTTCTTTCTTTCTTTCTTTCCTTCCTTCTTTCTTTCTTTCTACTTGTTCACAGTAGGTGTCGAGGGTTTTTGTAATTTCATTTGATCACACTCAAGCACACATCACAGTCGGTAGGACTCCTCTGGACGGGAGATCGGCACGTCGCAGAGACCTCTACCTGACAACACAAACACTGTACAAGACAAACATCCATGCCCCCGGTGGGATTCGAACCCACGATTCCAGCAAGCGCTCGGGCGCAGACCTACGCCTTAGACCGCGCGGCCACTGGGATCGGCTACTGGGCACTACAGGGTCCTTATTTTCTCTGACAACTATCTTTTGTCACTTACGGCCGGGCTTGTGGGCGGTCGGCTGAGTGGGCTGCCTTTATACGATACAGGATCTGAGAGAATGACATGGTTGTCAGATAAAATAATGACTTTATATAACTGGTACCCATATTTCAGTAGAACACACCCCACCATCTTTGGAATACTCTTCAGAAAATGTTGAGGATTAAGATACTGGGATGGGACGTCATGTAGTTTATTAGACAGGAAGGAACATTTTGGAGAAATATTCTGATTCCATGTAAAGAGTAGGACACTGAAAGAGAAAAGTCCCCTGAAATGTTTTGTACCGAACTACCCGGCCTCACATCCCAGAAGACACTAATCTCCTGTAACATTGTTTCTGGAAGAGTCAAAATATTCTCCTTCTCGTCTTATTCTAAAATACCATCTAGGACGAGGCGAGTTCAAGCTCACACAGTTGCAGGTAAAATAATACACGTTTTGTTCTTTGGATATGTTGTG